>NW_019280804.1:0-527601 GCF_000648695.1 Onthophagus taurus
CCTGGAGGCTTATAATTTGGTATAACCTAACCTCAAACATTCCTTTACATCTCCGAAAAGATCATTTCTTAACTTCAAACTGCTTTGGAAAAAATAGTTTTTATGGTTGATCGTGATTTCAATAAGCATTAAATTAAATCAACAATTTTCAAAATTGTCTTAAAAAAAATCACCCTGGAAGCGTATAATTTGGTACAACTTAACCTCAAACATTCCTTTACATCTCCGAAAAGTTTCATTTCTTAACTTCAAACTGTTTTGGAAAAAATAGTTTTTATGATTGGTCGTGATTTCAATAAGCGTTAAATTAAATCAACAATTTTCAAAATTTTATATAAAAAAATCACTCTGGAAGCTTATAATTTGGTACAACCTAACCTCAAACATTCCTTTACATCTCTGAAAAGTTTCATTTCTTAACTTCAAACTGTTTTGGAAAAAATAGTTTTTATGATTGGTCGTGATTTCAATAAGCGTTAAATTAAATCAACAATTTTCAAAATTTTATATAAAAAAATCACTCTGGAAGCTTATAATTTGGTACAACCTAACCTCAAACATTCCTTTACATCTCTGAAAAGTTTCATTTCTTAACTTCAAACTGTTTTGGAAAAAATAGTTTTTATGATTGGTCGTGATTTCAATAAGCGTTAAATTAAATCAACAATTTTCAAAATTTTATATAAAAAAATCACTCTGGAAGCTTATAATTTGGTACAACCTAACCTCAAACATTCCTTTACATCTCTGAAAAGTTTCATTTCTTAACTTCAAACTGTTTTGGAAAAAATAGTTTTTATGATTGGTCGTGATTTCAATAAGCGTTAAATTAAATCAACAATTTTCAAAATTTTATATAAAAAAATCACTCTGGAAGCTTATAATTTGGTACAACCTAACCTCAAACATTCCTTTACATCTCTGAAAAGTTTCATTTCTTAACTTCAAACTGTTTTGGAAAAAATAGTTTTTATGATTGGTCGTGATTTCAATAAGCATTAAATTAAATCAACAATTTTAAAAATTTTATATAATAAAATCACTCTGGAAGCTTATAATTTGGTACAACCTAACCTCAAACGTTCCTTTACATCTCTGAAAAGTTTCATTTCTTAACTTCAAACTATTTTAGAAAAAATAGTTTTTATGATTCGTCGTGATTTCAATAAGCGTTAAATTAAATCAACAATTTTCAAAATTTTATATACAAAAATCACCCTGGAAGCTTATAATTTGGTATAACCTAACCTCAAACATTCCTTACATCTGAAAAGTTTTATTTCTTAACTTCAAACTGTTTTGGAAAAAATTATTTTTATGATTGGTCGTGATTTCAATAAGCGTTAAATTAAATCAACAATTTTCAAAATTTTATATAAAAAAATCACTCTGGAAGCTTATAATTTGGTATAACCTAACCTCAAACATTCCTTTACATCTCTGAAAAGTTTTATTTCTTAACTTTAAACTGTTTTGGAAAAAATAGTTTTTATGATTGGTCGTGATTTCAATAAGCATTAAATTAAATCAACAATTTTCAAAATTTTATATAAAAAAATCACTCTGGAAGCTTATAATTTGGTACAACCTAACCTCAAACATTCCTTTACGTCTGTGAAAAGTTTCATTTCTTAACTTCAAATTGTTTTGGAAAAAATTGGTTTTATGATTGGTCGTTTATTTCAATAAGTGCGAAATGAAATCGGCAATTTTCAAATTCTCTTAGAAAACAAGGTGATCGTTCTGGAAGCTTATAATTTGGCATAACCTAACCTCAAACATTCTTTCATAACCTTGAAAAGTTGCACTTTTTAACTTCAAGTAGTTTTGCAGAAAATAATTTTTATGTTTGACTTACTTCTCAATAAACGTGAAATGAAATCGGCAATTTTTAAATTTTTTTATAAAACGAGGTGATCATTCTGGAAGCTTATAATTTGGCATAACCTAACATCGAACATTCTTTTATAACCTTGAAAAGTTGCACTTCTTCACTTCAAGCAGTTTTGCAGAAAATAATTTTTATGTTTGACCGCATTCTCAATAAGCGTGAAATGAAAGAGACAATTTTCAAATCTTTTTACAAAACAAGGTGATCATTCTGGAAGCTTTTAATTTGGCATAACCTAACCTCAAACATTCCTTTATAACCTCAAAAAGTTGTACTTCTCATCTTCACGCAGTTTTGCAGAAAATAATTTTTATGTTGAACCGCATTCTCAATAAACATGAAATAAAATCGGCATTTTTAAAATTTTTATATAAAACAAGGTGATGACTCGGGAAGCTTATAATTTGGCATAACCTAACCTCAAACATTCTCTTATAACCTAGGAAAAGTTGCACATCTTAACTTCAAGCAGTTTTACAGAAAATAATTTTTATGTTTGGTCACATTCTCATTAAACGTGAAACGAAATCGGTTATTTCTTTGTTAACTTTAACAAGAGATATCTCGGAAAATAATCAAGATATTAAAAAGCGGTTTCCACCATTAAAATTCTTAAAGAATTCTAAGTAAATACACCAAATTTCATTGTTATAATCTCACCCATAACCTAGAAAAAAAATTTTAAGCCAACACTAAACGATGTGTACATGTCAACCTGTATTTTATTTAGGTTAACTTTAAGAAAAGATTTCTCAAAAATTAATCAAGATATTAAAAAACGGTTTTCACCATTAAAATGTTTAGAGAATTATAAATAAATACTCAAATTTTGATTGTTTCCATTTTACACATGACCTAGAAAAAATACTTTTAAGACAACATTAAACGGTGTGTAAATGTCAATTTGTATTTTTTTTAGGTTAACTTTAAAAAGGGATATCTCAAAAACTAATGAAGATATTAGAAAACTGTTTTCACCATTCAAATTTTTAGAAGATCCTAAATCAATAATCAAAATTTGATTGTTTCCATTTTACACATAACCTAGAAAAAACACTTTTAAAACAAAATTAAACGGTGTGTAAATGTCAATTTGTATTTTTTTTAGGTTAACTTTAAAAAGCAATATCTCAAGAACTAATGAAGATATTAAAAAATGGTTTTCATCATTCAAATTTTTAGGAAATTCTAAATAAGCAGTTAAAATTTGATTGTTTCCATTTTACACATAACCTAGAAATAAAAATTTGAAGTCAACATTAAACCATGTGTAAATGTCAACATGTAATTTTTTTTTAGGTTAACTTTAAGAAGGGATTTCTCAAGAATTAATCAAAATATTAAAAAACTGTTTTCACCATTAAAATTCTTAAAGAATTCTAAATAAATCCACAAAATTTGATTGTTTCCATTTCACACATAACCTAGAAACAAAAATTTGAAGTCAACATTAAACCATGTGTAAATGTCAACATGTAATTTTTTTTTAGGTTAACTTTAAGAAGGGATTTCTCAAGAATTAATGAAGATATTAAAAAACTGTTTTCACCATTAAAATTCTTAAAGAATTCTAAATAAATCCTCAAAATTTGATTGTTTCAATTTTACACATAACCTAGAAATCAAATTTTAAGTCAATAACGAAAAAAATATCAATATAAATGAATCTAGTTCTAATAGAAATTAATTATTGACAATTAAGTATTTAAATTAATTTTATATCTACCCCACCAAATTAAACCGTCTACTTCATTATCTAATCGCAGTCTAAAATTACATTTTAACATCTGCTATTGAGATAAACAAAAATGTTTCCTTATCAATAAATAAATCAAGCATATCTTAAAATCTTCTTCTTGTCATTGTCATTGAGGGGGTAACCGGAAACAGCGACCAAAACTCGCATTAGTCACCACTATTGCAAAAACAAGAAGCGATTTAGCATAACGGCCGCTTAATCAATGGGTTATCTACGTTAAATATGGTAATTTCGGTTCGGGGTTCGCTGTGAAGGGGGATGAGGGCGAGATAAACGCATTTGCCGGTTAATTTAACGATGGGGTAGCTGGGGGAACAGGAATAATACTAGTTGTGCTTCTGGGGAGCTTCTGCATCTGTCTCAGTTCACCGACAGTTTGTAAAGTTAGTTTTTGCCTTAAAGGTAATCTTAATTATCTTACTTTATCTTAAATCAGTTCAATCTTTAAATCAGTTAAATCTTTAAATTAGTTAAACCTATCTCACATAACTTCTAAAAGCTATTAAAGAGATTTTTTTGGGTTAGATAACGCTTTAAGTCGAATCAAATAAAAGAAAAACTTTTTTCTTGTCGTTTTCTTAACCCATAAACAATTATTACCTCTATTATTTTCGTTAAGCGTTCGAAATCGTTTCTTTTTAAGGATCGTAGAAGGGGGGACAAAAGGACACGAGAAATGAGAGTTAGATTCTGCCACTTTTGTTGGACCCCGTGACCCCCCGTAATCACTATAAAGGGCGAAATATAGTCGGCAATAGTCGTTTGCTTAAATCCCAAACGATTCGGAGCTGTGCACCGGGATGAGTTTAGGTTGTTGGGTTTGGGTTCCTTCTCTTGATTATGTCCCCAAAATGAAGCGCCTCGAGTCTCTTTCCTTTTCAGCGTCCCACGAAAAACGGAAAAAGGAACCGGAAAATTATTTTCATTATCATCAGTACGGCGAAAAAGTTTCTTAAACCATATCAAAATAGAAAATAAGAAAGGTTAAATTTTGCCCCTATGGATGAATTTGAATCTGGAAAACGATTTTCCCTTTCGCATTCGTTTTCTTTCCCCCCAATCAATTATTAACGATTCAGTTTAGGGTTTGCGGTCCTTGTTTGAACAAATAGGGCCAGCGGCTGTGCGCTCTTACGCCTTGCAAATATCATGAATTGTTTAACGGTTAATCAAGTCGACAGAAAGCCAACTCCCCCAATGTCGCCCACGCCACGATGTCTCGCATCTCTTCCGGTCTCTTGAGAAACAAAGACATACGTGTCTTGTTTAAATTTATTTTGAAAATCATTAAATTTAATTATAAGAAAAATTTTCACTTTATTTGACTGTAAGCTGCTTGTAGTGTATGCTTTGCTGAAAGTAACTAAAGGTTATGATACGGAGGAAAAGATGGTCTACAGCAAAAATTGTATATCATATATAGGCAAGAATCTCTGGTTACAGTGTAATCATTAAAAAAATATGGTCCAAGTTAGGACACAGAAGTTATTCACAGGAATTAGTATCTCTTTTAGGTGTTGGACACTGCAGATAATAATCAAGTTCAACCCCAAGAAGACTTTTTTCTTTGAATACAACTTTATTTATATCAGGTTTGTCATTAGCAACCTTATTGTAAGCATCCCAATACGATATTTAAAATCTCTTGTTGCAGTTTCGTCAAGTTTTCATTCGATTACTTCTGGGAAGATCAGTGTTTTTTTTTTCTCTCCGAATATCTCGAGGATCTAGACAACCCAAGATCAAGATCGGATAGGATTGTGGAAGAAAATGCACATCAACACCCGTAATTTCATTCAGCTTGGATTAAGCAGAATCATACATTTTGGCCTACTGGTGAGACTTCCTGGAGATGATGGTGTGGAACCGATACTCTGATATTTCGGCTATGAATGTAGAACCACTTAGAAGTGCTATCCACCCACTAAAAGTTCCCCCTGATTTCTTTTCATTATAGAAACAGTTCCAGAATTCGCCTCAGCATTGTGCGCAGCCATCACTGCATTAAGATAGATTACGATATTCTTTCCTTCTCTGCACTTTTCTTAAATATCATTGTTCACCTTACAAACTTTGTCAATACATCCAATCTAACTCCTTCGCCTGTCACTAAATGTGTCATGATTTTTGTATCCTTTCCTCCACGAACCTAGCACAATGGAAGATGGTGTTCCTCAAAATTAACATTTTTCATCGCATACAAATCAGCATCTATCAATCTCAAGCTTCTTAGTTTCGTGTAAGCTATCCTTCCAAAGGATCATATGTGTCGTCCTTCTGTTCCATATCATTAATTATTTCTATTGTCTCTGCTGCAGCTGCGATTCTTTGTCGTTTAGCGTAAAATCTTTGTCCGTCAATATAATATGGATGTCCTTGTCGATATCATGGTTTCACCAGTATTATGCCGAATTGCAATCCTGTATTTCTAAATGGAGTTAAAAATTTGGCATCATTCATTTGTCCCACATTTTTTCTCTAACATATACAGATCCAGAAATATATAACAGGTCATCACATAGGGGAATGTCGTCAAGGTTGGCTAAACTTTTAACTTTTACCCATAACTTCCTTGTAAAAAAGAATTCGGTTAATCATTGTTAGAAAAGTTCAGAAAAGAGAGATTGGGTAAAAAATAAAATGTTACGAGCATTCTAAAAGAAGTAAAAATGGCCAAGGTTGGCCCAGAGTTGCTGCTGGTCAACCGAAGAAGCATCGCTTCAAAATAGATGACGTATAAGTCTTCATTTTCATCCGAAGAGAATATCTCCTGCATTTTCTTGGATGGGCGATCTCGTTTTGCAGTTTTTGTTGTGGGCTTAGTCGGGGTTAGAGCTGCGCGTCTTTTGACTGTCTTCTAAACGCTTCGCTGTTGTTGCTTTTCCTGCAATATGAAGATGCTCTCTGGCGAAGTTAAAACTCAACTGGCATGATAGCCTGTAAAGTCCGATTTATGACAAAATAGGTTGAGATGTGGTTGGCGAAAATGCATCTCTCGACTTCTTCATGCACGCCAACTTCGGGAACATCTGAAACAATTATCCGTCGTTGTAATTCCTGGTCGTAGACTTTGGCCTCTATTAGAGCTTGATGATTTTCATCACTACCACCTCTTGCATAAATTCAGAATCCGCAAATATGTACTCTGCAGCTTTAAAAGACCGAGTTTCACTTTCGTAAAGATTCGTAGCAATAAAAAATAACCCAGCGCTGCAAATACTCCGAAAAAAAGCTTTAAGTTATCACTTTAAGGTTCCCTTTAAGTTATTATCAAACGGGTAATCATATAACACACTTATATATTTACCTTGACAATTGCATGTTTTTGCTTCAAGATCTGATGCCGTACTTACTGACACTGGAAAACTGGTAGTGTTTCGAAAAGGTCTCTGTCATCAACAGATGTTTTACCAGGTTTGCACAAAGATGGGATCAATGGTAAGATTTAAAAAATCACAATGGGCCTACCTAGACGACGGGCCAACCTTGACTACATTCCCCTACCAATTGAATCTAGAACAATAGACAATTTTATTGCTTTGCAATTCTTACATAAATTAAATTTCATTTCTTCCTATTTATACAAAAAAAGCGATCGAAACATGGGAGGAAATAATAATTATAAGGGGAATTCTGTCCCTATGAATCTGGGTCATCATCAGATTTATTGATTTTGATATGTGATCCATCAATCGGTCCTATTACACTATGAAAGCCATTCTGACAAAAATTTTCTGCTATATCTATCATTTCTTCTTGAGTAAACTACTTTATTATTTGCGAAGAGGGTCCATAAGGATCAGCTTAGGAGTTGTAACGAAATTTATGGAAATATCAAACAACTACTTAACTTGTAATGAACGCTGAATGCAAAAATATAGGCTCGGACTTTCGGTACTTCAACAATTTCAGAAACTCTTGTAGCAATCACGTAACTGTTTCAAATGTGTTTGATACGTTATTGTTGGAACAACGAACTTTTCAGATAATTTTTAGACAAAACTCTCTTGCAACAACGTGTTCCGTGTAGTTTAGACATCGTTTCTGCCACTACGCTATCATCTCTGCCATTTACCAATTCAATTTCTTCTAGTCTAGGATCTTGCTAGTTCGATCTTCCTTAAGATGTTTACGTATTTTTATATTTCAGGATACTTTCTCAGGCGAGGACAGAGTAAAGTATCACGGAGTTGATCGTTGTTGTCAGCACTCTTATGGATATCCGCCGATTTTGGATATCAACCTCTAAAATACTAAATTTTAAGTAAACTGTCATTCTGAGATCTTTGTGCAGAGTTACACCCAAATACCTTCGGCAGACTCTTTTGATGGAGTACTAAGCTTTGTCAATTATTACTTCTTGTGTTACTCCCTATACTACACGAATAAAGTCAATAGATTGTCAACAAATTTAAAAAACATATTTTTTGAGAAACTTATATGTAAGTTATAAAATTTTGCTATTGTGTTTATTACTATTTTAAGTAAAGTTCTTGGTGTTATTACTCTTAAGTTAGACAACAATTTATACACAAACTTGCCGACTTAAGTATTACAACTTAAGTAAATACATAAATTTAATTTATTAATTTATATATTTCGTTAAGTATGAATGTATTAAAACGAAATCTACTCGAAATCCGTATCAGTTCGAAATTCATGAGACAATGTTAATTTTTTGGCAGAAAGTCTAAGAGAGGCTGGAAGAGGTACTGAGAGTTATTGTGATGCTGCGACTTATTAGAGCAATCCATATTCTTTAAAAGTGTAAGGTATAAGAAATTAGCTGGAAGCCAGAAGGAATAAAAGTTATTAAATAGTAATGGACCCATTTGGTTTCATAACAATCTATCGATTGTGATTCGAAACGAACTGATTTTCGCAAAGATATCATTGGTACAACGGATGGTTCCAGTATGGAAGATCATGCTTATGTTTATATTAAAGTTGAAGTTCAGTCTCTCCATATCACCTTTTCTATTAATGTTGAGAGCTTCTCCGGTCATCTTCTCCGATCAAAATATTTCTGTCTTATCGCAATATAATTGATGACACTACGTACTATTATGGGTTGCGATTGCCGTGTTAATGTTCTTTTTTTCCAATCAGATATAAATTTCGAGTTCTGCATTCCCTTAGAACAATTTGATTATTTATGAAAATCTTGATTGTGAAGCAACAGACGTTCTGAAACTAGACGACGTTATCACTAGGTGTTGTTCTTAATCATCACTTAAGACTGTCTTGTCGTCTAGATAGATCAAAGTTAAGAATCAAGAGAGATATCCAGATTGAGCCGATTTGCATCCTCTTGATGTCGAAGAACTCAATTTTGTTGAGACCTTTATCAGTTTTAGTATAAAATGTGTTCAAGTATATGACTGAACTATAGAACTTCCAAAGATTATTTTCTGTTCCAACAAGGTAACGATCCTAAGCATACTACAGAAATACTTAAACTCTGGCTACTGTATAATATACTCAAACAATTGCATACACCTCCATAATCACCAGATTTCAATTCCATTAAGCACCAGTGGGATTTATTGTAGTGTATTATTCGGCAGCATGATACAACTTCAAAAACAATGCTGAAGAACGTCATTACTGAAGAATGGAGCAAAATAACATTGGAAGAAACATCACAGCCGGTAAAATCTATGCCACTTCCAAAGATAATTTTCTGTTCCAACAAGATAACGATCCTAACCATACTACAGAAATACTTAAACTCTGGCTACTGTATAATATACTCAAACAATTGCATACACCTACCTTTATAATCACCAGATCTCAATTCCATTGAGCACCAGTGAGATTTATTGTAGTGTATGATTCGGCAGCATAATACAACTTCAAAAACAATGCTGAAGAGCGTCATTACTGAAGAATGGAGCAAAATAACATCGGAAGAAACATCACAGCTGGTAATATCTATGCCAAAACGCATAGCAGAGGTTATCAAGCGCAGAAGACGAACTACAGCAACTATAGTTTCTGGTGTTCTGACTTGCCGCCCACTACAGCAAATGGAGACGTAGAGTTTATTTCGTTCATCGCGTGTTAATAGTTCTTAGAAAGTGATATACTATCCTTCGACTATATACAGGGTAGAAAATCACGAGTTTTGCTGTAAGCGACCTAGCTGTTAACAATTTCATTCAGTTACTGGGTAATTTTCTGCGTAACGACTACTTTTTTGCAATTTAAGGCGTACTCCAATAAGATCCCAAGTCTAATATGGAATACAATTTCGCCTTTGTCAACAACAAGAGCCAAGTCTCTCTGTATATACAGTGTGTTAATTAATTTATCGTACCCGACGTCATCATTGCAAGTATGCAACCAATATCACAGTGCAATACGCATCATACGCAAATCGCGTATTGCAATAAAAATACTGTATTATTGGTTGCATACTTGCAATAATGACGTCAGGTATGATAATTAATTAACACACTGTATATGGTTTAATATATAAGTATGAGAGATAATATGTTTGGCTTGGTGAATCAGATATTATTCTTAAATGTATGGAAACAAAGACCAAGGAGATGTTTTGTAAAGTGAATATAATAGATGGTGTATTCATTAAAGTACTTGAGAGAGATAATTAATTATATTCATGACAAGTTGAACCCAACATCAACCACTCTTCGTTATAAAAGCAATAGAACGAATAAGTTAGACAACCATTTATGCACAAGCGTGTAGACTTAAGTCACAAAACAATTTAAGGCGTTTAGCTCTCCATAAAATAACACACATTTTTATGGTAGATAACCATTCTTACAACTCTGTTTAAAAATAAATTCCAAAAACTTTTAAGGCGCTTTCTTTCCCACAAAATAACATTTTTTTTATACACTACACTCGAACGTTTACGAGTAAACTTATAATCTTATGATTAAATTAACGGTTCAAAAATTAAATACCCAATTAGTATCCAATTCTGAAATCGTACATTAATTTTTTAAGGCATATTCAAGGAAGTAGTCAGAGTAACATATTAATAACTAACCACATCGTATGTAATCAAATAATGTAAGGAAAAGTTAAACGTACGATATCGGTGGGTAAACTTTCTTTTTACTTATCCCAAAGTACTTAACGGGCATAATTAATAATTTCCGGGTTGGGTTAAAACGAAAATTATAGGGCAATTAATTTTTTTATTAACTTAAAATAATAATTGAAACTTTAAAACTTTTTTAACTCCATTCACAAAGAGGAGGAATTATTTTCGTGGAAAACACGCGTGAGCCGCTATTATTCTGGGTAAATGGGCGAAAGATGCTTCTTGAGAGCACAAAAGATCCTATTTACACCGATAAAGACCGAAGATTAGTCGCGGTTGTAATCGTGCGCTTTCAAAACACAAAAAAGGGGGTTTTGAATGAAGAAAAAATGTGCCAAATAAACTTTAAAAATAGACTAAATGGATGTAAAGATAAGTGTGGGTTGAGAGGAATTTTGAAAATTTTCCAAAAGTCGCAACATCCGCGCTTTAAAAAATAAATCTAAAAACGAGCTTACATAAATCCTCGACGGATTTATAGGCGATATAAAATTTGATTTACGATCGTTTATTTTACGATATCGCGACAACCGGGTATCAAATTTTTATTATTAAAGGGTGAAAGAACAAAAGTTTCGTTTTTATTTCAAACATATAAATTAAAGTTGAATATAAATGTAAAGGAAATAAAAAGTTAATGATGTAAAGATTTTTTACTGTATCAAATATGAGTAAAAAGTTGGTCAAATTCAATAAATCATATTTTCATGAATTTTGAAAATAATGATATGATTTATATCTCAAATTAAAGGCAAAGATATCTTCTTTCGGACAGTGAGTAATGTATAAAAGTTTTATTATAAAAATTTTGAGAAAATTATTAATTAATGTAGTAATATGTTTTCGATGTTTTGGAATTGAATAAAAACATGGTCATTTTAAAAAAAATCATATCTTCATTAATTTTTAAGATAAAGAAACGATTTATATCTCAAATTAAAGGCAAAAATATCTTCTTTCGGTTAGTGAGTAATGTATAAAAACTTTATTATAAAAATTTTAAGAAAACTATTAATTAATGTAGCAATGTTTTTTCGACGTATTACAATAGGGATTAAAATTGGTCATTTTAAAAATATTTTATCTTCTTTAATTCTGAAAATAAAGAAACGATTTATATCTCAAATTAAAGCTAAAGATATCTCCTTTCGAACATTGGCTGATGCAGAAAAAATTTAATTAAAAAAATTTTTAGAAAATAATTAATTAATGTAGTGATGTGTTTTCGATGTTTTGGAATTGAGTAAAAACATGGTCATTTCAAAAAAAATCATATCTTCATTAATTTTTAAGATAAAGAAACGATTTATATCTCAAATTAAAGCTAAAGATATCTCCTTTCGAACATTGGCTGATGCAGAAAAAATTTAATTAAAAAAATTTTTAGAAAATAATTAATTAATGTAGTGATGTGTTTTCGATGTTTTGGAATTGAGTAAAAACATGGTCATTTCAAAAAAAATCATATCTTCATTAATTTTTAAGATAAAGAAACGATTTATATCTCAAATTAAAGGCAAAGATGTCTTCTTTCGGATAGTGAGTAATGTGTAAAAACTTTATTATAAAAATTTTGTAAAAATCATTAATTAATGTAGTAATGTTTTTTCGACGAATTACAATAGGGATTAAAATTGGTCATTTCAATAACATCTTATCTTCTTTAATTTTGAAAATAAATAAACGATTTATATCTCAAATTAAAGCTAAAGATATCTTCTTTTGAACACTGGGTAATGCAGAAAAAATTTAATTAAAAAAATTTTCAGAAAATAATTAATTAATGCAATGATGTGTTTTCGATGTTTTGCAATTGAGTACAAACTTGGTCATTTTTAAAAAAATCATATCTTCATTAATTTTTAAGATAAAGAAACGATTTATATCTCAAATTAAAGGCAAAGATGTCTTCTTTCAGATAGTGAGTAATGTATAAAAACTTTATTATAAAAATTTTGTAAAAATCATTAATTAATGTAGTAATGTTTTTTCGACGAATTACAATAGGGTTTAAAATTGGTCATTTTGAAAATATCTTATCTTCTTTAATTCTGAAGATAAATAAACGATTTACATCTCAAATTAAAGCTACAGATATCTTCTTTCGAACATTGGGTAATGCAGAAAAAATGTAATTAAAAAAATTTTGAGAAAATAATTAATTAATGTAATGATGTGTTTTCGATGTTTTGGAATTGAATAAAAACATGGTCATTTAAAAAAAAATCATATCTTCATTAATTTTTAAGATAAAGAAATGATTTATATCCCAAATTAAAGGCAAAGTTATCTTCTTTCAGACAATGAGTAATGTATAAAAATTTTATTATAAAAATTTTGAGAAAATTATTAATTAACGTGGTAATGTTTTTTCGACGTATTACAATAGGGATTAAAATTGGTTATTTTAAAAACATCTTATCTTCTTTAATTCTGAAAATAAAGAGACGATTTATATCTCAAATTAAAGCTAAAGATATCTTCTTTCGAACACTGAGTAATGCAGAAAAAATTTAATTAATAAAATTTTGAGAAAATAATTAATTAATGTAGTGACGTGTTTTCGATGTTTTGGAATTGAGTAAAAACTTGGTCATTTTAAAAAAATCATATCTTCATTAATTTTTAAGATAAAAAAACGATTTATATCTCAAATTAAAGCTAAAGATATCTTCTTTCGAACATTGGGTAATGCAGAAAAAATGTATTAAAAAAAATTTTGAGAAAATAATTAATTAATGTAATGATGTGTTTTCGATGTTTTGGAATTGAATAAAAACATGGTCATTTAAAAAAAATCATATCTTCATTAATTTTTAAGATAAAGAAATAATTTATATCTCAAATTAAAGGCAAAGTTATCTTCTTTCAGACAATGAGTAATGTATAAAAATTTTGAGAAAATTATTAATTAACGTGGTAATGTTTTTTCGACGTATTACAACAGGGATTAAAATTGGTTATTTTAAAAACATCTTATCTTCTTTAATTCTGAAAATAGAGAAACGATTTATATCTCAAATTAAAGCTAAAGATATCTTCTTTCGAACAGTGAGTAATGCAGAAATAATTTATTTAAAAAATTTTTGAGAAAATAATTAATTGATATAGTGATGTGTTTTCGATGTTTTGGAATTGAGTAAAACCTTGGTCATTTAAAAAAAAATCATATCTTCATTAATTTTTAAGATAAAGAAACGATTTATATTTCAAATTACAGGCAAAGTTATCTTCTTTCGGGCAATGAGTAATGTATAAAAATTTTATTATAAAAGTTTTGAGAAAATTATTAATTAATGTAGTAATATTTTTTCGACGAATTACAATAGGGATTAAAATTGGTCATTTTGAAAATATCTTATCTTCTTTAATTCTGAAGATAAATAAACGATTTACATCTCAAATTAAAGCTAAAGATATCTTCTTTCGAACATTGGGTAATGCAGAAAAAATTTAATTAAAAAAATTTTGAGAAAATAAGTAATTAATGTAGTGATGTGTTTTCGATGTTTTGGAATTGAGTAAAAACTTGATCATTTTAAAAAAATCATATCTTCATTAATTTTTAAGATAAAGAAACGATTTATATCTCAAATTAAAGGTTCGTTAATTTTGAATATTTTTATCTGTTGCTCTTAATTCTTGAATTATCATCGAGTCCAGTAACGAAAGTCAACAATGTTAATACTTTATGGATTTACAATGTCTAGCTAAAAAATAGTTAGAGCTAAGTTAAATGTGGTTACAGATTTTGTATTTTTAGTTGATTGTGAACAATTTATATACAAGCCATTTTTTTGTATCTTCTTTAATTTTTGAGTTATTAACGAAAATCGATCATTTTGATATTTTGTCGATATCAAATCTCTAATTAAAATGTTGTAATAGCTAACTTGAATTTGGTTATGGATTTGGTATTTTTGGTTCATTATAAACAATTAATGTGCAAAACTTTTGTTTCTATCTCTTATAATTTTTGAGCTATGACCTATTTTAGTATCAAATACATTCAAATTATGACATTTTGAGGTTTTAAAATTTATATTTAAACAGTTGTAATAACAAAGGTGAATCTGATTATTGATTTTATTTTTTAGGTTCATTATAAACAATTTATGTGCAAAACATTTTATTCCACATCCTTTAATTTTCTATGTTTTGATCAACTTCAATAAAGAAAACCAACAATTTTCATATTTTGATGAATTACACATTGTAACTAGAATATGGTTATAGATTATGTATTTTTGATTCGTTGGGAACAATTTATGTACAAAAAATGTATTTCTAACTCCTTTAATTATTGCGTTATGATCGACTTTAATGACGAGTATCAACAATTTTGAGGCTTTGTGGAATTCCACTTTCCAAATAGAACATGGTTGTGACTAATTGTAAGTTGATCTGGTTATGGATCAGGTAGTTTTAACTTTCTTACTTGTTAGAAAAAAAATTATCAGGTGTAAATTGCCATTCCTCATAACTTACAAAGAACGGTTGAAATTTGAAGGTTGTGCAAAATAAGGCTTATTGCAAGATAAATTTGTTCCACAAATTTAATTTCTTCAGAGTTTACGGATTCAGAGAAAACAATCTAAATTTACTACTACAAAATCAACCCTGTTCAATTTTATATCGATTATTGAATAATTTTCGATGTATTACAACTGAATAAAAAAATTGGTCATTTTCAATAAATCGTATTTTCATTAATTTTAAAAATAAAGAAACGGTATATATCTCAAATTAAAGCTAAAGATATCTTCTTTCGAACATCGGGTAATGCAGAAAAAATTTAATTAAAAAAATTATGAGAAAATAATTAATTAATGTAGTGATGTGTTTTCGATGTTTTGGAATTGAGTAAAAACTTGGTCAATTAAAAAAAAATCATATCTTCATTAATTTTTGAGATAAAGAAACGATTTATCTCTCAAATTAAAGGCAAAGTTATCTTCTTTCGGACAATGAGTAATGTATAAAAATTTTATTATAAAAATTTTGAGAAAATTATTAATTAATGTGGTAATGTTTTTTCGATGTATTACAATACGGATTAAAATTGATCATTTTAAAAACATCTTATCTTCTTTAATTCTGAAAATAAAGAAACGATTTATATCTCAAATTAAAGCTAAAGATATCTTCTTTCGAACATTGGGTAATGCAGAAAAAATTTAATTAAAAAAATTTTGAGAAAATAATTAATTAATGCAATGATGTGTTTTCAATGTTTTGCAATTGAGTACAAACTTGGTCATTTTAAAAAAAAATCATATCTTCATTAATTTTTAAAATAAAGAAATGATTTATATCTCAAATTAAAGGCAAAGTTATCTTCTTTCGGACAATGGGTAATGTATAAAAATTTTATTATACAAATTTTGAGAAAATTATTAATTAATGTGGTAATGTTTTTTTGACGTATTACAATAGGAATTAAAATTGGTCATTTTAAAAACATCTTATCTTCTTTAATTTTGAAGATAAATAAACGATTTATATCTCAAATTAAAGCTAAAGATATCTTCTTTCGAACATTGGGTAAAGTAGAAAAAATTTAATTAAAAAGATTTTAAGAAAATAATTAATTAATGTAGTGATGTGTTTTCGATGTTTTGGAATTGAGTAAAAACTTGGTCATTTAAAAAAAAATCATATCTTCATTAATTTTTAAGATAAAGAAACGATTTATATCTCAAATTAAAGCTAAAGATATCTTCTTTCGAACATTGGGTAATGTATAAAAATTTCATTATAAAAATTTTAAGAAAATTATTAATTAATGTAGCAATGTTTTTTCGACGTATTACAATAGGGATTAAAATTGGTCATTTTAAAAACATCTTATCTTCATTAATTTTGAAGATAAAGAAACGATTTATATCTCAAATTAAAGGCAAAGATATCTTCTTTCAGATAGTGATTAATGTATAAAAATTTTATGATAAAAATTTTGAAAAAATTATTAATTAATGTGGTAATGTTTTTTCGACGTATTACAATAGGAATTAAAATTGGTCATTTTAAAAACATCTTATCTTCTTTAATTTTTAAGACAAATAAACAATTTATATCTCAAATTAAAGCTAAAGATATCTTCTTTCGAACATTGGTTAATGCAGAAAAAATGTAATTAAAAAAATTTTGAGAAATTAATTAATTAATGTAGTGATGTGTTTTCGATGTTTTGGAATTGAGTAAAAACTTGGTCAATTAAAAAAAATCATATCTTCATTAATTTTTAAGATAAAGAAACGATTTATATCTCAAATTAAAGGCAAAGATATCTTCTTTCAGATAGTGATTAATGTACAAAAATTTTATGATAAAAATTTTAAGAAAATTATTAATTAATGTAGTAATGTTTTTTCGACGTATTACAATAGGGATTAAAATTGGTCATTTCAATAACATCTTATCTTCTTTAATTCTGAAAATAAAGAAATGATTTATATCTCAAATTAAAGCTAAAGATATTTTCTTTCGAACATTTAATAATGCAGAAAAAATTTAATTTAAAAAATTTTGAGAAAATAATTAATTAATGTAGTAATGTGTTTTCGATGTTTTGCAATTGAGTAAAAACTTGGTCATTTTTAAAAATATCATATCTTCATTAATTTTAAAGATAAAGAAACGATTTATATCTCAAATTAAAGGCAAAAATATCTTCTTTCGGACAGTGGGTTATGCATAAAAATTTTATTATAAAAATTTTGTAAAAATTATTATTTAGTGTAGTAATGTTTTTTCGACGTATTACAATAGGGATTAAAATTGGTCATTTTAAAAACATCTTATCTTCTTTAATTCTGAAAATAAAGAAATGATTTATATCTCAAATTAAAGCTAAAGATATCTCCTTTCGAATAGCGGGTAATGTATGTATAAAAAAATTTGAGTAAATAAGTAATTAAAGTAGAACGGTATGCGAATAAGATAAAAAATGGTTTAAGGAAAATGTAGTTTGATCCAATTCTCATATTTTCTAATTATTAAAAGAAGTTTGTATTAATTTAAATCTCACACTCGTTAAATAAATTAAAACATTTTTTAGTTTTGACAAAAACGAAATTAATTGTACCAATCTAAAAGTTGTTTCTCACATTCATTATGAACCAAAAATGATAATCAGCGCAGCGACCATGAAGACATTCACTCTTTTTTGTTAAGAAGTGGGAACCCGTTAGGAAATCCGTCGATCTAGAAATCAACTTATAAGAAATCGGAAATCAGATTGACAAAAAAAAGCTTAACACGATTTACTCGTATTTACAACCCAAAAAGATGTAAAAAAATCGATTTATGTAGAGGACGACGTCATTGGATTTAATCCGATTCCGTTACGTCTCCGTGGAAGGTAATAGCAGAAAGGAGATTTAATACACACGTGCTGAATATTCTATAAGAGGAAGTCGTCGCAGGGACGAGTTGAAAATATGTAACAGGGCCGCGTTAAGCGAGCAAGTATTGAATAAATCACGCGTCGCCTTCGGATGGTTACGCATAAATCTTTCGCGGGGGGACACCTATCCTTTCAGGGAAAGGCAGGAAGACAAGTTGCGACCAGTTCACTAGGGCTAAGCAAATTACGAACTCAACTGAAGAAAAACGACGACAGACTTGTGGGGAAGATATTTTTAACCAACCAAATAAGGAAATAATAACATTTT
Source organism: Onthophagus taurus (assembly GCF_000648695.1). Lineage (NCBI taxonomy): Eukaryota > Metazoa > Arthropoda > Insecta > Coleoptera > Scarabaeidae > Onthophagus > Onthophagus taurus. The sequence goes on from NW_019280804.1 coordinate 18,405, forward strand.
GAGAATGTGAGAATTACTTTTTGTTCTGTTAAGTTCACAGCCAAAGTTAAGTTTAACTTTAAGCGTGTTTCGTTCTAACGGGAAAAGCTTACATGAGGAAGTAATGAGTTAAGAATTCCTCATTTCTAGGATTTTTTTCTTTGTTCTGCAGAAAATCTTTGATATCTTAAAAACGATTGGTTTTAGAACTTTTATCAAAGAGTATCTTTTTGTGAAAAATACTTCAACAAATTCAAAATCATCATCAAATTTTCTGTAAATACGTTAGCGCGGAAATTACAAGGTAAAGAACTGGGTTAACGCCATTTTTACGATTTTTTCGGTTTTGTGCCAGAAAATGCTTCTTATCTTCTGAACGATTCATTTTAGAACTTTTATCAAAGAGTACGATTTTGCAAAGAAATCTTGAAGGAATTTAGAAGTATCATCAAATTTAGAATAAGTACACTGGTACAGAAGTTACATATATGGTAATGAGTCAAGATTTCCTCATTTCTAGGATTTATCTCTTTGTTGTGCAGAAAATCTTTGATATCTCAAGAAACTTTTATCAAAGAGTATCTTTTTGTAACAAATACTTCAACAAATTCAAAATCATCATCAAATTTTCTGTAAATACCTTAGCGCGGAAGTTACAAGGTAAAGAACTAGTTTAACGCCATTTTTACAATTTTTTCGTTTTTGTACCAGAAAATGCTTCTCATCTCCTGAACGGTTCATTTTAGTACATTTATCAAAGAGTACGATTTTGCAAAGAAAGCTTGAAGAAATTCAGAAGTATCATCAAATTTCGAATAAGTACACTGGTACAGAAGGTACATGGTAATGAGTCAAGATTTCCTCATTTCTAGGATTTATCTCTTTGTTGTGCAGAAAATCTTTGATATCTCAAGAAACTTTTATCAAAGAGTATCTTTTTGTGGCAAATACTTCAACAAATTCAAAATCATCATCAAATTTTCTGTAAATACGTTAGCGTGGAAGTTACAAGGCAAAGAACTAGGTTAACGCAATTTTTAGGATTTTTTCGTTTTTGTACCAGAAAATGCTTCTTATCTCCTGAACTGTTCATTTTAGAACATATATCAAAAAGTACGTTTTTGCAAAGAAAGCTTGAAGAAATTTAAAAGTATCATCAAATTTCGAATAACTACACTGGTACAGAAGTTACATGGTAATGAATCAAGATTTCCGCATTTCTAGGATTTATCTCTTTGTTGTGCAGAAAATCTTTGATATCTCACGAAACTTTTATCAAAGAGTATCTTTTTGTGACAAATACTTCAACAAATTCAAAATTATCATCAAATTTTCTGTAAATACGTTAGCGCGGAAATTACAACGTAAAGACCTGGGTTAACGCCATTTTTACGATTTTTTCGGTTTTGTGCCAGAAAATGCTTCTTATCTCCTGAACGATTCATTTTAGAACTTTTATCAAAGAGTACGATTTTGCAAAGAAAGCTTGAAGGAATTTAGAAGTATCATCAAATTTCGAATAAGTACACTGGTACAGAAGTTACATGGTAATGAGTCAAGATTTCCTCATTTCTAGGATTTATCTCTTTGTTGTGCAGAAAATCTTTGATATCTCAAGAAACTTTTATCAAAGAGTATCTTTTTGTGAAAAATACTTCAACAAATTCAAAATCATCATCAAATTTTCTGTAAATACGTTAGCGCGGAAGTTACAAGATAAAGAACTAGGTTAATGCCATTTTTACGATTTTTTCGTTTTTGTGCCAGAAAACGTTTCTTATCTCCTGAACGATTCATTTTAGAGCTTTTATCAAAGAGTACGATTTTGTAAAGAAAGCTTGAAGGAATTTAGGAGTATCATCAAATATAGAATAAGTACACTGGTACAGAAGTTACATGGTAATGAGTCAAGATTTGCTCATTTCTAGAATTTATCTCTTTATTGTGCAGAAAAACTTTGATATCTCAAGAAACTTTTATCAAAGAGTATCTTTTTGTGACAAATACTTCAACAAATTCAAAATCATCATCAAATTTTCTGTAAATACGTTAGCGCGGAAGTTACAATATAAAGAACTAGGTTAATGCCGTTTTCACGATTTTTTCGTTTTTGTACCAGAAAATGCTTCTTATCTCCTGAACGATTCATTTTAGAACTTTTATCAAACAGTGCGATTTTGCAAAGAAATCTTGAAGGAATTTAGAAGTATCATCAAATTTAGAATAAGTACACTGGTACAGAAGTTACATTGTAATGAATCAAGATTTCCTCATTTCTAGGATTTATCTCTTTGTTGTGCAGAAAATCTTTGATATCTCAAGAAGCTTTTATCAAAGAGTATCTTTTTGTGACGAATACTTCAACAAATTCAAAATCATCATCAAATTTTCTGTAAATACGTTAGCGCGGAAGTTACAAGGTAAAGAACTAGGTTAATGCCATTTTTACGATTTTTTCGTTTTTGTACCAGAAAATGCTTCTTATCTCCTGAACGGTTCATTTTAGAACTTTTATCAAAGAGTACGATTTTGTAAAGAAAGTTTGAGGGAATTTAGAAGTATCATCAAATTTAGAATAAGTACACTGGTACAGAAGTTACATGGTAATGAGTCAAGATTTCCTCATTTCTAGGATTTTTTCTTTGTTCTGCAGAAAATCTTTAATATCTTAAGAACGATTGGTTTTAGAACTTTTATCAAAGAGTATCTTTTTGTGACGAATACTTCAACAAATTCAAAATCATCATCAAATTTTCTGTAAATACGTTAGCGCGGAAGTTACAAGGTAAAGAACTAGGTTAATGCCATTTTTACGATTTTTTCGTTTTTGTACCAGAAAATGCTTCTTATCTCCTGAACGGTTCATTTTAGAACTTTTATCAAAGAGTACGATTTTGCAAAGAAAGCTTGAAGGAATTTAGAAGTATCATCAAATTTCGAATAAGTACACTGGTACAGAAGTTACATGGTAATGAGTCAAGATTTCCTCATTTCTAGGATTTATCTCTTTGTTGTGCAGAAAATCTTTGATATCTCAAGAAACTTTTATCAAAGAGTATCTTTTTGTGGCAAATACTTCAACAAATTCAAAATCATCATCAAATTTTCTGTAAATACGTTAGCGCGGAAGTTACAAGATAAAGAACTAGGTTAATGCCATTTTTACGATTTTTTCATTTTTGTATCAGAAAATGCTTCTTATTTCCTGAACGGTTCATTTTAGAACTTTTGTCAAAGAGTCCGATTTTACAAAGAAAGCTTGCAGGAATTTAGAAGTATCATCAAATTTAGAATAAGTACACTGGTACAGAAGTTACATGGTAATGAGTCAAGATTTCCTCGTTTCTAGGATTTATCTCTTTGTTGTACAGAAAATCTTTGATATCTCAAGAACGATTGGTTTTAGAACATTTATCAAAGAGCATACTTTTGTGAAAAATACTTCAACAAATTCAAAATCATCATCAAATTTTCTGTAAATACGTTAGCGCGGAAGTGACAACTTCGGAAGTGCTGAACGGTTCATTTTAGAACTTATATCAACTTACATCATCAAATAAGGAAATAATAACATTTTGAGAATGTGAGAATTACTTTTTGTTGTGTTAAGTTCACAAACGTCAACGTTAAGTTGAAGTTTTAACGTGTTTCGTTCTAACGGGAAAAGCTTACATGAGAAAGTAATTATAAAAAATTAAAATTAATGAAAAGAAAAAATCCTCAACAAGCTTAATGGGCGGAACTCTACGTACTTAGAGCTTTATCGTTTTGCCCGCTTGTCAAACCGACTTAATATATGGAGAAGTTGGCAGCTTAGGCCTATAATTAACTTTGTATCGAGGAGACAATCCTTAATATTTCTAAAATCTTATCGATTTTTAATCGGTTGAGAATTAACTTGACCCGGTAATAAGATTATCATATTTCCTGCGAACGGGTTAAAAATGGTGAAGAGATTAGTGTCAAGGTTAAAGCAAGAAAAGATTTTAAAGCAAAAACCGAGTATGGTGCTTCTTCGAAAAAAGGTCAGCTTATTATAGATAACAATAAAAAGTCCCAAAATGTGTGTCTTCAACATTCGAACGGGATTAAAAGATTACTGACATGTTTCAAAAGATGCTAAAGAATTTTGACACTTTTTTCTTTTTATTTTAAATGGAAAGTCAGGTACACCAAAGTGTTAACTCCAAAAAATATTTTTGGGCTTATCTTAAAAGTTATTTAGGATTTATCTAAAAAGAAAGAAAATATCTAAGAATATTTAAAAAGGTCGTTATCTTTTTAAACGATTTAAAACTAATTATTAAAACAAAAAATTACAATTTTAAATGATTCCGACTGACGTCTCTTTGTTTATTTCTTAAAAATTATTCATAGATACGATGAATTGTTAATTACCCGTGAAACATCATTTAGAAAAAAAAATAAACCCACACACTCATTTAACACATTTCCAGACAGTTTTTAATTTATCCTATGACCTCAACCATTTTAGTCATTTAAAAACGTTTCCGCCCGTTTCCTTCGGTTGAAGTGGATTAATTTTGTGGCGAATTTGTTAATGTTAACATTCTTGGAACTATTCGTTGTTCAGTTTCTTCACATTGATGACTGTCAGATAAATATTGATACAAAATGAGTTTCGGAAAGATAGCTTCACACAGGAATGTGTTGAAATATTGTTATTGTAACGATTCAGATAATTACGAATCTTTAGTTTCTTAACGACCTCCAAAATTCGACGAATTTTTTTGTGAATCATGTGGGTGTTCTTAATTAATATGATAACGAGGTAGATTAAAGTTTCTTAAAGGTTAAATTCTTTTCATTTAAGTTATGACCAAGTTAATTAATTATTTTCTCAAAATTTTTTTAATTAAATGTTTTATACATTACCCACTGTTCGAAAGAAGATATCTTTAGCTTTAATTTGAGATATAAATCGTTTCTTTATCTTCAAAATTAATGAAGATATGATTTTTTTTAAAATGACCAAGTCTTTACTCAATTCCAAAACATCGAAAACACATCATTACATTAATTAATTATTTTCTCAAAATTTTTTTAATTAAATTTTTTCTGTATTATCCAACGTTCGAAAGAAGATATCTTTAGCTTTAATTTGAGATATAAGTCGTTTCTGTATTTTCAGAATTAAAGAAGATAAGATGTTTTTAAAATGACCAATTTTAAACCCTATTGTAATACGTCGAAAAAACATTACCACATTAATTAATAATTTTCTCAAAATTTTTATAATAAAATTTTTATACATTACTCATTGTCAGAAAGAAGATATCTTTGACTTTAATTTGAGATATAAATCATTTCTTTATCTTAAAAATTAATGAAGATATGATTTTTTTTAAAATGACCATGTTTTTATTCAATTCCAAAACATCGAAAACACATCACTACATTAATTAATTATTTTCTGAAAATTTTTTTAATTAATTTTTTTCTGCATTACCCAATGTTCGAAAGAAGATATCTTTAGCTTTAATTTGAGATATAAGTCGTTTCTTTATTTTCAGAATTAAAGAAGATAAGACACTTTTAAAGTGACCAACTTTTATCCCTATTGTAATACGTCGAAAAAACATTACTATATTCGTTAATTATTTTCTCAACATTTTTATAATAAAATTTTTTATACATTACCCACTGTTCGAAAGAAGATACCTTTAGCTTTATTTAGAAATATAAATCGTTTCATTATTTTCAAAATTAATAAAGATATGAATTGTTTATAATGAACCTAAAAAATAAAATCAATAATCAAATTCACCTTTATTATTACAACTATTTAAATATAAATTTTAAAACCTGAAAATGTCATAATTTCAGCTCAAAAATTATAGGATATTTTAAATGTTTTGCACATTAATTGTTTATAATGAACGAAAAAGACCAAATCTATTACAACTTTTTAATTAGAGATTTGATATCGACAAAATATTAAAATAGTCGATTTTCTTTAATAACTCAAAAATTAAAAAAGATAGAAAGAAATATCTTATATATAAATTGTTCACAACCAACTAAAAATACTAAATTCATAGCCAGATTTAACTTAACTCTAACTATTTGTTAGCTAGATAATTTTCTTTTTAGACATTGTAATCCACAAAATATCAAAATTGTTACCTTTGTTACTAAAGTCGAGCATAACTCAAGAATTAAATGTAATAAAACAAAATATTTTGTTTACAAATTGTTTGTATAGAACCAAAAAGGCATAAGCCATAACCAGATTCCACTTAGATGCAACTATTTTTTAGCTACAAATTGTAAATCCACAACATATTAAAATCGTTGAATTTCGTTACTGAAGTCGATGATAACTCGAGAATTAAGAGCAATAGATAACAATATTTTACATATAATTTGTTTGTATAGAACCAAAACGATATTATATATAACTAGATTCAGTTTAGATATGATCGTATTCTAGTTAGAAAGTGAAGTTCCCCAAAATACTAAAATTGTTGTTTTCCGATACTGAATGTGATTAACTCAATAATTAACACTGGTGGAAAGAAAATTTTAGTAGAAAGGTTGCAGAAAATTTTATTCTTAAAAATATTGCTCCTTTACAATTTTGTTGTCATGCACAAATATCCAGAAAAATTTTAAAAAGTGAAAATTAGATGAAATTGTGGTTTTTCACATTGTTGTTAACAGTGCAAATGATTTGGTACGTTTTAGAAAAAAAGTTTTAGTATAAAAGTTGTAGCAAACATTTTTTTTAACAATTTTGCTCTTTTACACTTTTGCTCTCAGATGCATAAATATCGAGAAAATGTTAAAAAAGTGAATATTAGACGAAATTGTGGCTTTTCATATTGTTGTTAATAGTGCAAAAGGTTCGGAATGTTTTAGAAAAAAAGTTTTAGTATAAAAGTTGTAGCAAACTTTATTTTTAACAATTTTGCTCTTTTATATTTTTGTTGTCAGATGCATAAATATCGAGAAAAATTTTAAAAAGTAAAAGTTAGATGAAATTGTGGTTTTTCATATTATTAATAGTGCAAAGGATTCGGAATGTTTTAGAAAAAAAGTTTTAGCATAAAAGTTGTAGCAAACTTTATTTTTAACGATTTTGCTCTTTTACACTTTTGGTCTCAGATGCATAAATATCGAGAAAATGTTAAAAAAGTTAATATTAGACGAAATTGTGGCTTTTCATATTGTTGTTAATAGTGCAAAGGATTCGGAACGTTTTAGAAAAAAAGTTTTGGTATAAATGTTGCAGCAAACTTTATTTTTAACAATTTTGCTCTTTTACACTTTTGCTCTCAGATGCATAAATATCGAGAAATATTCAAGAAAAGTGAAAATTACATGAAATTGTTGTTTTTCATATTGTTGTTAATAGTGTGAGAGATTCGGATCGTTTTAGAAAAAAAGTTTTAGTACAAAAGTAACTACAATAAAGTTTGCTACAACTTTATTTTTAACAATTTTGCTCTCAGATGCATAAATATCGAGAAATATTCAAAAAAAGTGAAAACTAAATGAAATTGTTGTTTTTGACATTGTTGTTAATAGTGCAAAGGATACGGAACGTTTTAGAACAAAAGTTTTGGCATAAATGTTGCAGCAAACTTTATTTTTAACAATTTTACTCCTTTACAATTTAGTTGTTATGCATAAATATCGAGAAAAATTAAAAAAAGTGAAAATTAGATGAAATTGTGGTTTTTCATATTGTTGTTGGTAGTGCAAAGGATTTGGAATGTTTTAGAAAAAAAGTTTTAGTATAAAAGTTGTAGCAAACTTTATTTTTAACAATTTTGCTCTTTTATACTTTTGCTCTCAGATGCATCAATATCGAGAAATATTCAAAAAAGTGAAAATTGGATGAAATTATGGCTTTTCATATTGTTGTTAATAGTGCAAAGGATTCGGAATGTTTTAGAAAAAAAGTTTTGGTATAAAAGTTGTAGCAAACATTTTTTTTAACAATTTTGCTCTTTTACACTTTTGCTATCAGATGCATAAATATCGAAAAAAATTCAAAAAATTGAAAATTACATGAAATTGTGGTTTTTCGTATTGTTGTTAATAGTGCAAAGGATTTGGATGGTTTTAGAAAAAAAGTTTTAGTATAAAAGTTGTAGCAAATTTTGTTCTTAACAATATTGCTCTTTTACACTTTTGCTCTCAGATGCATAAATATCGAGAAATATTCAAAAAAAAGTGAAAATTAGATGAAATTGTTGTTTTTCATATTGTTGTTAATAGTGTAAGAGATTCGGATCGTTTTAGAAAAAAAGTTGTAGTACAAAAGTTGTAGCAAACTTTATTTTTAACAATTTTGCTATTTCACACTTTTGCTTTCAGATGCATAAATATCGAGAAATATTCAAAAAAAGTGAAAATTAGATAAAATAGTTTTTTTTTCATATTGTTGTTAATAGTGCACAGGATTCGGAATGTTTTAGAAAAAAAGTTTTAGTATAAAAGTTGTAGCAAACTTTATCTTTAACAATTTTGCTTCTTTACAATTTTGTTGTCATGCATAAATATCGAGTAAAATTTATAAAATTAATAAAAGTCCGTTTTCGCACTTCAAATGGATTTTTATTTTAATTATTTCTCTACCGGTTTCGCTATTTGTTATAGCATCATCAGGAGAATACGTCATAAGTTACAAAAGCGTAGTACTACGCAAAAGTCAACTTTTAATAGCAGGTTTCGAAAAATAATATTTCTTAATTAAGTCAATTATAACACAAAAATTAATACACATAATTTGTTTATAAAGAATGAAAAAGATATAATCTAGCTTCAGATTTAGCTTAGCTATAATCATATTCCACATATTATGTAGAAATCAATACAGGGTGCCCATTATATATGGAATATAGTATATATCTTGGTAAATATCAACTGTATAAAAAAACATTTTATACAAAAGTTGTTTAATATTTTACTTACCATAATAAGACACTATTTAATTGCTTTTATTTCAGAAAACAAATGAGCAGCGAATAACAGTTAAATTATTATAAATCACACTGTTTATTAAGATAATTTTACCAATAACATTAATCTAGATAGATAGAAATTGTCAAGTACCTCTTTCCAATCAAGAACCATTTTCTTAATAAACAATTTTAACACTTTTTTCAAAAATTTTCTGATGAATATTTTACGTAAATAAAATATTATACAACTTTTGTATAAGTAAAGTCAATATTTACCGAAATATATAGTATATTCCATACATAATTTATTAACATATTTGATTTTCATTATTAAAGTCGGTTATAATTAACAAATTAAAGCTGATGAAGAAAAATGTTGTAGATATAAATTGTTTATAATAAAGCAAAAGGACATAATCAAAGTTAATTTAATTAATTAATACATTGAATTCCTTCATTTTTAGATTAATTAATTTTAAATATCAGTAAATGTGAGTAAAGTTGAAATAAATCACGATTTGGATGAAATTGTTGTTTTTCATATTGTTGTTAATAGTGCAAAAGGTTCGGAATGTTTTAGAAAAAAAGTTTTAGTATAAAAGTTGTAGCAAACTTTATTTTTAACAATTTTGCTTTTTTACACTTTTGCTCTTAGATGCATACATATCGAGAAAATGTTAGAAAAGTTAATATTAGACGAAATTGTGGCTTTTCATATTGTTGTTAATAGTGCAAAAGGTTCGGAATGTTTTAGAAAAAAAGTTTTAGTATAAAAGTTGTAGCAAACTTTATTTTTAACAATTTTGCTTTTTTACACTTTTGCTCTTAGATGCATACATATCGAGAAAATGTTAGAAAAGTTAATATTAGACGAAATTGTGGCTTTTCATATTGTTGTTAATAGTGCAAAAGGTTCGGAATGTTTTAGAAAAAAAGTTTTAGTATAAAAGTTGTAGCAAACTTTATTTTTAACAATTTTGCTACTTTACACTTTTGCTCTCAGATGCATAAATATCGAGAAAATGTTAAAAAAGTGAAAATTAGTTGAAATTGTGGTTTTTCATATTGTTGTTGGTAGTGCAATGGATTCGGAATGTTTTAGAAAAAAAGTTTTAGTATAAAAGTTGTAGCAAACTTTATTTTTAACAATCTTGCTCTTTTATACTTTTGCTCTCAGATGCATAAATATTAAGAAAAAATCGAAAAAGACAAAATTAAACGAAATTGTAACCTTTGTTAATTAAGTCAATCATAACACAAAAATTAAAATTATTAGAGAAAAAAAGTTTATACATAATTTGTTTATAAAGAATGAAAAAGATAGAATCTAGCTTCAGATTTAACTTAGCTATAATCATATTCCACATATTATGTAGAAATCAATACAGGGTGCCCATTATGTATGGAATATAGTATATATCTTGGTAAGTATCATCTGTATAAAAAAACATTTTATACAAAAAGTTGTTTTATATTTTATTTACCATAATAAGACATTATTTAATTGTTTTTATTTCAGAAAACAAATGAGCAACGAATAACACTTAAATTGTTATAAATCGCAATGTTTATTGAGAAAATTTAACCAATGACATTAATCTAGATAGACCGAAATTGCTTCTTAATAAACAATTTTAACACTTTTTTCAAAAATTTTCTGATGTAAAGGTACAAATATTTTACGTCACCATAAAAAGAAAAGAAATCTATATCACATGAGCTTGACGAAAGCATACATCGCCATTTAAAAAAATTCTAGTGTTATTCGTTACTAATTAAAAACAATTTAATGCAGTTTAATATGGTAAATAAAATATTATACAACTTTTGTATAAGTAAAGTCAATATTTACCGAAATATATAGTATATTCCATACATAGTTTATTAACATATTTGATTTTCATTATTAAAATCGGTTATAATTAAAAAATTAAAGCTGGTGAAGAAAAATGTTGTAGATATAAATTGTTTATAACGAAGCAAAAGGACATAATCAAAGTTAATTAATTAATTAACACATTGAATTCTTTCATTTTTAGGTTAATTAATTTTAAATATAAGTAAAGTTTTAAAGAAATCACGATTTGGATGAATTCTTTGTTACAAAACTGAAATATTTTTGTGTTTACTTGTGAATTAATACTTTGTCTGTACGGTGCTGCCCTCCCGGATTGCGTCGCCGCGTCGAATTAACCCAGCGCTTGCGCTCCATCCAAAGCACTCGGACAGTGGTAAATACTGTTAGTTTGTTGGGAAGTCTTCAGTATCGCGCTAGAAAGGTTCGAGGCAACTCCGTAAAGGTCCTCGAAACATTTTAAGCGTGCGATCGTGAAATGAAAGACCAACGAGTCATTCGCGAAATGTCCCTAACGTGAAAAAGTTCAAAAAAAAATTCAACACCAACACAAAAATCTTTATAAATTTTAAAGTTATTTTTTATTTAATTAAAAAGAAAAGAAAATGTTGGTTAAAAAATTTCGATTTTTCTGCTTGGTTTTGATCTCAGCATCGATGGGAGTAGCAAGAAACGAAAGCATCACCGGAAGTGCAAGTTCGAGCAACGAGTGCAATTGGTTACCGGACAACAATAACACTTCAACAACAAAACTCGCGATTAATTGTCGATTTCGAAGTTTAGACGCGACCGGAAATCACCTCAACGGTTTACCGTCGGATGGAATTTCGAAATTACGGATCAAATGCAGTGATATAGTGTACTTTGAAAGTTACCTACCATCGAACTCCATCAAAAAATTACACGACCTCCAAGAATTTTTCGTGGAAAGTTGCAAAATCCTCCATTTAGAATCAAACACATTCGAGGGGATGGGAAATTTAAAAAAATTAACGATTAAATCCCACAATAACGATTGGGGGAAAAGCTTAGAATTAACTTCGATGTCTTTTTCTGGACTTAAAGAACTTCAAATTTTAAATTTGAGTTATAACAATTTAAGGGGGATCCCAGAAACGAGTTTTTGCACTTTACCCAATTTAAAAACTCTAAATTTAACTCAAAATCGTATCAGAACCTCTGAAAGATTAGGATTTGGAAATTCTTCGTCCCGGAGTAATTCGTGCCCAAGTAGTGATCTTCAAATTTTAGATTTGTCGCATAATGAGTTAAGAACATTGCCGGAAATGTCGGGATTTGCGCGTTTGAGACGTTTACAAGAACTCCGATTGGATTATAATAATATTAGTGATATTTCGGGTGAAGCTTTAGTTGGATTAACTTCTTTGCGGGTTGTGAACTTGTCGAATAATAATGTTGAGACGTTACCGGAAGGTTTATTCGCGGCGTGTCGCGAATTGCGCGAAATTCATCTCCAAAATAATACTTTGATGTTTCTTGCAAAAGGGGTTTTTCACCGATTAGAACAATTAATCGTCTTGGATTTATCGGGGAACCAATTAACTAGTGGCCACATCGACTCATCAACTTTTACAGGATTAATTCGCTTAATTATTTTGAATTTATCCCATAACGCTTTGACCCGAATCGATGGAAAAACGTTCAAAGATTTATTCTTTTTGCAAATTTTAGATTTGAGGAATAACTCGATTGGGTTCATCGAAGATAACGCTTTTTTACCACTTTATAATTTGCACACTTTGAATTTGGCCGAAAATCGTTTAAACACCATCGGGGGGTCTCTTTTTAACGGATTATTCGTGTTAAGTAAATTAACTCTAAATAATAATTTGATTGTTAACGTTGATTCGAAAGCTTTCCAAAATTGCTCCGATTTGAAGGAGTTGGATTTAAGCTCGAATGCTTTGCAACAAGTCCCGGATGCGATTCGAGAGTTGACGTTTTTAAAAAATTTGGATTTGGGGGAAAATCAAATTAGTGACTTTAAAAATGGGACTTTTAAGAATTTGGATCAATTAACGGGGTTGAGGTTGATTGATAATAATATTGGGAATTTGAGTAAGGGGATGTTTTGGGATTTGAGATCTTTGCAAGTTTTGAATTTGGCCAAAAATAAGATTCAAAGTATCGAAAGAGGGACTTTTGACACAAATACTTTGATCGAGGCGATTAGATTGGATGAGAATTTTTTGACGGATATTAATGGGGTTTTTGCGAGCTTGGCGAGTTTGTTATGGCTAAATTTGTCTGAGAATCATTTGGTGTGGTTCGATTATGCTTTTATTCCGAGTAATTTGAAGTGGTTAGATATCCATAATAATTTCATCGAGCATTTGGCGAATTATTACAAGATACAAGAGGAGATTCGGGTTAAAACTTTAGATGCGAGTCATAATCGAATCACGGAGATTTCACCTTTATCGATCCCAAATAGTGTTGAGTTACTCTTTATTAACAACAATTTAATCAAAACGGTGAATCCAAACACTTTTTACGACAAACCAAATTTAGTGCGAGTCGACATGTACGCAAATGAATTAATCAACTTAGACATAAACGCTTTAAGACTCTCCCCATACTCGAATAAAACCCTCCCAGAAATTTATTTGGGGGGAAACCCCTTTCATTGCGACTGCACCATGGAGTGGCTCCAAAGAATCAACAACATGACCCAAGCAAAACAATACCCAAAAATCATGGATTTAGACAACGTAATGTGCAGGATGACGCATTCTCGAGGGATGACTCACATGCCTTTATCAAGGGCGAAACCATCCGATTTTTTATGCACCTACGAAACTCATTGTTTCGCTCTTTGCCATTGTTGCGATTTCGACGCTTGCGACTGCGAAATGACCTGCCCCCAAAATTGTTCTTGCTACCAAGACGAAACTTGGAACACAAACGTCGTCGATTGCTCCAGACAAAACGCCAACGAAATCCCCCAAAGAATCCCCATGGACGTCACCGAACTCTACCTCGACGGCAACAACATCAAAGAGCTCCAAAATCACGTCTTTATCGGCCGAAAAAACATGCGAGTTCTATACGCGAATAACAGCCGAATTGAAACGATTCAAAATCGGACTTTTAACGGGTTAAACGCGCTACAAATGTTGCATTTAGACGATAACAACATTTATGAGTTAAAAGGGTACGAATTTGAGCATTTGGGTCATCTCAAAGAGTTATATCTCCAAAATAATAAGATTAATTTTATTGGGAATAACACGTTTTCTTCGTTACGATCTTTAGAGATTTTGCGCCTCGATGGGAATAAATTAACGTCATTCCCAATTTGGCAATTAACTCAAAACGCGTTTTTAACCGAGTTATCAATCGGGGGGAATCAATGGTCGTGCCGATGCAAATTCCTCCAAGAATTCACCGCATGGATCGTGGATAACGCCCCGAAAGTTTTAGATTCCTCCGATGTGATGTGTTATAACACCGATTCGAAACCATCTCAAAGACGTGAATTAGACTTTAATTCGACGGCGTGTAGTGATTATGTTGGTAATTCGGTAATAGACAGTATGTTAATTTCGGACTATTTACCAATGGCTGTTGTGGTTATGTGCGTGGTAATTTTACTTTTAGTGTTCCTAATTTTGTGGTTCATCTTCAGAGACACGATAAGAGTGTGGTTGTACTCCAAATACGGGGTAAGATTATGTAATTTAACCGCGAAACAATTCGAGGATCGCGATAAACTTTACGACGGATTCGTGTGTTATTCCCCGAAAGACGAAGAATGGGTCGTCCAATCTTTAGCGGCCGGGTTGGATAACTTCCAGTTGTGTCTCCATTATCGGGACATCCCCCACACCGCTTATCTCCAACACGCCGCCCCCGCACTTTTAGAACACGCGGATGCAAGCCGACGTGTTATTATGATCTTAACAAGGAATTTCTTGCAAACTGAGTGGTCAAGGTTCGAGCTTCGCCAGGCGATTCACGAAGCTTTAAAAGGAAGAGTTTTTAAGCTGGTAATTTTAGAAGAGGGTCCCTTACCAGAAGCCGAACTCGATCCCGAATTAAGACCGTATCTTAAAACGGGGCATCGAATTCAATGGGGGGAAAAAAGGTTTTGGGAGAAATTGCGTTATGCAATGCCTTCGGTGGAAACTCGAGGGAAAATTAACGCGAATTACCGAAGGAATATTAACAATTATACGATAGAAAGTAGAGTGGTGGTTGCGAATGGGACTCATAACCATCATAATTACCCGGAGAAAGTTAAAAACCCTCCTCCACCATCACCCGGGATGTTTCCTCCAGCTTATATGACCGCGATGGCTCACGAACATGATGAGGCTAATTATTCTTCGGCGACGACGGCCACACCATCTCCAAGACCGTCGAGGAGGACACCACAAGAACCGAGACCGTTATCGGATCATATATATTCGAGTATAGATTCGGATTATAGCACCTTGGAGAGGGGGCCATCCGGGAGGCGGGGACCCCCATGGAGGCCCCATATGATGCATCCAAATTCTGGCGGAACAGGTCAAGCTTACCTCGTGTGATATCATTTTTTCGATAACGAAAAATTGACTGACTAGTTTTTACTCAAAGACTTAATAATAATTAATTTTTAAAAAAGGAAAAAAAAATCAATCTTTCATTATTATAATAAAAAAATTGATTCAAAGAATTAATTAATTAAAAAAAAAAACCTAAAGACTAATAACCTCGGCTATTTGTGTATATTATAATAATTATTATTTTTTTGTAAATACTTTTTATATTTATTTGTTTTTCTAGTTTTTTTATTTTAAAAAAATCGTAATTCCTGCTATTATTTTGTAAATATATAAATTTTTTTTTGTATATTTTTTCCTACGTAACTTGACGAAACAATAAAAATGTGAGAGTACGATGATATATTCGGATGTGTTTCATTCAGTGCGATTAAAAGCCCAAAATCAAACGTCCCAAAAACTTTAATCCCAAGTGAATTAGTTAACGAGGTGATTAAATGATTAAATCGGAGGTAAGTTGAACTTTCTTAGAAAAGGAAATTAATTAGTCGTTTAGAAAAATTGGTTTTAAATCGAAAAGAAAGAATAAAATTTTATCCTATTAACTTTCGTTCTTAAGATATTCACCTTTAAAGACTTAACTTTTCAAAAAAATTCTAATAGTAATTAATTTAAAAGGAAATATCTCAAAAATGAAAAGAAATAGGATAAAATCTCATTCTTTATTTTCGATTTTAAAATAATTTAAAATTAATTGGATAAAAATTAATCTTATAAAACTAAAATTTGTAAACGATTTTTCAAATGGTGTTTAATAATAATTAACTTTAACGTAAAATGAATAAGTTAATTGTGTAGAGAAATGATTTTTAAATCAAAAAGGAAGAATAAAGTTTTTTCGAATCATCCTTCGTTCTCAAGATATTTGCTTTTAAAGTTTTACTTTTTGTTAAAAATACGAATGTAATTAATTTAAAAGGAAATATCTCAAGAATGAAACGAAATAGGATCAAATTTTATTCTTTATTTTCGATTTTAAATTTAATTCTCTACTAAAAATATCAATAAACAACTTTAATAAAATAATCTAAACGTAATGGGAGGAGATTAAATAAAAATTAACCTTATAAAACTCAAACTTTTATCGATTTTTCAAATGGTGTTTAATAATAATCAAGTTTAACATAAAACCAATAAGTTAATTATATAAAAAAATGATTTTTAAATCGAAAATGAAGAATAAAGTTTTTTCAAATCATCCTTCGTTCTCAAGATATTTGCTTTTAAAGTTTTACTTTTTGTTAAAAATACGAATAGTAATTAATTCAAAATGAAATATCTCAAGAATGAAAAGGAGTAGGATAAAATTTCATTCTTTATTTTCGATTTTAAATTTAATTCTCTACTAGAAAAATGTATAAACAACTTTAATAAAATAATCTGAACGTAATGGGAGGAGATTAAATAAAAATTAACCTTATAAAATTAAAAATTTTATCGATTTTTCAAATGGTGTTTAATAATAATCAACTTTAACATAAAACCAATAACTTAATTGTGTAGAAAAATGATTTTTAAATCAAAAAGGAAGAATAAAGTTTTTTCGAATCATCCTTCGTTCTCAAGATATTTGCTTTTAAAATTTTACTTTTTGTTAAAAATACGAACAGTAATTAATTCAAAATGAAATATCTCAAGAATGAAAAGGAGTAGGATAAAATTTCATTCTTTATTTTCGATTTTAAATTTAATTTTCTACTAGAAAAGTGTATAAACAACTTTAATAAAATAATCTAAACGTAATGGGAGGAGATTAAATAAAAATTAACCTTATAAAACTCAAAATTTTATCGATTTTTCAAATGGTGTTTAATAATAATCAAGTTTAACATAAAACCAATAAGTTAATTATATTAAAAAATGATTTTTAAATCGAAAATGAAGAATAAAGTTTTTTCGAATCATCCTTCGTTCTCAAGATATTTGCTTTTAAAGTTTTACTTTTTGTTAAAAATACGAATGTAATTAATTTAAAAGGAAATATCTCATGAATGAAACAAAATAGGATAAAATTTTATTCTTTATTTTCGATTTTAAATTTAATTCTCTACTAGAAAAATATATAAACAACTTTAATAAAATAATCTAAACGTAATGAGAGGAGATTAAATAAAAATTAACCTTATAAAACTCAAAATTTTATCGATTTTTCAAATGGTGTTTAATAATAATCAACTTTAACTTAAAACCAATAAGTTAATTGTGTAAAAAAATGATTTTTAAATCGAAAAGGAAGAATAAAGTTTTTTCGAATCATCCTTCGTTCTCAAAATATTTGCTTTTAAAGTTTTACTTTTTGTTAAAAATACTAATAATAATTAATTTAAAAGGAAATATCTCAAGAATGAAAAGGAATAGGATAAAAGTTTATTCTTTATTTTCGATTTTAAATTTAATTCTCTACTAGAAAAATATATAAACAACTTTAATAAAATAATCTAAACGTAATGGGAGGAGATTAAATAAAAATTAACCTTATAAAACTCAAAATTTTATCGATTTTTCAAATGGTGTTTAATAATAATCAACTTTAACATAAAACCAATAAGTTAATTGTGTAAAAAAATGATTTTTAAATCAAAAGTGCAGAATAAAGTTTTTTCGCATTCTTTGTTCTCAAGATATTTACCTTTAAATTCTTACTTTTTGTTAAAAATAGGAATGTAAGTAATTTAAAAGGAAATATCTCAAGAATGAAAAGGAATAGGGTAAAATTTTATTCTTTATTTTCGATTTTAAATGTAATTCTCTACTAATAAAATGTATAAACAACTTTAATAAAATAATCTAAACGTAATGAGAAGAGATTAAATAAAAATTAACTTTATAAAACTCAACATTTTATCGATTTTTCAAATGGTGTTTAAAAATAATCAACTTTAACATAAAACCAATAAGTTAATTGTGTAAAAAAATGATTTTTAAATCAAAAAGGAAGGATAAAGTTTTTTCGAATCATTCTTCGTTCTCAAGATATTTGCTTTCAAAGTTTTACTTTTTGTTAAAAATTCGAATGTAATTAATTTAAAAGGAAATATCTCAAGAATGAAAAGGAATATGATAAAATTTTATACTTTATTTTCGATTTTAAATTTAATTCTCTATTAAAAAAATGTATAAACAACTTTAATAAAATAATCTAAACGTAATGAGAAGAGATTAAATAAAAATTAACCTTATAAAACTCAAATTTTTTTCGATTTTTCAATTGGTGTTTAATAATAATCAACTTTAACATAAAACTAATAAGTTAATTCTGTAAAAAGATGATTTTTAAATCAAAAAGGAAGAATAAAGTTTTTTCGAATCATCCTTCGTTCTTAAGATATTTGCCTTTAAAGTCTTAATTTTTACTAAAAAACGCGAATAGTAATAAATTTAAAAGGGAAAATCTCAAGAATGAAAAGAGATAAGATAAAATCTTACTCTTTACATTCGATTTAAAATTTATTTTTCTACTAGAAAAGCAAATTAAAGTTTCTGAAAAAATGGGCTAAACGAAATAAGAGCTGCTCAAATAAATATTTACTTTACAACGGTCAAATTTTCATTTGCTTCTTGGGTTGTAAACCAGAAATAGCAACGTATGGATTGAAATAGTGGATACATTATAATTTTATGGTTCATTATTAACAATTTATCTTAAAAAAGTTTTCCTCCGCCGCTTTTAATTTTCAAGTTACATGAAGTGCTAATGTTTAAATAACTATTCTCGAGAAACATGAACATTATGGGTTATAATCAAAATATCATCAGAAAAAGGATAAATGTGGTTATACATCATGTAAGAAGTTATCTTTAGCTTTAATTTAAGATATAAATCATTTCTTTATCTTCAAAATTAATGAAGATACGATTTTTTGAAAACGAACAAATTTTTACACATCGAAAAAACATTACTTCATTAATTAATTATTATCTCAAAATGTATTATAGATTACAAACCGCTCGAAAGGTGATATCTTTAGTTTTAATTTGAGGTATAAATCGTTTCTTTGTTTTCGTAATGAATGAAGATATGATTTTTTGAAAATAACCAAGTTAATGATACTTTTATTAATAGAATCACAGTTTCCCACTTAGAATATTTACACTATCTGTTAACCCGACATTTCAAAGTAAACAAACAGAACTTGTGCTTGAGATAATATTTGTCCAGATGTATAATCCCCAACGTTTTAAAGATCCTCTTCCACTTCATGGGAACACGACTTATTCCTGTTTGTTAAAAAAGAAAATATGCACCCTAAATTTCTACCCCATAATGCAACATTAAGTTATAACGTAGCAAAAATATTCTATTATTGGTTGTATCTCAAATTGGGAGAACTATATTAGGTGTTTTATTAAAAAGGCGCCAGCTGTTCGCTTTTATTCTTTTATAACAACCCTATTTTCGCATTTCTAATTACGTCGTCGGTCCTTTTTTCCTTTTCGCATTGAACACATGTCGTAACCCAGCACCTACATCCTGGAAATAGAAATTACGTTCTCCATTCAATCGATAACAGACGGTAATTTTAGTTTTATATCCAGTTCAATATTCTAAATGTCACTCCCATTTTTCTTTCTTTCTATTATTGCTTTTTCCATTGAAATCTTTTTCGGGGGATGAACTGCATTTCTTAGCTTTGCAGATTTAAAACGTTCCAGGTAGAAATTCGAAAATCTCTTTGAATATAATGGGTTATATAACCTGTTATTTGGAGTTGTATTTCAATACAAAAAGGTGGGTGTTGTATTTATGATATAGGCCATCAAAATATTTTATTTTTAGAACCGAAATTTGATTCAACATGCAACAAGTCCTATTGATGATTCCGATGATATTTATTACCTTTTAACGTTGTTGTATCATGTAGAAAATAGATTTCTAAATCAAAAAGAAAGAATAACATTTTTTCGTATCATCCTTTGTTCTTAAGATATTTGCTTGTAAAGTCTTAATTTTTGCTGAAAACGCGGATAGTAATGAAGTTAGAAGGGAATATCTTAAGAATGAAAAGGAATAGGATAAAATTTTATTCTTTATTTTCGATTTTAAATTTAATTCTCTACCAGAAAAATATATTAGCGATGTTAACAAAATAATCTCAACGGAATAAGAGGATATCAAATTAAAGATGAACCTTATAAAACTCAAAATTTTATCGATTTTTCAAATGGTGCTAATTGATAATCATCTTTAAGATAAAACAAATAAGTTAGTCGTGTAGAAAAATGATTTTTAAATCAAAAACGGAGAATAATATTTTTTCGTATCATCTTTCGTTCTTAAGATATTTGCCTTTAAAGTCTTACTTTTTGTTGAAAACGCGAATAGTACTAAATTTAAAATGGAATATCTCAAGAATGAGAAGAAATAGGATAAAATCGTATTCTTTATTTTCGATTTTAAATTTAATTCTCTACCAGAAAAACACATTAGCGATGTTAACAAAATAATCTAAACGGAATAAGAGGATATCCAAATTAAAATGAACCTTATAAAACTCAAAATTTTATCGATTTCTCAAATGGTGTTTATTGATAATCATTTTCAAGCTGAAACAAATACGTTATTCATGTAGAAAAATGATTTTTAAATCAAAATGGGTTAATAAAATTTTGTCGTATCATCCTTCGTTCTTAAGATATTTGCCTTTAAAGTTTTAATTCTTGCTGAAAACGCGGATAGTAATGAATCTAGAAGGGAATATCTTAAGAATGAGAAGAAATAGCATAAAATCTTATTCATTATTTTCGATTTTAAATTTAATTCCCTACCAGAAAAACATATTAGCGATGTTAACAAAATAATCTAAACGGAATAAGAGACGATCAAAATAAAAATGAACCTTATAAAACTCAAAATTTGATCGATTTTTCAAATGGTGCTTATTGATAATCATCTTTAAGCTAAAATAAATAAGTTAATCGTATAGAAAAATGATTTTTAAATCAAAATTGGAGAATACAATTTTTTCGTATCATTCTTCGTTCTTAAGATATTTGCCTTTAAAGTCTTAATTTTTGCCGAAAACGCGGATAGTAATGAATTTAAAAGGGAATATCTTAAGAATGAAAAGAAATAGGATAAAATCTTATTCTTTATTTTCGATTTTGAATTTCATTTTCTACCAGAAAAACATATTGGCGATGTTAACAAAGTAATTTAAACGGAATAAGAAGAGATCAAAATTAAAATGAACCTTATAAAAGCAAAATTTAATTGATTCTTGAAATGGTGCTTATTGATAATCATCTTTAAGCTAAAATAAATAAGTTAATCGTATAGAAAAATGATTTTTAAATCAAAATTGGAGAATAAAATTTTTTCGTATCATCCTTCGTTCTTAAGATATTTGCCTTTAAAGTTTTAATTCTTGCTGAAAACGCGGATAGTAATGAATTTAGAAGGGAATATCTTAAGAATGAAAAGGAATAGGATAAAATCTTATTCTTTATTTTCGATTTTAAATTTAATTCTCTATCAGAAAAACACATTAGCGATATTTACAAAATAATCTAAACGGAATAAGAGGAGATCAAAATAAAAATGAACCTTATCAAACTCAAATTGTTATCGATTTCTCAAATGGTGCTTATTGATAATCATCTTTAAGCTAAAACAAATAAGTTAATCGTATAGAAAAATGATTTTTAAATAAAAAAGGGAGAATACAATTTTTTCGTAGCATTCTTCGTTCTTAAGATATTTGCCTTTAAAGACTTAATTTTTGCTAAAAACACGAATATTAATAAATTTAAAAGGGAATATCTCAAGAATGAAATGAGATAGGATAAAATCTTATTCTTTGTTTTCGATTTTAAATTTAATTCTCTACCAGAAAAATATATTAGCAACGTTAACAAAATAATCTCAACGGAATAAGAGGATATCAAATTAAAGATGAACCTTATAAAACTCAAAATTTTATCGATTTTTGAAATGGTGTTTATTGATAATCATCTTTAAGCTAAAACAAATAAGTTATTCGTGTAGAAAAATGATTTTTAAATCAAAATGGGAGAATAAGATTTTTTCGTATCATCCTTCGGTATTAAGATATTTGCCTTTAAAGTCTTATTTTTTGCTAACCAGGAGAATAGTGACGAATTTAAGAGGGAATATCTCAAGAATAAAAAGAAATAGGATAAAATCTTATTCTTTATTTTCGATTTTAAATTTAATTCCCTACCAGAAAAACAGATAAGCGATGTTAACAAAATAATCTAAACGGAATAAGAATAGATCAAAATTAAAATGAACCTTATAAAACTCATAATTTTATCGATTTTTCAAATGGTGCTTATTGATAATCGTCTTTAAGGTAAAATAAATAAGTTAATAGCATAGAAAAATGATTTTTAAATGAAAATGGGAGAATAAAATTTTTTCGTATCATCCTTCGTTCTTAAGATATTTACCTTTAAAGTCTTAATTTTTGCTAAAAACACGAATAGTAATTAATTTAGAAGTGAATATCTCAAGAATGAGAAGAAATAGGATAAAATCTTATTCTTTATTTTCGATTTTAAATTTAATTTCCTACCAGAAAAACACATAAGCGATGTTAACAAAATAATGTAAACGGAATAAGAATAGATCAAAATTAAAATGAACCTTATAAAACTCATAATTTTATCGATTTTTCAAATGGTGCTTATTGATGATCACCTTTAAGGTAAAATAAATAAGTTAATAGTATAGAAAAATGATTTTTAAATGAAAATGGGAGAATAAGATGTTTCCGTATTATCCTTCGTTGTTAAGATATTTGCCTTCAAAATCTTATTTTTTCCTAAACACCAGAATAATGATGAATTTAAGAGGGAATATCTCAAGAATGAGAAGAAATAGAATAAAATCTAATTCTTTATTTTCGATTTTAAATTTAATTCTCTACCAGAAAAACATATTAGCGATGTTAACAAAATAATCTAAACGGAATAAGAATAGATCAAAATTAAAATGAACCTTATAAAACTCATAATTTTATCGATTTTTCAAATGGTGCTTATTGATAATCGTCTTTAAGGTAAAATAAATAAGTTAATAGCATAGAAAAATGATTTTTAAATGAAAATGGGAGAATAAAATTTTTTCGTATCATCCTTCGTTCTTAAGATATTTACCTTTAAAGTCTTAATTTTTGCTAAAAACACGAATAGTAATTAATTTAGAAGTGAATATCTCAAGAATGAGAAGAAATAGGATAAAATCTTATTCTTTATTTTCGATTTTAAATTTAATTTCCTACCAGAAAAACACATAAGCGATGTTAACAAAATAATGTAAACGGAATAAGAATAGATCAAAATTAAAATGAACCTTATAAAACTCATAATTTTATCGATTTTTCAAATGGTGCTTATTGATGATCACCTTTAAGGTAAAATAAATAAGTTAATAGTATAGAAAAATGATTTTTAAATGAAAATGGGAGAATAAGATGTTTCCGTATTATCCTTCGTTGTTAAGATATTTGCCTTCAAAATCTTATTTTTTCCTAAACACCAGAATAATGATGAATTTAAGAGGGAATATCTCAAGAATGAGAAGAAATAGAATAAAATCTAATTCTTTATTTTCGATTTTAAATTTAATTCTCTACCAGAAAAACATATTAGCGATGTTAACAAAATAATCTAAACGGAATAAGAATAGATCAAAATTAAAACGAACCTTATAAAACTCAAAATTTTATCGATTTTTCAAATGGTGTTTATTGATAATCATTTTCAAGCTAAAATAATTAAGTTAATTGTATAGAAAAATTATTTTTAAATCAAAAAGGGCGAATACAATTTTTTCATATCATCCTTCGTTCTTAAGATATCTGCCTTTGAAGTCGTAATTTATGCTAAAAACACGAATAGTGATGAATTTAGAACTGATTATCTCAAGAATGAAAAGAAATAGGATAAAAACTTATTGTTTATTTTCGATTTTAAATTAATTTTTCTACCAGAAAAGCTTATTGATGATTTTGAAAAAATTGTCTAAACGAAATAAGAGATGCTCAAATAAATATTTACTTCTGGATGATATTTATTAGCTTTTAACATTGTTAATTTGAAAACTATTCGACGAATTCGTTTGAGACGTAGCCGAATGTTGAATCAAAAAGGATAACAGACCTCGTCCGCTATTTAAAAAGTAGAACTTAAATTATTAATTTGGGAATAACGACAGTCTGGCGACACAATGCGCGATAAATCAAATGTATTAAAAATTAAACGGTCCATTGTGACAATTTTGTCAAAGGCAAAAGAAAGGAGAAGGAGGTGGAAAGGGGTCCGCTGTTTATGAATTCTCTCGACGATTTTTGTTACTTGTTTGGTCGTCCCCTTCGACGACGACCTTTTCTTCCCTATAATACCACCTTCTTTTCTTCCGACGCGATTCCTCTCTCTGCATAATCTTATATCGTAACATTTTATTGCCTATTGTTATATCTTAGAACGGACGCCGTCCGTTTTTCTTCTTGTATGATTATAACTCGCTAATGGTTCCCATCACCAATTAAAACTCATATTTTAAAAAAATATTTTCTTTTTGTGTCCTAAAAGATTTTCGTCTGTATTAATTAGTTTACAAAGAATTTGAAAGGGGAAACTTTTAACTTTGTGACGTTTCTAAAACCCATGTTTATGCCACAAATCCTTCGGGTCTTAGCCCAAAACGAAGTCGCAAACGGTGGGGGTCTCGAAACTATAATTACTAACAGCTCGGTTGTTGGCAACGTTTAAACACAATAGCCCGTAGGCTCACATTTTGTAGCACTCGTGTGTCTCTCTACTCTTCTGACATTTCGGCTTCGTTTGATCTTCACGAGTTACAACGGTAATAATAAATCAAGGACTAAGAGAAGACGACGACGATTTTGCTACAGGGCGTTAACTACAAAGAGATTTGCTTTGGCAAATCATACTCTATGTTTTTCAATTTAAAGTAAAGACCAAAGTGTTTTAGATCTCTTAAGACAATTTAAAATTCATTAATTCACATATTTCATTTTTATTTTGTATCATATATCGGATTGGAATGATTGTTTAAGTTCTAATTAGTCATCTTCAGCTCAACTCGAAATGCAAAAGTTTTAATTTTAATGTTTTTCTAAATGTTTTAATAACAATTCAAATTGATTATTTCATATCATCTTGAAATAGATACTTTTAGCTTCAATTTATAGTAAAAGGTGAAAAAGATGGTTAACTTCAAAATTGTTTTTCTCCCAACTTAATCGAGGTACAAAGAAACAGTTTTCAGTGCTGAAATTGTCAATCAATTCTCTATAAATTTGATGAATTTGGTTTTTTAGTGTTTATAAGTAACCTAGATACAAGTTCTTAAAGAAAGCCTATATCAGATGATATTTAAACAAGACATTATTGACTTTAAAATTGTTTTTCTCAAAAACTAATTGAGATATTAAGAAATGGTTTTCGGCATTTAAATTACTAATCAATTTTGAATAAGCTCGGAGAATTTAGTTTTTTAATTATTATAAATAAACTACATATAGATGGTTATGTAAAACTCTAATGAAACAGAATTTTAACAAGGCAATTTTGGGGTTAACTTCAAAACTTTTTTTAATTTAAGATATAAATTATATCCTAACTCCTTAAAATAAAGTTGTAGCGATTTTTTTAATTTACAGTTTTTTTGACATAGCCCAAATTAACAGATTTATTTCTAAGTCCATTTTTGAAAAACTTTTAGTATATAACCTCATTATATCAACATCAGATAATAAAATAGAGCTTTTTAGTGTCAATTTAAGATATAAATCATACCCTAACTCCTAAAAATAAAGTTGTACGGATTTATTTAATTTTCTGTCTTTCTGACATAACCTAAATTAACAGATTTACTTCTAAGTTCATTTTTGGAAAATTTTTAGTATGTAACCTCATTGTATTAATAGCAGATATTAAAATAGAGCTTTTTAGTGTCAATTTAAGATATAAAACTTTCCCTAACTCCTAAAAATAAAGTTGTAGCGATTTTTTGAATTTTCAGTCTTTGTGACATAACTCAAGTTAACAGATTTACTTCGAAGTCAATTTTTGGAAAACTTTTAATATATAACCTCATTAAATCAATATCAGATATTAAAATAGAGCTTTTTAGTGTCAATTTAAAATGTAAATCATTCCCTAACTCCTAAAAATAAAATTGTAGCAATTTTTTTAATTTTCAGTCTTCTTGTCATAACCCAAATTAACAGATTTAGTTCTAAGTTCATTTTTAGAAAATTTTTAGTATGTAACCTCATTATATTAATATCAGATATTAAAATAGATCTTTTTAGTGTCAATTTAAGATATAAATCATTCCTTAACACCTAAGAATAAAGTTATAGTGATTTTTTTAATTTTCAATCCTTCTGACATGACTCAAATTGACAGATTTACTTCTAAGTCCATTATTGGAAAACTTTTAGTATATAACCTCATTATATCAATATCAGATAATAAAATAGAGCTTTTTAATATCAATTTCAGATATAAATCATTTCTTAACTCCTAAAAATAAAGTTGTAGCGATTTTTTTAATTTTCAGTCTTTGTGACGTAACTCAAATTAACAGATTTACTTCTAAGTTCATTTTTGGAAAATTTTTAGTATGTAACCTCATTATATTAATATCAGATACTAAAATAGAGCTTTTTAGTGTCAATTTAAAATATAAATCATTCCCTAACTCCTAAAAATAAAGTTATAGCGATTTTTTTAATTTTCAGTCTTTCTGCAATAACCCAAATTAACAGATTTTCTTCTAAGTTAATTTTTGGAAAATTTTTAGTATGTAACCTAATTATATCAATATCAGATATTAAAATAGATCTTTTTAGTGTCAATTTAAGATATAAATCATTCCTTAACTCCTAAGTATAAAGTTATAGCGATTTTTTTAATTTTCAATCCTTCTGACATGACCCAAATTGACAGATTTACTTCTAAGTCCATTATTGGAAAACTTGTGGTATATAACCTCATTATATCAATATCAGATAATAAAATAGAGCT
Source organism: Onthophagus taurus (assembly GCF_000648695.1). Lineage (NCBI taxonomy): Eukaryota > Metazoa > Arthropoda > Insecta > Coleoptera > Scarabaeidae > Onthophagus > Onthophagus taurus. The sequence goes on from NW_019280804.1 coordinate 45,761, forward strand.
TTTTAGTGTCAATTTAAGATATAAATCATTCCTTAACTCCTAAAAATAAAGTTATAGCGATTTTTTAATTTTTACCTTTTTGACATAAGCCAAATTGACAGATTTACTTCTAGGACCACTTTTCGAAAATTTTTAGTATATAACCTCATTATATCAATATCAGATATTAAAATAGAGCCTTTAACTGTCAATTTAAGATATAAATCATTCCTTAACTCCTGAAAATAAAGTTGTAGCGATTTTTTAATTTTTACCTTTTTGACATAAACCAAATTGACAGATTTACTTCTAGAACCACTTTTCGAAAATTTTTAGTATATAACCTCATTATATCAATATCAGATATTAAAATAGAGCTTTTTAGTGTCAATTTGAGATATAAATCATACCCTAACTCCTAAAAATAAAGTTGTAAAAGCGATTTTTTTAATTTTCAATCCTTCTGACATGACCCAAATTGACAGATTTACTTCTAAGTCCATTATTGGAAAACTTTTAGTATATAACCTCATTATATCAATATCAGATAATAAAATAGAGCTTTTTAATGTCAATTTAAGATATAAATCATTCCTTAACTCCTAAAAATAAAGTTGTAGCGATTTTTTAATTTTTACCTTTTTGACATAAACCAAATTGATAGATTTACTTCTAGAACCACTTCTCGAAAATTTTTAGTATATAACCTCATTATATCAATATCAGATATTAAAATAGAGCTTTTTTATGCCAATTTAAGTTATAAATCATTCCTTAACTCCTAAAAATAAAGTTGTAGCGATTTCTTTAATTTTCAGTCTTTCTGACATAATCCAAATTAACAGATTTACTTCTAAGTTCATTTATGGAAAATTTTTAGTATGTAACCTCATTATATTAATATCAGATATTAAAATAGAGCTTTTTAGTGCCAATTTAAGTTATAAATCATTCCTTAACTCCTAAAAATAAAGTTTCAGCGATTTTTTTAATTTTCAGTCTTTCTGACATAACCCAAATTAACAGATTTACTTCTAAGTTCATTTTTGGAAAATTTTTAGTATGTAACCTCATTATATTAATATCAGATATTAAAATAGAGCTTTTTAGTGCCAATTTAAGACATAAAACATTCCCTAACTCCTAAAAATAAAGTTGTAGCGATTTTTTGAATTTTCAGTCTTCAAATGAACAAGTTTACTTCGAAGTCAATTTTTGGAAAATTTTTGATATATAATCTCATTATATCAATATCAGATATTAAAATAGAGCTTTTTATCGTCAATTTAAAATATAAATCATTCCCTAACTCCTAAAAATAAAATTGTAGCGATTTTTTTAATTTTCAATCTTTCTGCCATAACCCAAATTAAGTCAATTTTTGGAAAACTTTTAGTATATAACCTAATTATATCAATATCAGATATTAACATAGAGCTTTTTAGTGTCAATTTAAAATATAAATCATTCCCTAACTCCTAAAAATAAAATTATAGGGATTTTTTTAATTTTCAGTCTTTCTGACATAACCCAAATTAACAGATTTACTTCGAAATCAATTTTTGGAAAACTTTTTGTATATAACCTAATTATATCAATATCAGATAATAAAATAGAGCTTTTTAGTGCCAATTTAAGATATAAAACATTCCCTAACTCTTAAAAATAAAGTTGTAGCGATTTTTTGAATTTTCAGTCTTTGTGAGATAACTCAAATGAACAAGTTTACTTCGAAGTCAATTTTTGGAAAATTTTTGATATATAATCTCATTATATCAATATCAGATATTAAAATAGAGCTTTTTAGTGTCAATTTAAAATATAAATCATTCCCTAACTCCTAAAAATAAAATTGTAGCGATTTTTTTAATTTTCAGTCTTTCTGCCATAACCCAAATTAAGTCAATTTTTGGAAAACTTTTAGTATATAACCTAATTATATCAATATCAGATAATAAAATAGAGCTTTTTAGTGTCAATTTAAGATATAAAACATTCCCTAACTCCTAAAAATAAGAATATAGCAATTTTTTTAACATTTACTTCTTTGAAATAACCCAAATACATTCTAAGTACCCATTTTTATAAAACAACCCTAATAACAACTTAATTGAAGTTACTAATAAGACACTTCTAAGTTTCCTATTAACTTGTAACTGTCGTTAAACCATAATTAAAGCATCATTATTGTTGTTGATATCTGTGAAATGAAGTAATAATAAAAATGATGATTAGAGATGGTACAGTTTTGGAATTTGTTTTCTATCTTTCAATTTCAAAAGAAGTATTTTTTTTTGTTCGTTTTACTTTCTCACGTGTAACCAGAACAGAAGTTATAAACTGGATCGGTTTACAGGGAGTTGATGTGGTTGTCCAGAAAGAATCGGTCGTGTTGCGGTTGTAGGTACATCACATTTATTCTTTTTTTTATTAGTTTCATTTTAGCCTTAAATGAAATAATAATAAAGTATAAAACCGCGGGTTAGTTGTAGGTTTTGGTCGTAAAGTCGTCACCAAACCAACGGAAAAACGACCGAACGAACGGGAACGTTTAGATTGTTTTCCTTCGATTCGGTATTGGATTTTAAATTTATTGCGGTTTGGAAAAGTATAAAATGACACGAATCCAGTTAATTAGCCGATTAAAATGGGGACTTTCAAAAAAATTTTCCTCTTTAAACCATGCCAAATTGATGAAAATTAACCGATACAACTCAATGGGTTACAATTTTATATAATTTTACACACTTTAAGTAGTTATTTCCGAGTTGGTTTTAACAAGACACGTGGTACGTTAATCCTCCATGGAAATTCTTTGAAACCAACGACTCGAGCAAGTTTACGTGCGTAGGACAAGTCGTTTAAGATAGCCGGCACTAAATCGTCCGATTTTATATATTCGACCGATTGAGAGAACGTAGCAGATACTTAAGATACGCTAAGTCTGAGGTTATTGCCATCGCGATCGTTCGATTTCTTCTTCCGCAACCGGGAAACTCTAATTACCTCCGAGGAGATTCAAAACGGCTGTATCCGTAGATTTAGATTGTTCAAAATGAAATGAATTGGTAATTAAACGTGGAAGTTAACGGAATTTGAGTGACAAAGAAAATTGTTTAGTCTAAAAAGTTCATCTTGAACAATCATTCCAACCACATCCGTGAAGATTAAGAAACAAATTTAGTATCAAATTGAAGCGGAAAGTATCTATTTCAAGATGGTATGAAATAATCAATTTGAATTGTTATTAAAAAATGTAGAAAAACATTAACATTAAAACCATTGCATTTCGAGTTGAGCTCAAGATAACTAATTAGAACTTGAACAATCATTTCAACCTCATCCGTGGAGATTAAGAAACAAGTATAGTACCAAATTGAAGCGGAAAGTATCTATTTTAAGATGGTATGAAATAATCAATTTGAATTGTTATTAAAAAATTTAGAAAAATATTAAAATTAAAACCTTTGCATTTCGAGTTAAGCTGAAGATGACTAGTTAGAACTTGAACAATCATTTCAACCTCATCCGTGGAGATTAAGAAACAAGTATGGTACCAAATTAAAGCGAAAAGTATCTATTCCAAGATGGTATGAAATAATCAATTTGAATTGTTATTAAAAAATTTAGAAAAACATTAAAATTAAAGTTAACCGCAAAAGAAACGATCCTACATTTCACCTTGTACTATATAACTTTGTATTTTATTGACTTGTAATAACTAAGTAACTAAAATTGGTGATATTATAGAGAATTGATTAACAATTTTAGCAGTGAAAACCGTGTTTTGATATCTCGATTAAGTTGGGAGGAAAGAAATTTTAAAGTTAACCACAAAAGTAACGCTCTTATATTTCATCTTTTTCACCTTTTACTATAACACTTTATATTTTATTCACTTGTAATAACTAAGTAATTAAAATTGGTGATATTATAGAGAATTATTTAACAATTTTAGCAGTGAAAACCATTTTTTGATATCTCGATTAAGTTGGGAGGAAAGAAAATTTAAAGTTAACCACAAAAGAAACGTTCCTACATTTCACCTTTTACTATATAACTTTGTATTTCATTGACTTGTAATAACTAAGTAACTAAAATTGGTGATATTATAGAGAATTGATTAACAATTTTAGCAGTGAAAACCATTTTTTGATATCTCGATTAAGTTGGGAGGAAAAAAAATTTAAAGTTAACCACAAAAGAAACGTTCCTACATTTCACCTTTTACTATATAACTTTGTATTTTATTGACTTGTAATAACTAAGTAACTAAAATTGGTGATATTATAGAGAATTGATTAACAATTTTAGCAGTGAAAACCGTTTTTTGATATCTCGATTAAGTTAGGAGGAAAAAAAATTTAAAGTTAACCACAAAAGAAACGCTTTTACATTTCATCTTTTTCACCTTTTACTATAAAACTTTATATTTTATTGAGTTGTAATAACTAAGTAACTAAAACTGGTGATATTATAGAGAATTACTTAACAATTTTATCAGTGAAAACCGTTTTATGATATCTCGATTAAGTTGGGAGGAAAAAAAATTTAAAGTTAACCACAAAAGAAACGTTCCTACATTTCACCTTTTACAATAAAACTTTGTATTTTATTGAGTTGTAATAACTAAGTATCTAAAACTGGTGGTATTATAGAGAATTACTTAACAATTTTATCAGTGAAAACCGTTTTTTGATATCTCGATTAAGTTGGGAGGAAAAAAAATTTAAAGTTAACCACAAAAGAAACGTTCCTACATTTCACCTTTTAATATATAACTTTGTATTTTATTGACTTGTAATAACTAAGTAACTAAAATTGGTGATATTATAGAGAATTGCTTAACAATTTTAGCAGTGAAAACCGTGTTTTGATATCTCGATTAAGTTGGGAGGAAAAAAAATATAAAGTTAACCACAAAAGAAACGTTCCTACATTTCAATTTTTACTATATAACTTTGTATTTCATTGACTTGTAATAACTAAGTAACTAAAATTGGTGATATTATAGAGAATTGCTTAACAATTTTGGCAGTGAAAACCGTGTTTTGATATCTCGATTAAGTTGGGAGGAAAAAAAATTTAAAGTTAACCACAAAAGAAACGTTTCTACATTTCACCTTTTACTATATAACTTTGTATTTTATTGACTTGTAATAACTAAGTAACTAAAATTGGTGATATTATAGAGAATTATTTAACAATTTTAGCAGTGAAAACCGTTTTTTGATATCTCGATTAAGTTGGGAGGAAAAAAGATTTAAAGTTAACCACAAAAGAAACGTTCCTACATTTCAATTTTTACTATATAACTTTGTATTTCATTGACTTGTGATAACTAAGTAACTAAAATTGGTGATATTATAGAGAATTGATTAACAATTTTAGCAGTGAAAACCGTTTTTTGATATCTCGATTAAGTTGGGAGGAAAAAAGATTTAAAGATAACCACAAAAGAAACGCTCTTATATTTCATGTTTTTCACCTTTTATTATAGAACTTTATATTTTATTGACTTGTAATAACTAAGTAACTAAAATTGGTGATATTATAGAGAATTGATTAACAATTTTAGCAGTGAAAACCATTTTTTGATATCTCGATTAAGTTGGGAGGAAAGAAAATTTGAAGTTAATCACAGAAGAAACGTTCCTACATTTCACCTTTTACTATATAACTTTGTATTTTATTGACTTGTAATAACTAAGTAACTAAAATTGGTGATATTATAGAGAATTAATTAACAATTTTAGCAGTGAAAACCGTGTTTTGATATCTCAATCAAGTTGGGAGGAAAAAAATTGAAACTTAACCACAAAAGAAACTTTCCTACATTTCACCTTTTACTATATAACTTTGTATTTTATTAATTTATAATAACTAAGTAACTAAAATTGGTGATATTATAGAGAATTGATTAACAATTTTAGCAGTGAAAACCATTTTTTGATATCTCGATTAAGTTGGGAGGAAAAAAATTTAAAGTTAACCACAAAAGAAACGTTCCTACATTTCACCTTTTACTATATAACTTTGTATTTTATTAACTTGTAATAACTAAGTAACTAAAATTGGTGATATTATAGAGAATTAATTAACAATTTTAGCAGTAAAAACCATTTTTTGATATCTCGATTAAGTTGGGAGGAAAAAAAATTTAAAGTTAACCACAAAAGAAACGCTTTTACATTTCATCTTTTTCACCTTTTACTATAAAACTTTATATTTTATTGACTTGTAATAACTAATTAACTAAAATTGGTGATATTATAGAGAATTGATTAATAATTTTAGCGGTGAAAACCATTTCTTGATATCTCGATTAATTTGGGAGGAAAGAGATTTTAAAGCTAACCAAAAATGTATATGTTTTATTTCAAAAATATGTATCTAGTTAATCTATAATAATTAAGAACCCAAAATTGGGGAGATTATAGAAAATTGATTAACAATTTTAATGCTAAAAGTCATTTCTTGATATCTCGATAAATTTGGGAGGAAAAAAACTTTTTTTACTTCCTTTCTTTTCATCCACGCGGCGTGTTATTGTCAGGTCGTCACGTCATTACATTCGATGACAAGTGGTGATCTTTTGTGCTGGTACCAGTTAGGGACGGTAATCCGAGTGACAATGGGGCCGAGTGCCGAGACGAAGAGGGGTGCTTTGTTTTGCCCCTTAATCAACTCGCCCCCGTACTTTTCGACCCACTACCATAGCTTCTACGCAGAATACGTTCCTATTTAAGCAAAAGAGATTTTGGAAGTGAGAAAATTCCCTCCGATTAAGTATTGGAAAGGATTACAATAATTTTTTTTATTTAAAACTTTATGTTCTTGTTCGTTATTATATTAGTCACGTGACCCATTCGGTAATGGACAGTCTTTGTTCGCAAGTGGTAGAAGAAACGTGCCCACAATTTCAAAAACCTCTCATTGTTTCCCCCATAAATGTTTCTGTCTGGTGGTTTGCGACTTTGCATTTAGTTAGATTTTTTTCTACAGATACGAAAAACTTCCCATCTTTCTCCATCCTGTTCGTTCTTACTCCAAGTTATATGCGTTACGCACCCTCGAGCCCTACCATTCATAGATAAACTCATTTTTCTTTCTCTCTTGTAGTTGTAACTAAGTGGTTGTTGTTTTTTCTCTTCAACCGCAGATACACATCGAGTAAAAAAACGTACTTTAATGTACCTTAATGTTTTAACGACCTTTACATCATTTCTCGCTTCGCGTACCCGATAGGTAAAGATAATTGTCGTAAAATCCCCGTATTTTGCATTATATGGCCGTTTGTCAAAAAGCGAAGAAAAGAAAGAAATGTTTATGAGGGACGTGGTTTAGACTATTTAGAATTTATAATTTTGCTTGGGAATTTATTACATCCTTTAACAATGGTGTTAAAAGGGTTTAAATCAAATTATATTTTTGGAGTTTATTTTACAACAAAACAAATATGTTATTATACATTTAAAGTTAATAATAAAACATGAACTAAAGCTCGTGTTGTTTCTTGGAAACTTGAATAAACGTAACAAGCTATTTCCGGTAATTTAATAAAAATGGTAGGGAAAACAAAATAACACGTTGCATAACAAGAACGAACTTACTTAACTAACTCAAAGTACAAAGCAACTACCTTTTCGTTTATAAATTTAAATTTAATCTGTTATCTCTTCCTCGTTATGTTTAAATAATTAAAGCTGGAACGTTATAAAATTTTTAAACAATTCCGAGATTTTTTCTAAATCACTTATAATTATTTTTAACTTAGCATAACAAATTCATTTTAATTTTAGTATTGATTAAAGAACGCAAAATTAGGCAAAATGTACCGTAAAGTATTCAAATCGGATCCCAATGTTTATCGATCAAATAGAAACCGGGTATCCGATAATAGTGTTTAGGTTTGGTATCGGATTCGACCATTAGTCCCGGAATATTAGCGCTAATAACAAACCAACGAGGAAATGTTTGACTTCCTGCTTATTTGCATAAAGACGTCGTCGTCGTCGAGGTTTCGCGCAACTTGACCGGGAACGGAACTAAAAATCGAAAACGATTCGTTCCGTTTCGAATCCCGTGCGGCGACTACATAAAAAGTTGCGCCATAAAAGGATGCATAATTCTAGGTAAAATGCTAGGAATAGCCGACACCATTTTTTTTATTGCTTCTAATCACGATATAATGAAAATTCAAATCGTCTTTATTTCATGGGTGATTCAATTAAGAACAATTGTAATAAATTGAAAAACTAAACAATAAGTAAAGAAATATATACTTCAAGACTATGACGGAAGTTTTCTAGTATTCTAGCACTTCTTCAAAGACTTAGCAGCATTTTCTTTTCAGTATTTCTTGTTAATCTGTAACATTCAACCCATGGTAGAACCACAGAATAACCAGAAGTGACATTGGCAGTATCTCGCCAAATCTGACGCCATTTTGACATAGATAGTAATTATATAGTAATTATAGACTATGCATGTTGAACGATAGAGGATAGTGGAAGATGGGGGGAAAGATTAAGAGAACCCAAAACTTACATAGGATTACGGAGCCATAGGAAGAAGAAGAAAAACGAGTGCAAAAACCTTATTGATTGGTTCCAGTATCCAGGAGTGTATCTAACTCCTAGTCTCCATACTGATTAGATCATTAATATGGAGATTTGATTTCAGTGTTGATTTCAGTACCAAAGTGAAGTTGCATCTCTCACTTAACTGCATAGTTTCAGGTATCCAGAAATTGTATACAGTTTTTGCAGTGATTAGTATCCCAGTATACAAGATCCATAATGATTAACTTCTGCTATATTACTAATCCAGAAACATAGCTAGTTGAACCAGCTTTTGAAGATGTCCAAAACACATACTGAATTCAGTTAATATCTGTTGTTGATCTTAGTAGATGATTCCAGTACTCAATTGTTGAGGCCTGTGTCTATAAAGATTCTACAGATTCCAAGTGAATTAGAATGGATGATTCCAGTGTATAGTAAAATGAATCTAGTATCCAGAAGTTAGATAGAGTTTCTATAAAGATTATAACTAGCATAAAGTAGATGATTTCAATTTTGATACTATAAAACCCAGCCAAAAACTGTTCAAGATCATCGTTGGCCCGAAACTTGCAAACTATAATATGTTTGCAAGTTTTGGGCCAACTCATGCCCTCTCATGCGAAAGCGCTGAAAGTTCTTTGTTCAAATTTGTGGAGCTTTCTTTCGTTCTGGAGTAGTTCATAACAAGAAGTACATTTATCTCTAGGCCTTATAATTTGAGTAGAAGCTAACTATCCCCGTGGAATATTTTCTTCCCAGCATATACTTTGAAATTCCAGGTGTACCACATTTGTAGCATAATTTGAAACTGTAACCTTCGCCGGAACGGAAGTTACAACACAATCATTTTCGTAGAAAGATATGTTCAGTATGTCCCTTATTTCATCAAAATCAAATTATCAACCGACCATCACTGCCCTGTGATCCTTCACTCAACGCTCACGGGTTGATTAATGGGCTTAGTGCAAAACATACTATATTTTATACTACATAAATATTTTTGGTTATAACTAAAAGTATCAAAATCAGAATTTTTGATTCCAGTATATAACGAATAGATAGAGTTATCACAGTTATTACATCCAGTATCTGGTGAATGATTTCAGACATGATCTCTTACGTTCAATTTAAGATACAAATCACTTCTTAACTCCTCACAATATTGATTTTTTCAAATCTTTTAGTTTTTTTGTAACAACCCCAAGTTAATAGATTTTCTTACAAGAAGTTTTTCTTTAATCTTTTGGTATAAAATCAAATTATTTCTTTGCCATAATTAAAAATAGATAAATCTTTGCTTCATATTAAGATATAAATCATTTCTCAACTTTTTAAAATAAGGTTAACATGCTTTTTCTAATCTTTCTTCCATCTTAATAGATTTTCTTATGAGAATTAAAAAAAATTGTTATATAAAATCATATTATTTCTGTCACATTCTAAAATACAGACTTTTAGCTTCAATTTAAGATAAAAATTTAACATTTATTAACCCCTTAAAATATAGTTGATATGATAGTTTTAATCTTTCATTTTTTCTAGTAAATCCCATCTTAACAGATTTTCTTATAAGAATTTGTTTAAAAAAACTTTTCATATACAATAATATTATTTCTTTATCACGTTTTAAAATAGAGTCTTTTAGCTGTAATTTAATATATAAATCATTTATGAACTCCTTAAAATAAGATTGATATGATAGCTTTAATCTTTCACTTTTTTAATAAAACCCAACTCAACAAATTTTTTTATAAGAATTTATTTAAAAAAGCTTTTCATATACAATCATATTATTTCTTTACCACGTTTTAAAATAGAGTCTTTTGGCTTCAATTTAATATATAAATCATTTATTAACTCCTTAAAATAAAGTTGATACGATACTTTTCATTTTTCACTTTTTTTTAGTAAAACTCATCTCAACAGATTTTATATAAATATTTAAAAAAAAAAACTTTTTATATACAATTATATTATTTTTTTTGCCACATTTAAAAATAGAGTCTTTTAGCTTCACTTTAACATATAAATCATTTGCAAACTCCTTAAAATAAGGTTGATATGATAATTTTAATCTTTATTTTTTTCTAGAAAAACCCAACTCAACAGTTTTTGTTATAAGAATTTAAAAAAAAAAAAACTTTTTAGATACAACCATATTATTTTATTACCACAATAGAAAACAGAGTCTTTTAGCTTTAATTTAAGATATAAATCATTTACTAACTCCTTAAAATAGGGTTGAGATCATAATTTTAATCTTTCACTTCTTCTAGTAAAACCCAAATTAACAGATTTTCTTATAAGAATTTTTTTAAAAAAACTTTTTATATACAATCATATTATTTCTTTACAACATTTTAAAATAGAGTCTTTTAGCTTCAATTTAATATATAAATCATTTATTAACTCCTTAAAATAAAGTTAATACGATAGTTTTTATTTTTCGCGTTTTTTAGTAAAACTCATCTCAACAGATTTTATATAAAATTTTTTAAAAAAAAACTTTTATGTAAAATCATATTATTTTTTTTTTACCACATTTAAAAATAAGGTCTTTTAGCTTCACTTTAAAACACAAATCATTTATGAACTCCTTAAAATAAGGTTGATATGATCATTTTAATCTTTATCTTTTTCTAGAAAAACTCAACTCAAAAGATTTGTTATAAAAATTCTTTACAAAAAAATTTTTTGATACAATCATATTACTTTTTTACCACATATAGAAATAGAGTCTTTTAGCTTTAATTTAAAATATAAATCATTTATTAACTTCTTAAAATAAGGTTGAGGTAATAATTTTAATCATTCACTTTTTCTAAGAAAACCCAAATTAACAGATTTTCTTATAAGAATTTTTAAAAGAAAACTTGTTATACACAATCATATTATTTCTTTACGACGTTTTAAAATACAGTCTTTTAGCTTCAATTTAATATATAAATCATTTATTAACTCCTTAAAATAAGGTTGATACGACACTTTTCATTTTTCACTTTTTTTAGTAAAAACCCTTCTAAACAGCTATTCTTATAAGAATTTTTTTTTAAATTTTTATATGTAATCATATTATTTTTTAACCACATTTAAAAATAGAGTCTTTTATCTTCAATTTAAAACATAAATCATTTATTAACTCCTTAAAATACGGTTGAGATGATAGTTTCAATCTTTAACGTCTCAAAATAGCACAACTTCTTACAGCATAATTTTGTCAATTCCTAGAAAAATTTTCTTAATTTACTGCATTCTTTACGACTTCTATAACCCTTAAACACTTTATTACTCATATTTCGAACGAACACCAGCAAACCGTTTACCTTTCACAATCACCTCAGTTAACAAAAAGTCGTGATTTACGAAGAGATATAAGGAGGATTCATTACTTTCTGGTGGTTAAAGAAATCCGTTAGGAAAACGTGTTTACACCATACATTTTAACAAAAACTGTATTTAAGATTAAACTTTTTTCAAAATTGATTTTACTCTATGTGATGATGTCCATAGAAGAATCGTTTGGCCGGAAGTTTGGAGGAAAAAGCGTAGAATCCATTGGCCTAGTGGACCATTATAACGCGACACGCTCGAGATATCCTCTCCATTGTGTCACTTCGTGGGCCACAAAGGCAAAGCCGGGCCACCAAGTATCGATTCCTTCAGAGAAATACTATATCGTACTTTTTCCTTGTTCTTTTTATCAATTTTGTTTTTTTGAATCATTTTTTATGCAGCTAAATTTCAGTTTTAATTTAATTTTGGCCTTATTTAAAAACGTTTTCTTCTGAAACTTCTTGTGTATCAACTATGTCGATTTCGACAATGTGTTGTGGCTTTTCTTCGTTATTTTCTTCGGGCGTGTACCTCCGGCGACGTCGTTAATGCGTTCAGGGCACGCGACCACTTAACCGGGAATTTATGTCGCATACACACCGTTTTCCGTATCAGATCGCAGACATCTTCTTAACAAATCGGCGTCTCCCCTTCACCTCTCAACCCAACCCAACGAGGAGTTTATAAAGAAATCGATTTTCCTGTGGTTTATATTAATTTACGAGACTTAAAACATGACGCCGGAAACATTAAAAAAAATCATAAACAGAATCGAAATCTTAATAGTTATAAGAAACGATTTTTTAGGTTTGTGTTGAAATAGGAAAATAAATTTCTATTTGCACAAAATTTCATCACATTTCGTCATTAGGATGTGGCATCGAAACGTAAACATTATCTGCAAATATCAGTATCTGCAAATAATTTATTGCGAAAACGCTTTTCTCGAGCTTGGTATCTCGGGAAGTAAACACACATAAAGTTTAAGTCTGAATTTGATACGTTACGGATGAGATTCGAACGCATCTAAAACGGATGTGATGTTGACTTTACTACTTACAGAACCATGTTCCAAAACTGATTTTATCTAGTCAAAACTTTTTTCTTACAACTAACATAAGATAAACTTTATCGAGATTTCAAATAGAATCTGATTCAAATTGAAATTCAAATAGCACTAAATCGACAAACAATTTTACTTATTGATAAGAAAAATCAATATAAAGATTGAAGAAGAATAAAAAGTAAAAAGTTTCCGAATGGGTTGAGTGCGGGTGCGTGAACGTTGCGAGGCTGTCGGCTTTAATACTCAACCGGAAGTAATGCGAGTGGAAAGGAAGGCAACGGAAGCGGTATACGATATGTCATTTCGGGTTGCAAACCGTAATTGCGTTTATTTTTCATGTCGCATACCGAGAAAATTGAGAAATCGATATTGTAGATACGATATCCTTGGTATGGGTCTGTATGTGAGGTATTTCTTTGAAATTGTACCATTTCCACTGGATTAGGTAGTAATTCATATTCAAGAATGAGATATAATCTTAAGTAGAACTTTATTCTACCAGAAATAAAGATATTTTTATTTTTACTAACTTGTCATTTTTGAATATTAAAATTAATGATATATATACCATATTTATGTGCTCTCATAAAACATGGATGGGTTTAATAATTAATTGATAAAAATGTTTTTCAAATGAAACGAGTTTTATACAGTTTTATAGAATAAAGTTTAAGCTTTATTCTAATAATCTTCAAAAATACGACCTCCACGTTTATTAGATTTTCAGTTTTACTCATCTCAAAAATTGGCGATTATGGTTGCAATAATCGAATGTAAGATAAAAACTAAAATGGGTGGGGTGAAATGATATTAATAAAAATTGTTTATGATGAACTTAAAAAACGTAATTCATAATCAATATTGACCCAACTTGTCAGTTGTTTAGCGTGTCACCTCAAATATGTAAATCGAAAACTTGGAAAATTAATGATTTTGATGAAATATTAATATTAAATATTAATATTAATCGAATATAGGTCAAAAATTAAAAGAGATGGAGTGAAATGATATTAATAAAAATTGTTTATGATGAACCTATATTATAGAATCCATAACTAGAATCAACCCATCTTGGGAGTTGTTTGATGTAAAGCCATAATGTCCGAAAATCTCAGAAATGAATGATTTTGGTTGTAATGATTGAATGTAAGTCAAAAACTAAAAGCGATGGAGCGAATTGATATTAATAAAAATTGTTTATAATGAACCTATAAAAAAGAATCCATAATCATAACCAACCCATCTTGTGAGTTGCTTTATTTCAAGCCATAAAATCCGAAAATCTCAAAAATTAACGATTTTGGTTGCAATAACCGAGTATAAGTCAAAAACTAAAAGTGATAAAGTGAAATGATATTAATAACAATTGTTTATAATGAACCTATAAAATAAAATCCATAACCAGAACAAATTCATCATGTGAGTTATTAAGCGTCAATCCATAAAATCCGAAAATCTCGAAAATTAATGATTTTGATTGAAATAATCGAATATAAGTCAAAAACTAAACGCGATGGAGTAAAACCATATTAATAAAAATTGTTTATAATCAACCTATCAAATAGAATCCATAACCAGAATCAACCCATCTTGTGAGTTATTAAGCGTCAAGCCATAAAATCCGAAAATCTGAAAAATTAACAATTTTGGATTCAACAATCTAGTATAAGTCAAAAATAAAAACCGATGGTACGAAATGATATAAGTAAATATTGTTTATTATGTACCTAAAATACATAATCCCTAACTAGAACTAACCCATTTTGTGAGATACCTAGTGAAATTAATCGAGTATAAGTTAAAAGCTAAAAGTGCTGTAGTAAAATCATATTAATTAAAATTGTTTATAATGAACCTACAAAAGAGAATCCATAACCAGAATCAACCCATCTTGTGAATTATTCAGTGTCAAACCATTAAATCGGAAAATGTCGAAAATTAACGATTTTGGTTGCAATAATCGAATCTAAGTTAAAAACTAAAAGTGATGGAGTGAAATGATATTAATAACAATTGTTTATAATGAACCTATAAAAGAGAATCCATAACCATAACCAACCCATCTTGTGAGTTGCTTTGTTTCAAGCCATAAAATCCGAAACTCTCAAAAATTAACGATTTTGGTTGCGATAATCGAGTATAAGTCAAAAATAAAAACTGATTTAGTGAAATGATATTAATAAATGTTGTTTATTATGAACCTAAAATACATAATCCATAACTATCACTAACCCATTTTGTGAAATACTAAGTGAAAACTCAATAACTCTGAAAATGTCGAAAATTGACGATTTTGGTTGAATTAATCGAGTATAAGTTAAAAGCTAAAAGTGCTGTAGTAAAATGATATTAATTAAAATTGTTTATAATGAACCTATAAAAGAGAATCCATAACCAGAATCAACCCATCTTGTGAATTATTCAGTGTCAAGCCATTAAATCCGAAAATATCGAAAATTAACGATTTTGGTTGTAATAATCGAATATAAGTCAAAAACTAAAAGTGATAGAGTGAAATGATATCAATAAAAATTGTTTATAATGAACCTATGAAAGAGTGTCCATAATTAGAGTCAACCCATCTTGTGAGCTATTTGGTGTCAAGCCATAAAATGCAAAAATCTCAAATATTAACGATGTTGGTTGCAATAATCGAATTTAAGTTAAAAACTAAAAGTGATGGAGTGAAATGATATTAATAACAATTGTTTATAATGAACCTATAAAAAAGAATCCATAACCATAACCAATCCATCTTATGAGTTATTTCGTTTCAAGCCATAAAATCCGAAAATCTCAAAAATTAAGGATTTTGGATTCAACACTCGAGTATAAGTCAAAAATTAAAAGCGATGGAATGAAATGATATTAATAAAAATTGTTTATAATGAACCCAAAAAAAAATCCATAACCATAAGCAACCCATCTTGTGAGTTATTTTGCTTCAAGCCATAAAACACGAAAATCTCAAAAATTAACAATTTTGGTTGGAAGAATCCAGTATAAGTCAAAAACCAAAAGCGATGGAATGAAATGATCTGGATAGAAATTGTTTATCATGAACATAAAAAACATAATACATAATCAGTACCAACCCATTTTGTGAGTTACTCGTACTAACTTGATATCTCCGAAAAGATCAAAAATTGACGATTTTTGGAATAACAATTGAGCGTAAATCAGAAACTAAAAGCGATGGAATGAAATGATATGAATAGAAATTGTTTATAATGAACCTATAAAAGAGAATCCATAATTAGATTCAACCCACATTGAGAGCTATTTGGTGTCAAGCCATAAAATCCGAAAATCTCAAACATTAACGATTTTGCAATAATAGAATCTAAATCAAAAACTAAAAGTGATGGAATGAAATGATATTAATAAAAATTGTTTATAATGAACCTATAAAAGAGAATCCATAACCATAACCAATCCATCTTGTGAGTTATTTTGTTTTAAGCCATAAAATCCGAAAATCTCAAAAATTAACGATTTTAGTTGCAATAATTGAATCTAAGTCAAAAACTTAAAGTGTTGGAGTGAAATTGTATTAATAAAAATTCTTTATGAATCTATAAAATACTATATTTAATTAGCGTAATTTATGTTTCTCTAACTACTTATTACTTGCTCAAAATAATATTTTATTGAAATTTAAAATCGATTATAAAGAAGTACATTTTATCATATTTAGCTTTGTTTTTCAACAATTTAAGAACGATAATTTATTAAGAAACTAAAAGTTTAAGGACCTCGATTAAAAATTCATTTTTTGACATGATTTCATTAACAATTATTTATAAAATATTATTATTAATACACACCTGGTAAAAAATCAATAAGCATGTACACTTCTTTATAAACCTAATATACGTTTTTAACACCTACTAGCTCAAAATAACTCTTTTTTTTAATTTTGATCATGTATTTAATAGAAAAATAAATTTAAAATCGATTATAAAGAGTAACTTTTTATCGCATACATCTTCATTCTTAAGGCATTCCCTTTCAAACCCGACGATGGCGTTCTTTTTTGCAAAAACTATAACTTCTTTAGTAAATATTTCAAAAATGGGGGCTGATACGAAAAAATTTTATTCTTCCTCATTAAATAAGCGTTCAATTTTATATATGAATAACTCAAATTTTTTTCTTGCATTTATGGTATCATTAATTTGTCACTGTAAGTTTAATTTAAGGTATTAAACCGTAAAAACAAAACCTTCCTTACTTTTATTTACCAAACATACACCTAATTATTATCATTATTAGTCAAGATATTGAAGGCTGGTTAATTATAAGATTTTCCACGAGTTTTGCGTTTAATGACCTGTAACTATTACACAAGTAGTCGTTTGGAGCGACTTTTTTGGATCGCTTCTTTTTCTAGTCGTTCTCGAGGGTTTTTTTACAACATTTTATGTCTCGTTAAAAATACTTTGGCACACGTCATATTGCGGATATCCCGTCCGTAATTTCGCAATGCCAAGTACTGTAATTTGTAGTGCCAATTATGGGTTTCGCGTCAGCATCTAGGAAACTACTCCCTATTATATTACTAGCCCGTTTTCAGAAAGAATAATACGATGACTCTTAAAATTAATGGGTTCTTTAAACTTTCAAAAATTTATCACAAATCTTTTATTTAAAAGTTACATTTTAAAATCGATTTTCGTGGACATTTTTTTACTGGATCGATTTATAACAGTTTTTTCGCAAATTCACCTTGACGGTTTAACAGAGTTTCACAGTCAGCAGCACGTGATTTCGTTCATGTTCAACGCAACCACGAAGTGGTTTGGGTAAAGAAAAATTCAATCAACTCTCATCGATGTTGGTGTTGTGGTATAGAACATCGATAATGGCAAAATCTAATGGCGTTGACTTATTTGTGGTAAAACAATGTTTTTATTAAATTAAAATGGTTTAAAAACATGAAATAGAAAATAACGTAGAAAGAGTGAGAACTCTCAATTTGATGGACATCTGGAGCAGAAGCAGCGTCAGCTACGACAACGACCGGTGTGCGTGTGCCTCCGACTCCTTTTCTTTTCCTTTTTCATTTACAAAACAGAATATGCAGGAGAAGAGAACGGACGTATACGAGGACTACCACACTACCACCGTATACCTCGAAGCGGTCGCCTCTTTTAAAGAGAGTTCTTGGGTCATTTAACTGTCTCAGAAAACGTTGCACTCGGCGCACACGCTCCTTCGGTCACTCCAATAATTATTTATTACGAATATTAGAGCGCCGTCGCCGTTGTGGCACGTAGGCATCCGGTTGCGGCAACCAATAACGCCTTATTGGCCCTTTACTTTAATCGATTACGCGGCTTTAGATGGATTTTTATCGGTACCGGCTCCGATAACTTCTCTCCTACTGTTCCTGTATCTGTTGGCGTGTTCTTTTTATTATAGCTATTCTATTTGTGTGTGTCTGTATGTGTATGAGAAAATTCAACAACGCGGTTGATCGGTTTAGATCGATCGATAGAAAGATTGAAACGATCGATGGATTTTGTCCCATGCTTTCGCGTTAAACTTTTTCTTATGAGTTATCTTTATTGTTACGATTTCTAACTTTTTTGAAAATATTAAGGTTACTTGTCTTGGTAATAATAATAAAAACAGTGAGAGACGGCGTGGAAAGACGTTTCGCCACAATGTTCCAGCAAATTAAATCAGATATTGAGGAAGGAGCTAGGATCTATATTGAATGGTACTTGACACGATGTTGAAGGATGCCAAGTCATATATGTTAGAGATGTTGTCGAAAGTCATTAGAGACAGATGACAGAAGATTAAATAGTTCATGCCATCGACAGTCATAAGAACTGTCATAAGACAAGCTACTATTGAACATTAGGCACTGATTATAGAACATCAAATACTAGTTGTAGAAGACAATAGACTTTAGTACTTCAGTATTTAGACCTTTTTTTTAGTACTGCTATATATAGAAGACTATATACTGCATGAGGAAGAGTAATTACTGCTAATTGAGGACTACTAGAACACTGTATACTGCTGACAGAAGAATGCATACTGTTAATTGAAGACTAAATACTGATGATATAAGATTAGACACTGCATTAAGACAGCAGATTAAAACATTTGAACGAAAAGTCCTACGGAAAATATTTACTTTACAATATGCGAATGGCACCTAGAGATTACGAATGAATCAGTAATTAAGATAATTGCTACTGATGAAAATATTGACAGGTTCTTTAAAAATATGAGACTAGGGTGGATGGGGCACGTGGTATGCATGCGCAATGAAATTGGAGACGAGTGGATTAAAGAGAAAGGGATAGTCTGAAGTAATGAAAAGTAGTAAATGAACATTTAGGTTTCCTCGAAGATAAGGCAAAGCTAGAGTTATGTGCGAACCGCTCTCAGAAATAAAGAGTCTTTCATGAACGATTACACATACGACATCTTTCTTGCCGAGAGGTAAATTAGGAATTGTTATTTGCAATAGGCAAGTTGGGTTGATATGGTTTATAGATTATGTGTCTTAGGTTCATTATAAACAATTTCTATTCATATCATTTCATTCCATCGCTTTTAGTTTTTGATTTACGGTCAATTATTGCTACAAAAACCGACAATTTTCGATATTTTCGGAGATATCGAGTTAGCACTAATAATTCACTAAATGGGTTGGTACTGATTATAGATTGTGTGTTTTATGTTCATGATAAACAATTTCTATCCAGATCATTTCACTCCATCGCTTTTGGTTTTTGTCTTATACTGTATTCTTTCAACCAAAATCGGTAATTTTTGAGATTTGCGGATTTTATGGCTTGAAACAAAATAACTCACACGATGGGTTGGTTGTGGTTATGGATTCTCTTTTATAGGTTCATTATAAACAATTGTTATTAATATCATTTCACTCCATCACTTTTGGTTTTTGACTTAGATTCCATTGTTGCAACCAAAATCGTTAATATTTGAACTTTTCGGATTTTATGGCTTGACACCAAATAGCTCACAAGGTGGGTTGACACTAATTATGGATTCCCTTTTATAGGTTCATTATAAACAATTTCTATTCATATCATTTCGTTCCATCGCTTTCAGTTTTTTATTTATGTTCAATTATTACTACAAGAATCGTCAATTTACGATATTCTCGGAGATATCGAGTTAGCACTAGTAACTCACAAAATGGGTTGGTACTGATTATGGATTGTGTTTTTTATGTTCATGATAAACAATTTCTATCTAGATCATTTCACTCCATCGCTTTTGGTTTTTGACTTATACTGGATTCTTTCAACCAAAATCGTTAATTTTTGAGAATTTCGGATTTGATGGCTTGAAACAAAACAACTGACAAGTTGGGTTGGTTATGGTTATGGATTCTCTTTTATAGGTTCATTATAAACAATTTTTATTAATATTATTTCACTCCATCACTTTTAGTTTTTGACTTAGGTTCTGTTATTGTAACCAAAATCGTTAATATTTGAAATTTTCGGATTTTATGGCTTGACACCATATAGCTCACAAGGTGGGTTGACTCTAATTATGGATACCCTTTTATAGGTTCATTATAAACAATTTCTATTCATATCATTTCATTCCATCGCTTTTAGTTTTTGAGTTACCTTCAATTATTGCTACAAAAACCGACAATTTTCGATATTTTCGGAGATATCGAGTTAGCACTAATAATTCACAAAATGGGTTGGCACCGATTATGGATTGTGTTTTTTATGTTCATGATAAACAATTTCTATCTAGATCATTTCACTCCATCGCTTTTGGTTTTTGACTTATACTGGATTCTTTCAACCAAAATCATTAATTTTTGAGATTTTCGGATTTTATGGCTTGAAACAAAATAACTCACAAGATGGTTTGGTTTTGGTTATGGATTCTCTTTCATAGGATCACTATAAACAATTTTTATTGATATTATTTCACTTTATCACTTTTAGTTTTTGACTTATTCCATTATTGCAACCAAAATCGTTAATATTTGAGATTTTCGGATTTTATGGCTTGACACAAAATAGCTCACAAGGTGGGTTGACTCTAATATGGATTCTTTTTTATAGGTTCGTTATAAACAATTTCTATTGATATCATTTCATTCCATCGCTTCTAGTTTTTGATTTATACTCAATTATTGCTACAAGAATCGTCAATTTACGATATTTTTTTTCGAGTTAGCACTAATAACTCACAAAATGGGTTGGTACTGATTATGGATTGTGTTTTTTATGCTCATGATAAACAATTTTTATTGATATCATTTTACTCCATCGCTTTTGGTTTTTGACTTATACCGGATTCTTTCAACCAAAATCGTTAATTTTTGAGATTTTCGGATTTTATGGCTTGAAACACACTAATTCACAAGATGGGTTGGTTATGGTTATGGATTCTCTTTTATACGTTCATTATAAACAATTTCTATTGGTATCGTTTCATTCCATCACATCTAGTTTTTGATTTACGTTCAATTACTGCTACAAAAATCGTCAATTTTCGATAATTTCGAAGATATAGAGTTAGCACTGATAACTCACAAAATGGGTTAGTACTGATTATGGATTAGGTATGTTTTTTATATTCATGATAAACAATTTCTATCCAAATCATTTCACTCCATCGCTTTTGCTTTTTGACTTGTACTGGATTATTTCAACCAAAATCGTTAATTTTTGAGAATTTCGCATTTTGTGGCTTGAAACAAAATAACTCACACGATGGGTTGGTTATGGTTATAGATTCTCTTTTATAGGATCACTATAAACAATTTTCATTTATATCATTAAATTTCACTTCATCACTTTTAGTTTTTGACTTAGATTCGATTGTTGTAACCAAAATCCTTAATATTTGAGATTTTCGGATTTTACTGTTTTTAAAGTTTTTAGAGGGGAATATCTTAAGAACTGTAGTCAATATGATAAAATGTTATTCTTTATAATCGATTTTAAATTCATTTTTCTACTAAACACAAGTCTCAAAATTTCAGAAAAAAGTTATTTTGAGCAAGTAGGAGTTAAAGAAACGAATATTACGCTTATGAAGTGTATATATTTATTTGTTTTTTTATTAGATGTACGTTAACAATTATAATTTTGAAATAAGTTTTGATTAAATCATATAAGAAAATGAACTTTTAATCGAAAAGGAAGAATAACTTTTTTTGCTAACACCCATCGTTCTTGAGATAACCGTTCTTAAATTTTTACTTTTTCAAGAAATCACTGTTTTTAAAGTTTTTAGAGTGGAATATCTTAAGAACCATGGTCAATATGATAAAATGTTATTCTTTATAATCGATTTTAAATTCATTTTTCTACTAAACACAATTCTCAAAATTTCAGAAAAAAGTTATTTTGAGCAAGGAGGAGTTAAAGAAACGTAGATTACGCTTATGAAGTGTTGATATTTATTTCTTTTTTTATTAGATGTATGTTAACAATTATAACTATTAAACAAATTTTGATTAAATCATATAAAAAAAAGAATTTTTAATCGAAAAGGAAGAATAACTTTTTTTGCTAACACCCATCGTTCTGGAGATATCCGTTCTTAAATTTATACTTTTTCTTTAAATCACTGTTTTTAAAGTTTTTAGAGGGGAATATCTTAAGAATCATGGTCAATATGATAAAATGTTATTCTTTATAATCGATTTTAAATTCATTTTTCTACTAAACACAAATCTCAGAATTTCAGAGAAAAATTATTTTGAGCAAGTAGGAGTTAAAGAAACGAAGATTACGCTTATAAAGTATAGATATTTATTTGTTTTTTACCATATTTATTGACTTTAACCTTCTTAATCGTTTCATTATTTTTGAAGAGCTTAACAAAGTTAATTAAAACACCATCAAAAAAAAAAAAGACATCACATTATGATACACTACGTTTTCTAAGAAAGTGAAACCTAAAACTGGACCATTTCGGTCCCGTTTCTTTCTTCATTCTTTCAACATAATCTTCCCGGAAGAGCATCAAAAACAACAAAATCCGGCGTGCGACCTCTTCACGGTTTAACAACTCAATTTTACGTTAAACTTCGTTCCATTTTTCTTCTTCAAGACTAACACCTATTACTATTAGAAGAGCGAGGAGAATTCCTTTCTTATTTAAAAATTCAAAGAAGAGACCCGCTCCGTTCTCAAACAAAGACTTTTTCAAAGGGTAAGTATGACCTACATTTGCAAGGGCACCCGGAATCATTACCAAAAAGAAGACAAACAAGTATTGTTACACAGAATTTTTCTTGTATCTATGTGAAACTCGTTCTTGCCGGATAATTATTGGAACATGACGAATTTTCCAAAGAGGAGGGCTCGCGATGACCTACAAATTCTTACAGACTGTTTCCGTTTTGTTGTTGTCGTGTCGCTAATACTTTGAAAAGAGTTTGCGAATAAACGTTTGCGTCCTAGATGATACTTCGAGTGAAACGAAATCGTTGGAAAATGCAAGACGGAAGTCTTGTGTTAAATTTAAATAGTTATTAGATAGAGGAAGTTAATTAAAAATGTCTTTAGCGTCGCATTTAGATTAAGGAAATTGTTTCTTTGTTGAAACTCCTTTAATTTTTTAATTGAGAAGAGTTATAAAGGAAATCTTAACATTTCCTTTTAAATACAAAATCAATTTGTTGAGAAGAATTTTATAAACATTAAGTTGCACAAAAATACATTTTGTTTTCGTTCTTGAGATAATCGTCAAAGTTGTAAAAAGAAAAGATTTTAAAGGTAAATATCTCAAGAATGAAGGGTGATATGAAAAAAAGTCATTCTTCTATTTCGATTTAAAAATCATTTTTCTATACGACTAACTCATATCTTTCTCTTTAAAGTTCATTATTAATAAGTTACATCTGAAAAAGTAAAAAACTTAATCATTTAGGTTAGCTTTTATTTGTTCATCTCCTAATTCGTTGAGTTTATCTTTTTCAAACCGTTTGAGATCGTTTTCTGGTATAAAAATAAATTTAAAATCAAAAATAAAGAGTGACATTTTATTCTATTTCGTTTCATTCTTGAGATATTCGTCAAATTTAGTCGCTTTGTTTAAAGTTGTGAAAACAAAGATTTTCAAGGTTAATATCTGAAGAACGAAGAGTGATATGAAAAAATGTTATTCTTCTTTTTCGATTTAAAAATCATTTTTTTACACAACCAACTCATAACTTTAATTTCAAAGTTGATAATTGATATGTTACATTCGAAAAAATGAAAAAAACTTAGGCATTTATGTTGGCTTTTATTTCTTCATCTCCTAATTCGTTGAGATTATTTTTTCTGAATCATTTAAGATCTTTTTGTGGTATAAAAATAAATTTAAAATCGAAATTAAAAAGTGATATTTTTTGTTATTTGCTTTCGTTCTTGAGATATTGGTCAAATTTCGTCGTTTTGTTAAAAATTGTAAAAACAAGACTTTCAAGGCAAATATCTTAAGAACGGAGGTTGTTATGAAAAAATGTTATTCTTCTTTTTCGATTTAAAATTCATTTTTCTATACAACCCACTCACAACTCTCTCTTCAAAGTTGATTATTAATAAGCTACATCCGAAAAAGTGAAAAAACAAACATTTAGGTTAGCTTTTATTTCTTTATCTCCTAATTCGTTGAGATTATCTTTTTCAAACCGTTTGAGATCGTACACTGGTAGAAAAATAAATTTAAAATCGAAATTAAAGAGTGACATTTTATTATATTTCATTTCGTTCTTGAGATATTCGCCAAATTGCGTAGTTTTGTTCAAAGTTGTGAAAACAAAGATTTTGAAAGTAAATATCTCAAGAACGAAGGGTGATATGAAAAAATGTTATTCTTCTTTTTCGATTTAAAAATCATTTTTCTGTTCAGCCAACTCATATTTTTCTCTTCAAAGCTGATTATTAATAATTTACATCCGAAAAAGTGAAAAAAATTATGCATTAAGGTTATCTTTTATTTCTCCATCCCCTAATTCCTAGAGATAATCTTTTTAAAAACGGTTGAGATACTTTTGTGGTTGCAAAAGAAATTTAAAATTGAAAATAAAGAGTAACATTTTATTCTATTTCCTTTCGTTTTTGAGATATTCGTCAAATTTCGTCGTTTCGTTCAAAATTGTGGAAACAAGACTTTGAAGGCAAATATCTTAAGAACGAAGGTTGATATGAAAAAATGTTATTCTTCTTTTTCGATTTAAAAATCATTTTTCTGTTCAGCTAACTCATATTTTTCTCTTCAAAAATGATTATTAATAAGTTACATCCGAAAAAGTGAAAAAATGTATGCATTAAGGTTATCTTTTATTTCTCCATCTCCTAATTCGTAGAGATAATATTTTTAAAAACATTTAAGATACTTTTCTGGTTGAAAAAGAAATTTAAAATTGAAAATAAAGAGTAACATTTTATTCTATTTCCTTTCGTTTTTGAGATATTCGTCAAATTTCGTCGTTTCCTTCAAAATTGTGGAAACAAAGACTTTCAAGGCAAATATCTCAAGAACGAAGGTTGATATGAAAAAATGTTATTCTTTTTTTTCGATTTAAAAATCATTTTTCTGTTCAGCCAACTCATGTTTTTCTCTTCAAAGCTGATTATTAATAAGTTACATCCGAAAAAGTGAAAAAATTTATGTATTAAGGTTATCTTTTATTTCTTCATCCCTTAATTCATAGAGATAATCGTTTTAAAAACATTTGAGATATTTTTCTGGTTAAAAAAGAAATTTATAATTGAAAATAAACAGTAACATTTTATTCTATTTCCTTTCGTTCTTGAGATATTCGTCAAATTTCGTCGTTTCGTTCAAAATTGTAAAAACAAGTCTTTCAAGGCAGATATCTCAAGATCGAAGGTTGATATGAAAAAATGTCATTCTTCTTTTTCGATTTAAAAATCATTTTTCTGTTCAGCTAACTCATATTTTTCTCTTCAAAGCTGATTATTAATAAGTTACATCCGAAAAAGTGAAAAAATGTATGTATTAAGTTTATCTTTTATTTCTCCATCCCCTAATTCGTAGAGATAATCTTTTTAAAAACATTTAAGATACTTTTCTGGTAAAAAAGTAAATTTAAAATCGAAAATAAAGAGTAACATTTTATTCTATTTCCTTTCGTTCTTGAGATATTCGTAAAATTTCGTCGTTTCGTTCAAAATTGTGGAAAAAAAGACTTTCAAGGCAAATATCTCAAGAACGAAGGTTGATATGAAAAAATGTTATTCTTCTTTTTCGATATAAAAATCATTTTTCTGTTCAGCTAATTCATATTTTTCTCTTCAAAGCCGATTATTAATAAGTTACATCCGAAAAAGTGAAAAAATTTATGCATTAAGGTTATCTTTTATTTCTCCATCTCCTAATTCGTAGAGATAATCTTTTTAAAAACATTTAAGATACTTTTCTGGTTAAAAAAGAAATTTATAATTGAAAATAAACAGTAACATTTTATTCTATTTCCTTTCGTTCTTGAGATATTCGTCAAATTTCGTCGTTTCGTTCAAAATTGTAAAAACAAGTCTTTCAAGGCAGATATCTCAAGATCGAAGGTTGATATGAAAAAATGTCATTCTTCTTTTTCGATTTAAAAATCATTTTTCTGTTCAGCTAACTCATATTTTTCTCTTCAAAGCTGATTATTAATAAGTTACATCCGAAAAAGTGAAAAAATGTATGTATTAAGTTTATCTTTTATTTCTCCATCCCCTAATTCGTAGAGATAATCTTTTTAAAAACATTTAAGATACTTTTCTGGTAAAAAAGTAAATTTAAAATCGAAAATAAAGAGTAACATTTTATTCTATTTCCTTTCGTTCTTGAGATATTCGTCAAATTTCGTCGTTTCGTTCAAAATTGTGGAAACAAAGACTTTCAAGGCAAATATCTCAAGAACGAAGGTTGATATGAAAAAATATTATTCCTCTTTTTCGATTTAAAAATAATTTTTCTGTTCAGCTAACTGATATTTTTCTCTTCAAAGCTGATTATTAATAAGTTACATCCGAAAAAGTGAAAACAATTATGCATTAAGGTTATCTTTTATTTCTCCATCCCCTAATTCGTAGAGATAACATTTTTAAAGACATTTGAGATATTTTTCTGGTTAAAAAAGAAATTTAAAATTGAAAATAAAGAGTAACATTTTATTCTATTTCCTTTTGTTTTTGAGATATTCGTCAAATTTCGTCGTTTCGCTCAAAATTGTAAAAACAAGACTTTCAAGGCAAATATCTCAAGAACGAAGGTTGATATGAAAAAATGTTATTCTTCTTTTTCGATTTAAAAATAATTTTTCTGTTCAGCTAACTCATATTTTTCTCTTCAAAACTGATAATTAATAAGTTACATCCGAAAAAGCGAAAAAATGTATGCATTAAGGTTATCTTTTATTTCTCCATCCCTTAATTCGTAGAGATAATATTTTTAAAAACATTTGAGATACTTTTCTAGTAAAAAAGAAATTTAAAATAGAAAATAAAGAGTAACATTTTATTCTATTTCCTTTCGTTCTTGAGATATTCGTCAAATTTCGTCGTTTCGTTCAAAATTGTGGAAACAAAGACTTTCAAGGCAAATATCTTAAGAACGAAGGTTGATATGAAAAAATGTTATTCTTCTTTTTCGATTTAAAAATCATTTTTCTGTTCAGCTAAGCCATATTTTTCTCTTCAAAGCTGATTATTAATAAGTAACATCCGAAAAAGTGAAAAAATGTTATTAAGGTTATCTTTTATTTCTTCATCCCTTAATTCATAGAGATAATCGTTTTAAAAACATTTGAGATATTTTTCTGGTTAAAAAAGAAATTTAAAATCGAAAATAAAGAGTAACATTTTATTCTATTTCCTTTCGTTCTTAAGATATTCGTCAAATTTCGTCATTTCGTTCATATTTTTGGATTAATTATTTATTGATTAGGAGATTAACTAAAATATAGTACAGATATAAGTATCTAATTATTAATAAATGATTCAAATCATCTTTCCTAAACGTTTTTTAATTTAATAAAAATCATTTTTTAGCTATAATTTTTCCTACGATCGTTACAAGTATGAACCCATTCTAAAATTTTCTTCCTCCTACCGAAATCATTCGTCTTATACATAATTTAAAGTAATTGAAAAACGATTTTTCCATTTCCAGGAAAATAACAGCCCATGATTCCTCAACCTAAATGTAAAAGACCGAGACCTTATTTTCTTTAAAGACTTCTTTCTTTACAATTTCAATTTACAAAGACAAGCCGGCTACTACTTTACATTTTTTTTGTTTATTGACCAACAATACATCGTATTGTTCTTGTCCTCACGAAAATTTAATAAAAAAAGGTAATAAAAACCGAATCCTTATAAAAAAACCGTCGTTTGACACTCAATAAAATTTACAACAACCGGGAATTGGCCTGTTTTTATGGAAGGATTGAAGCCGCAGCCTCCCAAAAAAAGTAACAAACAAGAACGGTAGTTTTACACAGTAGCCCCTTCTTCTTTGAAGAGGTTGTAAATTTTATTAGAAAGACAATTTTATTACGGGGAAAGTATCTTGTTAAAGAGAAGAAATCTTTTAAATTGTTTTTTTTTCGAGAAATTCTTTGGAGTGGTGTCATAAACACGTTCATAACTCAAAGTGTTATCAGCAAAACTATTCGAACATAACAAATAATAGCTCTAATAAAAACGTAAAAAACACAAAAAATAAGACACAATAAATTAACTTTATCAAAGGACCAATTTACGATAATGATTTGTGATGTAACAAATAAATCGAGCACAATGAGCTCCATTTAAGTTGTTATAATTATAATTAACACAATAAAAATACTGTAATTGTGCTCAATTATTAATCGTTTTGATATCGAAATATAGAACATTCTTAAACGTTATTAATTAAAGTGTTTTCACCTTTGACATTTAACTTTTTAAAGTAAACAAATTATAAAAAAAAATTAAAATAAACAAAATTAACGTTGGTTTTGGGTTTCAAAAGGGTTTTATTTCTGGATCAGTAACGGTTTCGTTCATAAATAAACGTCGGTTTTAGAATGTCTTAATTCGAACGGTTTAATAGTCGTCGATCTGTTAACTAGAAACCGTGTTTAAATCGGAATGTTAAGTCTACTATTTAATGCGGAATCGTGAAAAAGACGGAGACGGAGTGAGAAAAGAGTAAGAGAGAAGGAAGGTGGGATTTAATGTTTTGATAGGAGATTAGATTTCGGTAAATACCTATCCACGAAAACGATGAGATCCCCCTTATTAAGCCGACAGCGAAAGTTTTCAATAGCCCAAAATTCTCGTTGGTCTCACTCCTTGAATGGGTTAAGAGGATTAAACTACTTCTTTTAATTCTTTTTGGTATAAGAAAAATGTTATCTAATTTTTTTGTGAGTATCACTAAAATATTTGTGCATAAAAACATAAAGATTTAATACAAAATAAGTTTTGTCTTTAATAGGCGATAAAAATAATAGCCAAGGTCGTTTGCGGCCGAGGCAGTACATAATAAGATGATTGATACTCATACATATCAGTATTATGTACTGAGTCAACGAAGTTTTGCCTTTAATAGGCGATAACGATAAAAGCCGAGGTCGCTTGCGGCCGAGGCAGAACAATTATGGCATTGATACTCATATAAATTACTATTGTATACAGAGATAAAGAAGGTTTGTCTTCAATAGTCGATCCTACTTGCAAAAATTTCATACAATTTACATACATCATACACTGTTGGCAGTTGGTCGTTATTGGAAAAAATAGATGTGTACAGAAACATGATGTTCAGCAAGATTTTTGTATATATCTTGTCTTCTGGAAGACCAACAAGCCATGAATGGATATTAATTAATGGTAATTTTCGGGATTTAATTATTTCTGCAATCTGACACTTAACCATTTCTTCCCTAGAAGACAAAGTTCATCCAGAAAAAAATTATTGCACATAATTTACTTATGACTTCTGATATTTTGCAATTCACTCCAAGGCTTTTAAAACATATTTTAAAGTGATTTTACAGGTACTATAATTTCTACTTTTGCATATTTTAATTTGTAACACATAAGAAAAGAGAGAAAATTGAGAAAATTGTCTCATTTTTTTTTAATATTACTAAAATATTTGTTAATTACATTAATACAAAATAAATTTTGTCTTTAATAAGCGATGAAAATATCAGCCAAGGTCTTTTGCAGCCGTTTTGCACTGTTCAAACTTTTTCTGGTATTACTATCTCCATTCTTCTTCCTTACTGTCCAGTCTCTGCAGAGTTTCTTATATATCCAGCATCCTTCATACTTTTCCAGTTTCTGTTCTTCAGTTTTGTCTATTTTCGTTGTAGTCTCTTTTTTCTGCCATCGTATTTTTCCTGTCTCTGTTCAGACTTTTTCTGCTATTATCAATTTCTCTCCACTCATTTCCCTTACTGCCCTAATTTCTGTAGAGTTTCTGAGATATCCAGCATCCTTCTTATTTTTTCTAGTTTTTGTTCCCTATCAGCCTAACATCTTTTTTCTGTTTCCAGTCTCTGTTCAGTTTCGATTTTTTCTCACCAATCTTCTCTCTATCTTTTCAGTCTCCAACCTTATTTGTCTCTATTTAACTTATTTTCTGATTAATTCTCTCTATCTGTTTTTAATTCTTGCATTTACAATGTGTTTTCAGTCTCTGCCATCAATCTTCTTCTAATCATTCCTGTCTTTGTTCAATTTTTTACATCTCATGTTCTAATCTCATCTTATAGGTATTATCAGATACTTTCCAGTATTCCTCTTCTCTGTTAAAATCTTTTCTTACATTTACAATTTCCTTCTACTCCCCTTCTTTTATGTCCAGTCTTCATTTCCTTTTTCCAGAGATTTTCCTGAATCTTTAGTTATCTTCAGTTATCCTTTTCCAGTATCACGTCACCATTTTTCTTTTATTGTCAGTCTCTTTCCAGCATTTTTCCTGCGTCTCCTTCTTCTCTCAGAATCTCTTCGTCATATTCCTCTTCTCTGTTTAACCTCATTCTTGCATTTACAATGTGTTTCGAGTCTCTGTTCTGTTTCCTTCTTTTCTGTCCAAATATTTTCTTAATTTTACAATTTCCGTCTGGTCTCCTTCTTCTAGTGTTAATTTCTTTTTCCAGAGACTTTCCAGAATCTTTAGTTATCTTCAGTTATCTTTTTCTTGTATCACTTCAGCATTTTTCTTTTATTGCCAGTCTCTTTCCAGCATTTTTCCTGAGATTCTCTCTTCTATCAGATTCTCTTTGTCGTATTCCTCCTCTCTGTTTAAACTCATTCTTGCATTTATAATGTGTTTCTAGTCTCTGTTCTGTTTCTTTCCTCTGCTATCAATCTTCTTCTAATCATTCCTGTCTTTGTTCAATTTTTTTACATCTAATGTTCTAATCTCATCTTTCTTCAGCCAATTTCATCTATTGCAAATTTCCTTATTTTTGTCAGTTTCTGTTAAGCCTGTATCTTCCATAACTAGTCTTCTTCTTGACTCAATCAGACTCTATTTAGTCTCTTTTTGCTATTATCAGCCCTTTTCCAATCTTCTCCATTAACATCCACTTTCTTTTTTTAGTATCCGAAGTTTCTACCCAGCATTTTCTTCTTTCTCCAATCTCTGTTTACACATTTCAAGTCTTTATCTTGGTTTTTTCTGCTATTTCCAGTGTTTGTCGAGTCTTTTTTTCTCTTATCAATGATCTTCTTGACTCTCCAGTCATCTTTGTTCTGCTAGCAATCCCGTTCTTCTCTTTTCAGCCTCTTTCCAGTTTTCCTGCTCTATACCCAGTATCATTTTCTCTTCTCAATTTCTGCTCAGTTTCTTCTTTCTAATACCAACATCCTTCTTCTCTTACCAGGTTTGCTAAACCATTTTTAATTAACATCAGTCTTCTTCTCCTCTTTCTAGTCTTCATTTAGTCTCTTTCTTCTGCTATCCATCTTCTTCTTGTCTTTGGAATTTCTATTCAGCCTTTTTAATAAAGGTATTATCAGTTACTTTCTAGTATTCCTCTTCTCTGTTAAAATCTTTTCTTACCTTTACAATTTCCTTCTAGTCTCCTTGTTCTATGTCCAGTCTTCATTTCTTTTTCCAGAGACATTCCAGAATCTTTAGTTATCTTCAGTTATCTTTTTTTTTAATTTTTTTTTTAAATAATTTTCTAATTCAACCTATTATTTATTATAAATAATCTTATAAAAAAGATTTAAACTTCATTCTGACATAGAAATCATTTAATTATTCCTAAAAATAAATTAGTTATGATTTTTTTTTAATTTGAGTTAGTGTAGAAATGTTTAATTAACCTAAAATCACATTATAATTCTTTTCTAAACAATTTCCCAATTCAACATATTACTTTTTATATATTGTATTATAAAGAAAAATTTAAGCTTCATTTTGATGTAAGAATCACTTTGTTACTCCTAAAAATAAATTAGATATGAATTTTTTTAATTTGTGTTTGCTCAGAAATGCTTAATTAACATGATATCACATTACAATTTTTTTCTAAATAATTTTCTAATACACCCTATTATTTATTATAAATAATCTTATAAAGAAAGATTTAAACTTCGTTTTGACATAGGAATCATTTAATTATTCCTAAAAATAAATTAGATATGATTTTTTTAAAATTTGAGTTATTGTAGGAATGTTTAATTAACCTAAAATCACATTACATTTTTTTTCTAAATAATTTCCCAATTCAACTTATTACTTTTTATATATTGTCTTATAAAGAAAAAATTAAGCTTCATTTTGATGTAAGAATCACTTTGTTACTCCTAAAAATAAATTAGATATGAATTTTTTTAATTTATGTTTGCACAGAAATGCTTAATTAACATGATATCACATTACAATTTTTTTCTAAATAATTTTCTAATTCAACCTATTATTTATTATAAATAATCTTATAAAGAAAGATTTAAACTTCATTTTGACATAGGAATCATTTAATTATTCCTAAAAATAAATTAGATATGATTTTTTTAAATTCGAGTTAGTATAGAAATGTTTAATTAACCTAAAATCACATTACAACTTTTTTCTCAATAATTTCCCAATTCAACTTATTACTTTTTATATGTTGTCTTATAAAGAAAAATTTAAGCTTCATTTTGATATAAGAATCACTTTGTTACTCCTAAAAATAAATTAGATATAAATTTTTTTAATTTGTGCTTGTTTAGAAATGCTTAATTAACATGATATCACATAATAATTTTTTTCTAAATAATTTTCTAATTCAACCTATTATTTATTATAAATAATCTTATAAAGAAAGATTTAAATTTCATTTTGACATAGGAATCATTTAATTATTCCTAAAAATAAATTAGATATGATTTTAACTTAATTAACTGATATTACTAAAAATATATCACTTTAATGTTACTAATAAATAATTTGATATAATCCTGTTTAAATTTATGTTAAGTATAATAAGTATTATTAAAACTTACATCATCAAACTTAAAAATAGATACGATATTCGATAAATCTTCCCTTCCAAACTGTTTAGTCTACTTAGAATGAACGAAGAGCAACATTAACTAATCTAATTTCTATCTTTAGACGTATTTGTTCTTTTGAATTCATTTATTATTGCCGCTTCTCTGTCGGAAAACTAACGAACCTCGAACGGAAACGAACGGAAGTTCAAAGAGAAATTTGTCGACATCCGCCGCTGCGAGCTCGCATCACCTCGCTGACGGGCAATTAAAAGACAGATATCTTAATTTATTTAAGCAACAAGTTCCAGGATTAACTCTCTTGGAGGAGGCAGCAGCAGCAGCTGGCGGCTCGCCAAAGAGATGAGAAAACGAGGGCCCAATCTGTCATCTCTTGAGGTCTCGTTGCACATGTGACATTATTTGATGTTTGTTTATGAGCGCTCCGGTACAGACTTTATGATTTGTTAACGATCATCGTCATGTCATCGGTTTCGTACAGCTGTCGGCACAAAGAACTTAAATTATTTCGTAGAAGATTTAATGCGAAAAAGCAAAATAAATTAATTAAGCTTTGGGAAAGGAAAATTTCATCGGAAATGAGTTAGTGGAGTTGACATTTTCGTTGACCTTTTCTGACCGAATCCTTGTAACCTTAAAGCTTAATAGAAAAGAAAAGAAAAGAGCTTAGTGTCTTACGTCACTTAAAAGCTTCGATTTTTTTTAGATTTTTATTCATTTTCTGGACATTGAGAGACGGTTTTTAAAAGCTCATTCGGCCGTTATTCATTTGATATATTATTTTAATGACCGCTTCGCTTCCGAGCTTTTATTTCAGCTCGGGAATTTCTTTATAAGTCGTTTTCGGGGAGAATATTCCAAGTGAAATATGTGGAAAGCTCTCTGTATTAACGCATAAATTCACGGAGCTTTCTTCAATTTTTTTTTAATTGAATTTTATAAAAGAAATAAATTTGGTATTCATGATAATATCTTTTGCGTTTATTTTGAGCGAGTAAATTTCTTAGTATGGAGTAATTAGGAGGTAGTAAACTGGAGATGGAGGAAATAGACGCAACAAGGTCCTGAGGGCACGAGAAATCGGTGCTTAGCAATTCCAAACTGAGATTACGCTATCTAACGTTGCAGAAATTTATAATTGGCCGCTATTACAAGAGTAGCTATTTCGCCGAGAAACGACTTTGTCGGTTTCTGGTTAAATTTGGGGTGAAATCTGGGTAGATGGCGGTTTCCTTAAGACACACACGTAACGAATTGTAAATATTGATACTAAGATTGCTGTGTGTCGTGTTTTATAACCTTTTATATCGCTTTTAACTTTTAATTTTCTCTCTATATTCGAAACGATTTATTAATAGATACGGTTATGATGTAATTATAAAATGATAATTATTTCATTTAAAGTATCAAAAACGCATTCACGATTAAGCTACTCTTCAGAAACAAATAGATGAGTTGAAGGACATTATAGAAGATCTAAAAACCTAAGGAACACATCAAAAATTACTTTTTATATATCGTCTTATAAAGAAAAATTTAAGCTTCATTTTGATGAAAGAGTCACTTTGTTACTCCTAAACATAAATTAGATATGATTTTTTTAAAATTTGTGTTTGTATAGAAATGCTTAATTAACATGATATCACATTACAATTTTTTTCTAAATAATTTTCTAATTCAACCTATTATTTATTATAAATAATCTTATAAAGAAAGATTTAAACTTCATTTTAACATAGGAATCATTTAATTATTCTTAAAAGTAAATTAGATATGATTTTTTTTTAATTTGAGTTAGTATAGAAATGTTCAATTAACCTAAAATTACATTACAATTTTTTTCTAAATAATTTTCCAATTCAACTTATTACGTTTTATATATTGTCTTATAAAGAAAAATTTAAGCTTCATTTTGATGTAAGAATCACTTTCTTACTCCTAATGATAAGTTAGCTATGAATTTTTTTAATTTGCATTACAAATGATAATTATTTCATTTAAAGTATCAAAAACGCATTCACGATGAAGCTACTCTTCAGAAACAAATAGATGAGTTGAAGGACATTATAGAAGATCTAAAAACCTAAGGAACACATCAAAAATGCTCACTGAAAAGAATTTGTCCAGAAATCTGAAAGTGGTAGCTAAAAAGATGCATCAAAGCTATGATGCTAATGATATCAAAGATGAACTATTGGAGCACAATTATAACATTTAAACATTTAAGTTTAAGTAAAGTAACCCAAATGTTGAAATACAAATCAAAAGAGCCTCTTCCTTTATACATATTGGATGTTCTGTTTAGTGTTTTTGTTTTTAGAACTAGAATAATCTTTGATCTTTATTGTATCAATAAAATTAGATAAGCAAACACAACGGGAATGGGAAACTCATTCAAAAAACATTACCACCCCGAAATTGGATCAACTTTTAAAAGAAAAATGCCAACTTCTTGAATCATTAGATGGTAAACTTGCAAATAAATTCAATGAACGTACAAACGAAAAGGTATCAATGCATATTACTTCAAATAACAAAAAAACAGCCTTTTCGACTTGCACTTTTTGCAAAAACAATGATCATTTTACATTCAAATGCGAAAAATTATTAAAATTACCTATTAACGAACGTTACAACGAACTAAAAAAGAATAACATATGCACAAATTGCCTAAAATCCGGTCATACTCCTAATAAATGCAACAGCAAAAGTTGTCAAATTTGTCAGAAACGTCATAATACTATTTTACATGACAAAAATTTTCATTTACGTCAAAGACAAGCTACTAATATTAAAGCACACGTTAGTCGAAGCGAAATATCAAAAATTGATCACGATACCAAACAAAGTCGTTGGAGCGACGACGAACAAGAAAACGATGAGAAACCGCCAATCACTATGACATCACAAAGTTATATTCCTAAAACAAGACAAATAATTTTGCCAACTGCTATTATTAATGTTTACAATAAGCACGGAGAATTCGTTAAATGTCGTGCGTTGCTGGATTCGGGCAGTCAATCAAATTTTTGCACCAAATTTCTGTTCGATAAATTGCAGTTAACGGGAAAAGATATAGCTGCACCTGTTTCCGGTATTAGCCAAAGCATTTGCAACATAACTTGTAAAACAGAGGCAATTATTAAATCAGCAGACTGTTCCTATCAAAACAAATTGGAATTTCTTGTTATCGACAACATTACTGGTAGCTTACCACAAGCTTCGTTCGATACATCGAATCTTAGAATTCCTAGTGATTTAAAATTAGCTGATCCCAGTTNCTTCGTACTTATATTATTAACCTTTATGGGGAGGATATCAACAAACAAATCAAGGATTTGGATAACTCACGAATTAGACAACGCAAGCTGTTGAGCAGTTTGGCCTTTCTACGAAGATGCAGAGAGAAGAAAGTAACGCCAACCTTCTTGAAGGTGAAGCACCACATCGACTCCGCTGCAGCACGTAGAATTTTGATTAGGACAGAACAAGCACTGCTACGAGAAAGAATCCACAAGACCTTCAATGATCTACAAAAAATAAGTGAGAAGTTACTACGACTCCACCTCTCACTTTCCAATTGTATATCCGGAGAAGACTGGGACAAAGTGGACAGACTAACAATGGAGAAGGCTGATCGCGAATTTCAGAAGACCCGTGACACGTACATCAAGAAGTTTGAATCTCTGGAACGCCGGTCACAAAAGAAGAAAACTAATAGATCGAATGTCCCACTAACGAAAGACGAAACCTCTGTGCTCGCCGAAGGATTAAATTACGCAATCGCCCCGAAGAAGGTCCCAAAGGAGAAAATCATCTGCGAAGTGGAAGCAGCTGTTCGAGGGATGCCTGCACTGAAAGCCGAAGAGATCCGACAAGAAGTTGCGAGAGTACTGAAGTCAGCAAAATCACCAAAATCCAACTTGACAGTTGGTGAAAAGAAGGCACTCCGATCTATAAAAGAAAAGTCAGAAATCGTCGTGTTACCAGCAAACAAGTTACCACCGTTGTTATGGACAGGAAAGAATACGACGACAAAATGACGAACCTACTGGACCCAGCCACCTACAGGAAGATCAAGAAGGACCCCACAGACAAAATCGTAAGAAAAATGAAGGAACTGATAAAATCCACAGGAATCCCAGCAGAAAGGTTTGTCTGTGCAGGCGCCGGTACCACCAAGAATCTACGGCCTACCGAAGATTCACAAACCAGACGTCCCCCTCCGCCCTATCGTCAGCGCCATCAACTCCCCAACATACCAGCTGGCCAAACATCTTGCAAAGATTTTGTCTCCCTTTACAGGTAACACGGAATCGTATGTCAGGGATTCTACACATTTTGTGGAATCGGTAAAAGGTGTAAAGCTGGATGCTGGGGATATGTTGGTAAGTTTCGATGTGGAATCCCTTTTTACTAGGGTATCAGTTAAGGATGCTGTAGAGAGTCTTCGCCGAAAACTCATTCCGGGGGGTTTACCAGAATACGTGCCAGATCTGGTGGAGTATTGCTTATCGTCGACGTATTTCAGCTGGAAAAGAGAATTTTACGAGCAGTTCGAAGGGGCAGCCATGGGATCTCCACTATCGCCAGTTATAGCTAATTTCTACATGGAATTATTCGAAGAGGACGCTTTGAAGAAGAGCCAGTGGAAACCAAAACTATGGCTCCGATATGTGGATGACACGTTTGTGATATGGCAACATGGTCAAAAACGGCTCCAAGAATTCTTGGATCACTTGAACGCTCAACATCCTATGATTAAGTTCACCATGGAAACAGAAACTGCCGAAAAACTACCTTTCCGTTTCCGTTTCCGTTTCAGTTAAATTACCTTTACGAGACTAATTTCGTTAGAAAGAAAACTAGCAAAAAATTCAAATTTACGGCAGGAGTATAATAATTTCTTAAAAGAATATGAGGATTTAGGCCACATGACTCTTACTTCTTTCGATAAGTGTGATAATGACATTGTAAATTATTTGCCTCACCATGCCGTGATAAAACAAACGAGTAGCACTACTAAAGTAAGAGTGGTATTTGATGCTTCAGCGAAGACGACATCAGGCTTAAGTTTGAATGACGTTTTAAAGGTTGGCCCAAAAATCCAGAATGATTTGTTCGATATGTTGCAGAAAAGATGTACAGAATGATCCTTATTCATAAAAAACAAAGAGATTTTCAAAGAATATTATGGCGATACGACCCTAATGATGAAATAAAGCCGTATCGTTTGAACACAGTAAGTAGCGCATCTAGTGCATCATTTTCAGCAACACGTGTTTTACATCAGGTTGGCTTGAATTGTAGAAACTCTAACGCAGTAGCTTCCAACATCATATTACGAGATTTTTATATGGATGATTTGATAACTGGTTCTGATGATTGGCAAGAAGCATTGAAAATTAAAGATGAACTTGCTAGTATATTGGCGAAATCGGGCTTTAAATTAAGAAAATGGCAATCGAACGATAGCTATTTATGTTTTACACAATGAGAACAACCAGCTAGACAAATTTCAGATTAACGACGGAACTGAGACGAGAGCGTTGGGAATTGTTTGGCATCCACGAGAAGACACTTTACATTACAGTACCGATTTTGAAATTAAAAATGAAAATATACCAAACGGGTTATATTATCACAGGTGGCGCGAATATTCGCTCCTTTAGGTCTCATTAATCCATATGTTATGAAAGCTAAGCTAATTTTACAAGAATTGTGACAATTACAAAGCGATTGGGATGATGAAATTCCGGACTGTTTTATACAAAAATAGTCAATTTTTGCATCAAAATAATAAGCAAAATAGCTATTCCTAGACCGGTTATTGTAGCAAATGTAGTGTCAATTACATTACATGGATTTTCATGCATTTACGTTTGTTTGAGCAATGATAATGGCAAAAAATCATCTCATTTGATTTGTTTAAAATCCCGAGTCTCACCTATCAAACAAATATCAGTAGTTTGATCTGAATTATGTGGAACATTTTTGCTTGCTCAATTAATAACAAAAATTAAATCAATAATGTTAACACATGAAAAAATACAAATAAAAAATGTTTATTATTCGACAGATTCAACATTCTACTTCGTTTGTAAACAACATAAGATCAGAAACTAAATTAAGCGGTTTAAGTTCTCTGTTTAAGGCACTCTGAATTATCTTATGATGAGAAGTTTCCAATAGCTTTACCTGCAAAACAACATTTTGACGCTGGTCCACAATTTTCGATGATATAGATATGATATAATATTTTCGATGTTGCAATTTCCATCTATAATTTTCAAAATTGGCTATAAAATTAATTTTTTGAAGGATCCTTGTGGAAATATCACCAATTATTAATTATAGTATCCTCTTTTTAATGCAAAAAGCCGTTTTGAAAAATCACTTTTAGTTCTTGAGAAATAAATTTTTGAAATGATCAACAATTTTTTCGAATTTTGCAATTTTCGCCTATTAAGTTATAAAAATTCGTATAAAATCCATTTTTTGGAATATGAGTATGAAAATTTCGAAAAGTGTTAACAAAATTGTCCTCTTTGCAATGAACCACCACGTTTTGAAAATGTAACTCCATACATATCGATTGTTTCTTGATTTTCTGTCTCAATATTGTCAACATCATCTAAGCTGCTTCCGCTTTCATTCCACTCTTCTTCTTCTAAACAGTTTTTCTTTGTCTTCTTCGTCTTCTTTGCCTTTTGAGCTTCCTCTACTTTATTTTTCTGCATTTCCCTTTTCTTCTTTCTCTCCATTTCAGCTCTTCTTGAATTTTCTTCTCTTTCTATTTGAATTCAAAATATTCCACCCATTTGCCAGACGTAACAATGCTTGGAGTATTTTCTTTTTTCGTACTGTCGGTTTATGGTGTGGTCAAGGAATGACATCATTGAACACTGAGACAAGAGAACGTTTAGACGTGGCAAGTACGTTGATGATGTTGATGGATCAACACTTTCAGCTCTGCTGTTGAAGTACAAATCCTATGAGTTCTTCTTTTGGAGCCAAACAGAAGCAAGTGTCATCCATATTAAAGACGCGCTCTGGATCGCTTATTGCTACAAGTTCTTCTTCTGTGAGTAAAATTTCAACTTCCTTAAACCAGTTTCTTATTTTTTCCTCAATAACAGTGTCCGTTGCCTTGTTGACATATTCAGCATGCTTCTGGGTGTCTATTTAGGAAAGAAGTAAACCACTTTTTGCCGGGCTTATGCTTGGAAAATAGAGTTTTCAAAATCCATTAACGCATCAAATTTAGCAGAATAGCTAATTCTGTTAAATTATAATTCACTTATGACCACGTCATGGCCATAACTGGCAAACTTCACAAAATTCTCTCTACTTATGGCCACGTTAACAAAAATACCCTTAACCTCAATTTATAGGTATAATATTATTAAATACTTTGAAAGTAACGTATTTGTGATCATATAGTTCATAAGCTCTCTTAAATATGAAACGACGCTAAAGATAATAAAAGATTAAATGTGCATTGCTCTTACCGTTTTTGCTAAGATTTTCGAGCACAGCACATCAGCTAAAACATGGAAACCATTTTTAAACTGTTTCAATATCGGAAACGTCATCTAACACCATCTGTGATGAATTAGGGTCTGACAAAGCCCTGTAATGCACTTACTTTTCAACTACTGTCTATTCGCAACGACTTCCTCTAAAATGGCCATAAATGGTAGAGTGGCTGTAAACGGTGCTCCTACTAAGACTAAAACCTGTCATAGAAGAAAAAGCCCTAATTACCAACCCATTAATTTTGGTTTCGGAATAAACATGCAACAATGGAAGAAAATAAAGTCTGCTCCGCCGTATTTTTAGATGTTGCACAAGCTTTCGACAAAGTCTGGTTAGATTGGTTTAAATTACAAACTAGACCAAATACTACCATCAACGTATAGTCAACTATTAAAATCTTATTGACTATTACATGAAATACAAGCCGGAGTTCCTCAAGGAAGTATGTTTTGCCCAACACTGTACTTACTCTACACATTCGATCTTCCTCAGATGCCAGAAACTTTAACAGCTACATTCGCAGATGACACAGCGATCTTGGCTACTGCAGAAAATGAAGTAGTTGCAGCAAATAAGTTACAATTGGCCTTAAATTCAATAGAAAACTGAACCAAACGATGGCTAATAAAATTAAATAAATAACAAGCTCACGTCAAAAAAAAAAAACGTGAGGAACTTGATATCAGATTTAGACACCTATATTGGCTTATTGGCAGAAAATCTACGTTATCAGTAAGAAACAAGTTGCTAGTATACAAGCAAGTATTAAAACCAAAATGGACTATTATCTATATTATGTGTAACGCAGATTGGATCACTGGAAAAAGTTGCAAAACATTATTGTTTAATTTTGTGTCCAAAATAAGTAACTATTTAGTATGTATTTACTAGGTGTTATACAATTGTGCTATACAGGGTGATTTATTAGCTCACTATCAAACTTTGACATGTTAGTGAACATATGTCCTATTGCAATTAATTATGATATAAAAATTAAAACTTTAAAGTGTTATAATTTCGTAATTAATTGCATTAGGACATATGTTCATTAACATTTTTTTTTTGGTAATTGGAGTAGCTATCATATGTCAAAGTTTGATGTTGAGCTAATAAATCAGCCTGTATATGCATAAAAATTTAAAGTATTATTAGTTTATGAATCGTAATATCCAGGAAGTTAAGTTCTTTTGATGTCTTAATCTGAATAAAAAATTAACTTGACCCGACTCGATTTCAAACACAAACACACACACGATTATTGCTCGCCCTCTCAACCTCCTCTTCCTCCTCCTCCACCCTTTCCATAGCTAATTATACCGTAGGCGCACACACGTAACCTGTCGTTAGCGATATCCACAAGCTGACTAACGATCCTTTAATTGAACTGTAATGCACCGGTTCCCGAGGCCTGATCCGTGCCCGCGAACCGAAACTTCATTAGCACCATTTCGAAGCCTCCCCAACCCGACAATATTCAATGTCCCCCCAACCATAAGACACCCCCTTTTCTCCTCAGCTCCCTGACGAGGATCAGAGATGATATGTCACGTAATCGGCTCTGGGCATGATTTATCGTTAGTTAATATTGTTTGGCTTTGTACTAGGCATCACATTCATTCAAGGCATAGCCGTGTGCATTATATCACTCTAATAATAGAATCAAAAAATAAATCTCATTGCGAGGAAATTGTTTAATGTTTATATTTCATGGTAAAGTTGGCACTTGATTTTACAACCTCCGAAAGTCGTTATCGTTACCGTGACGTATTAGATCATCTCGATAACGAAGACTAAACAAGCAATAACTCTGGGTTTAAAAAGGGACCCCGAAGCACCACGGAATTAATGTGTCGATAAATCAACGTTGCACGTGCCTTTTTGGCAAACTGAGATGATGTTAAAATAACCGAGCTTTGTTGTTGGAAAAAAGTTTTCTAAATAAGAAAAAGAAATTTTTGCTTGTACTTAATTTTAAAAAAGTCGCCACGATTTTATGTATTGAAGTAAAGAAACGATTTAGGTATATCTCAAATTGAAGCTAAATAATTGTAGATTAAGATAGATTATAAGAATCATAAAAAAAATGATAGAAAAAAGTATTGAGCTAAAATTTGCAAAATTAAGCTAAGAAAGAATTTCTTACAAACAGTGAAATTGTTAAAAAATTGCCAGGATGTTATTTACTGAAGTGGAAAAACGATTTATATCTCAAATTGAAGCTAAAAAATCGTAGATTAAGATAGGTCAATAAAATTATTAGCTTTGATTATAAAAAAATCTTAGAAAAACATTTTGAACTAAAAGATGTAAATGAGGCTAATTTAAAAAAAAAGGCACTGTGTTATTTAATGAAGTAGAGAAACGGTTTATATCTCAAATTGAAGGTAAAAGATCTTAGATTAAGATTGATTAAAAAAATAATTAGGTTTGATTATAAAAAAAACTTAGAAAAAGATTATGAACTAAAATTTTCTAGATAGAAGACAGAATTTCTTAAAAATAGTGGACTTTTTAGAAACTTCCGACAACGTTATTTGCTGAAGTGGAGAAACGATTTATATCTCAAATTGAAGCTAAAAAATCGTAGATTAAGATAGACTAAAAAAATTATTACCTTTGATTATAAAAATATCTTAGAAAAACATTTTGAACTAAAAAGTGTAAATGAGGCTAAGAGAGAATTTCTTACAAACAATGAAATTTAAAAAAAAACGCCACTGTGTTATTTAATGAAGTAGAGAAACGATTTATATCTCAAATTGAAGGTAAAAGATCGTAGATTAAGATTGATTAAAAAGATAATTAGGTTTGATCATAAAAAAAACTTAGAAAAAGATTATGAACTAAAATTTTCTAGATAGAAGACAGAATTTCTTACAAATAGTGAAATTTTTAAAAACTTGCGACAACGTTATTTACTGAAGTGGAGAAACGATTTATATCTTATATTGAAGCTAAAAGTTTGTAGATTAAGATAGATTAGAAAAATAAGTAGGTTAAATATAAAAATGTTGAACTAAAATATTTAAATTAGACAATGAGAGAATTTGTTACCAACAGTGCAATTTAAAAAAAATCGTCACGTTTTTATTTGTTACAGTAAAGATATGATTTATATCTCAAATTGAAGCTAAAAGATTGTAGATTAATATAGATTAGAAAAATAACTAAGTTAAATGTAAAAATGTTGAACTAAAATGTTTAAATTA
The DNA here is from genome assembly GCF_000648695.1 of Onthophagus taurus. Lineage (NCBI taxonomy): Eukaryota > Metazoa > Arthropoda > Insecta > Coleoptera > Scarabaeidae > Onthophagus > Onthophagus taurus. The sequence goes on from NW_019280804.1 coordinate 89,931, forward strand.
GACAATGAGAGAAATTGTTACCAACAGTGCAATTTTAAAAAAATCGTCACGATTTTGTTTGTTACAGTAGAGATACGATTTATATCTCAAATTGAAGCTAAAAGATTGTAGATTAAGATAGAGTAGAAAAATAACTAGGTTAAATATAAAAATGTTGAACTAAAATGTTTAAATTAGACAATGAGAGAATTTGTTACCAACAGTACAATTTAAAAAAAATCGTCACGATTTTATTTGCTACAGTAAAGATATGATTTATATCTCAAATTGATACTAAACGATTGTAGATTAAGATAAATTAGAAAAATAACTAGGTTAAATATAAAAATATTGAACTAAAATGTTTAAATTAGACAATGAGAGAATTTGTTACCAACAGTGCAATTTAAAAAAAATCGTCACGTTTTTATTTGTTACAGTAAAGATATGATTTATATCTCAAATTGAAGCTAAAAGATTGTAGATTAAGATAGATTAGAAAAATAACTAAGTTAAATGTAAAGATGTTGAACTAAAATGTTTAAATTAGACAATGAAAGAAATTGTTACCAATAGTGCAATTTTAAAAAAATCGTCACGATTTTATTTGTTACAGTAAAGATATGATTTATATCTCAAATTGAAGCTAAACGATTGTAGATTAAGATAGATTAGAAAAATAACTAGGTTAAATGTAAAAATGTTGAACTAAAATGTTTAAATTAGACAATGAGAGAAATTGTTACCAACAGTGCAAGTTTAAAAAAATCGTCACAATTTTATTTGCTACAATAGAGATATGATTTATATCTCAAATTGTAGCTAAAAGATTCTAGATTAAGATAGATTAGAAAAATAAGTAGGTTAAATATAAAAAATGTTGAACTAAAATGTTTAAATTAGACAATGAGAGAATTTGTTACCAACAGTGCAATTTTTAAAAAATTGTCATGATTTTATTTATTACAGAAAAGATACGATTTATATCTCAAATTGAAGCTAAAAGATTGTAGATTAAGATAGTTTAGAAAAATAACTAGGTTAAATATAAAAAATGTTGAACTAAAATGTTTAAATTAGACAATGAGAGAATTTGTTACGAACAGTGCAATTTTAAAAAAATAGTCCCGATTTTATTTCCTACAGTAGAGATACGATTTATATCTCAAATTGAAGCTAAAAGATTGTAGATTAAGATAGATTAGAAAAATAACTAGGTTAAATATAAAAATGTTGAACTAAGATGTTTAAATTAGACAATGAGATAATTTGTTAAAAACAGTGTAATTTAAAAAAAAACGTCCCAATGTTATTTCCAACAGTAGAGATACGATTTATATCTCAAATTGAAGCTAAAAGATTGTAGATTAAGATAGATTAGAAAAATAACTAGGTTAAATATAAAAATGTTGAACTAAGATGTTTAAATTAGACAATGAGATAATTTGTTAAAAACAGTGTAATTTAAAAAAAAACGTCCCAATGTTATTTCCAACAGTAGAGATACGATTTATATCTCAAATTGAAGCTAAAAGATTGTAGATTAAGATAGATTAGAATAATAACTAGGTTAAATGTAAAAATGTTGAACTAAAATGTTTAAATTAGACAATGAGAGAAATTGTTACCAACAGTGCAAGTTTAAAAAAATCGTCACGTTTTTATTTGTTATAGTAAAGATATGATGTATATCTCAAATTGAAGCTAAAAGATTGTAGATTAAGATAGATTAGAAAAATAACTAGGTTAAATGTAAAAATGTTGAACTAAAATGTTTAAATTAGACAATGAGAGAATTTGTTACCAACAGTGCATTTTTAAAAAAATCGTCACGATTTTATTTGCTACAGTAGAGATACGATTTATATCTCAAGTTGAAGCTAAAATGTTGTAGATTAAGATAGATTAGAAAAATAACTAGGTTAAATATAAAAATGTTGAACTAAAATGTTTAAATTAGACAATGACAGAATTTATTAAAAACAGTGCAATTTTAAAAAAATCGTAACGATTTTATTTGCTACAGTAAAGATATGATTTATATCTCAAATTGAAGCTAAAAGATTGTAGATTAAGATAGATTAGAAAAATAACTAGGTTAAATGTAAAAATGTTGAACTAAAATGTTTAAATTAGACAATGAGAGAAATTGTTACCAACAGTGCAATTTTAAAAAAATCGTCACGATTTTATTTGTTACAGTAGAGATACGATTTATATCTCAAATTGAAGCTAAAAGATTGTAGATTAAGATAGATTAGAAAAATAACTAGGTTAAATGTAAAAATGTTGAACTAAAATGTTTAAATTAGACAATGAGAGAAATTGTTACCAACAGTGCAATTTTAAAAAAATCGTTACGATTTTATTTGTTACAGTAGAGATACGATTTATATCTCAAATTGAAGCTAAAAGATTGTAGATTAAGATAGATTAGAAAAATAACTATGTTAAATATAAAAAAAATCTTAGAAAAAGATGTTGAACTAAAATGCTTAAATTAGACAATGAGAGAATTTGTTACCAACAGTGCAATTTAAAAAAAATCGTCACGTTTTTATTTGTTATAGTAAAGATATGATGTATATCTCAAATTGAAGCTAAAAGATTGTAGATTAAGATAGATTAGAAAAATAACTAGGTTAAATATAAAAAAAATCTTATAAAAAGATGTTGAACTAAAATGTTTAAATTAGACAATGAGAGAATTTATTATTAACAATACAATTTTAAAAAAATCGCCACGATTTTATTTATTATACTAGAGATATGATTTATATCTAAAATTGAAGCGAAAAGATCATAGATTAAGATAAAATATATATTTTCGAAATACATCGAATTTCATAAATTTTAGGCACAAAAATGTCTTTAGTTTTCGGAAAATTAAAATTTACACCCTAAAAACGGTTATTTAGCACTTTATCGATACATTTCTTTAACTTTGTGTGTAGTAACATTAATAAATCGATTATTATTATAATCGATCGATTGGAAATTCCAATTAATAATGATGCCTGCTTGAAAATGCATAGAGTGGTTTTATGGGATGATTTTAATCAGAAGAAAATGAAAACCGTGATCGGACATAATTTTATTAAGAATAATAAATAATCTTGTTGTTACAAGAAAATTAATATTAGAAGACAAGTAACGTTTTAAAATTGAAACCATCGAGGACCGTAATAGTAGAAATAGTATAACATTAAAATTCCACTTAAGGAATTCCAATTCGATTAATTCGATTCGTAAATTATCGAATTCTCCGAGTCGAACAATTCCGCCCGGGTCTCCCTCCGGGTTTCAAATAAATTATTCCGGGTGTCCGTGTTCCTGGTGGCATACGGCAATGGTGCCGAGGAGCCTCCAAAACGGGTGCGCCACCAGATAACGCCAAATCCACCTTTAAAATATTAATTCCGGATAACTAATTGAGAGCAAGAAGCTGGGGCTAATGTTGAACACAAATCCGACTAATGCTTTATATTAATCCGGGAACGACCGTTAAACAGGAGGAGAGCTTTTTGGATTTCACTCTATCTAAAATTACACCTTCGTGTATCATGTTTCAAATTAAAATTTAAAACACCCACGAAATATAGAAGATATATTCATAAAGAATTCATTAAATACACATTAAATTAACCTATAATTAAAATTAAATCATTAAGGAGACGATCCATATCAAACGCCCACCTTCTCATTCTTCTTATGCAAAAAGAATGTATTTAAAAAAAAATAATCGTGACTTATCAAGAGAATAAAAAAAATTTAATGGGTGTTAATAGATAATGAAACTCGTGAACGCTTTTGTTAGGACGAGTTGAGAAGATAATGAAAAGGGGGGTAATTATAATTCTAATTTGAACACCTTTTAGACCCCGAAATGAACGACCTCTTGACCTGTGTTTGTTCACTTTAACGTTCTCTCTATTTCATTTGCGAGCAACGAACAAAAATACCTCATTTCGCCTTCTCTTTCTATCTCACCTGATTCATCTCGCATCGGTGAGAATATTTTCACTAGAATATTCACATCTAATTAAGACTTGGGTCTCTATTTAAAATTAACAAGGTGAGACAGTTCATGAATTTAACGAATTTAACTTTGGGGATTTTAAATGTTACACAAAGATATCCCTTTTTTATTTGCCATTTTTAAATTCTTTTCAACGTTGACAATAATCGATTATAACATAAAAACTAAAACTGATGGAAAGTACTGAAAATATCAAAAATTAAGGATTTTTGTTATAAAAATTGCTCATAAGACATAATGAGTCGAGTGAATATTCCATTAATGAAACAATGGGCATGAACGGTACTATATACTTTCTCAATAAAATCAATCTAATCAACATAAACTGTATTGGAATTATTTATTGTCCATTATTTTGTGTGGAAGTGAACAAAACAGGATTCAAGCAGATTGACTTTACATTTTTGACACGTGTTTTTTTTTACAGAAAGCATAGTGATTTTGTTGTTCTGCGTAGACAATCCGGGGGTTGCTTTCTTCAAGTCCTTTTTTATATAGTTGTTATATTTTTATACGTGTCGCATTTTCTTCTTTATCAAGTTTTATAAGTTTTATAAGTCTTTATCAAGAATGGTTCAAATTGCATCAAATACCTAAGAGTTCTATCTTAAGCACTTTCAGCATCATCATCTGGAGAAGTGATCAAAACATCAGCGGTCTAAAAATCCTCGTCTTTTATTATTTGAATGAGTTCTGCAGTTGATGAGGGGTCTGAAATTAATAGAAATCTTAATGGACCCGTTTAGCCCATAGCTCCAATATTGGAACTTTTGGCAAAATGTGTTTTTTTTTGTATTTATCGTATTTATTAATATAGATGGTATAGGGAAATGTGTTGAGAGTTGTTAGGGCAATAAATACAACGCAAAATAATAGATAGTTTAAAGATTAGTTTACTAGCTATTCTTTACAAAAGAAATTTCCAACTTTTTCTACACGCTAAAGGCAAAATAATTCATCAAACAATCACTCACACTAATCAATGTGTTTAATGGAAATGTCTTACTGCCTGAAAAATCATGTTGTGAAACGGGGTGTTCCATCATTGGAACTCCCGAAAAATCTCTAAAATTAATGATTTCGGTGAAAACAATTGAGTATAAGTCAAAAACTAAAAGCGATGGAGTGAAATGATGTTAATAAAAATTGTTGATAATGAACCTATAAAATATAATCCATAACCAGTGCCAACCCATCTGGTGAGTTATTGGATGTAAAGCCATAAAATCCGAAAATCTCGAAAATTAATGATTTTGGCTGTAATAATTGAATGTAAGTTAAAAACTAAAAGCGATGGAGTAAAATGATATTAATAAAGATTGTTGCTAATGAACCTATAAAATATAATCCATAAGCAGTACGAATCCATCTTGTGAGCTATTTGGTGTCAAGGCATAAAATCTAAATATCCCGAAAATTAACGATTTTAGTGAAAACAATTGAGTATAAATCAAAAACTAAAAGCTATGGAGTGAAATGATGTTAATAAAAATTGTTGATAATGAACGTAAAAAATATAATCCATAACCAGTGCGAACCCATCTTGTGAGTTATTGGATGTAAAGCCATAAAATCCGAAAATCTCGAAAATTAATGATTTTGGTTGCAATAATCGAATGTAAGTCAAAAAGTAAAAACGATGGAGTGAAATGATATTAATAAAGATTGTTGATAATGAACCTTTAAAATATAATCCATAAGCAGTACGAATCCATCTTGTTAGCTATTTAGTGTCAAGCCATAAAATCTAAATATCCCCAAAATTAACGATTTTAGTGAATACATTTGAGTATAAGTCAAAAACTGAATGCGATGGAGTGAATTGATATTAACAAAAAATGTTTATAATGAACCTATAAAATAGAATCCATAATCAAAACAAACCCATCTTGTGAGCTATTTAGTGTCAAGCCATAAAATCTAAATATCCCGAAAATTAACGATTTTAGTGAAAACAATTGAGTATAAATCAAAAACTAAAAGCGATGGACTGAAATGATATTAATAAAAATTGTTGATAATGAACCTAGAAAATATAATCCATAACCAGTGCCAACCCATCTTGTGAGTTATTGGATGTAAAGCCACAAAATCCGAAAATCTCGAAAATTAATGATTTTGGTTGTAATAATTGAATGTAAGTCAAAAACTAAAAGTGATGGAGTAAAATGATATTAATAAAGATTGTTGATAATGAACCTATAAAATATAATCCATAAGCAGTATGATTCCATCTTGTGAGCNAAAATCTCGAAAATTAATGATTTTGGTTGTAATAATTGAATGTAAGTCAAAAACTAAAAGTGATGGAGTAAAATGATATTAATAAAGATTGTTGATAATGAACCTATAAAATATAATCCATAAGCAGTATGATTCCATCTTGTGAGCTATTTAGTTTCAAGCCATAAAATCTAAATATCCCAAAAATTAACGATTTTAGTGAAAACAATTGACTATAAGTCAAAAACTAAAAGCGATGGAGTGAAATGATATTAATAAGGATTGTTGATAATGAACCTAAAAAATATAATCCATAACCAGTGCCAACCCATCTTGTGAGTTATTGGATGTAAAGGCATAAAATCAGAAAACTTCGAAAATTAATGATTCTGGTTGCAATAATCGAATGGAAGTCAAAAACTAAAAGCGATGGAGTGAAATGATACTAATAAAGATTGTTGATAATGAACCTATAAAATATAATCCATAAGCAGTACGAATCCATCTTGTTAGCTATTTAGTATCAAGCCATAAAATCTATACATCCTGAAAATTAACGATTTTAGTGAAAATAATTGAGTATAAGTCAAAAACTAAAAGCGATGGAGTGAACTGAAATTAATAAAAATTGTTGATAATGAACCTATAAAATATAATCCATAAGCAGTACGAATCCATCTTATGAGTTATTTAGTGTCAAGCCATAAAATCTAAATATCCACAAAATTAACGATTTTAGTGAAAACAATTGAGTATAAGTCAAAAACTAAAAGCGATGAAGTGAAATGATATTAATAAAGATTGTTGATAATGAACCTATAAAATATAATCCATAAGCAGTACGAATCCATCTTGTGAGCTATTTAGTGTCAAGCCATAAAATCTAAATATCCCGAAAATTAACGATTTTAGTGAAAACAATTGAGTATAAGTCAAAAACGAAAAGCGATGGAGTGAAATGATATTAATAAAAATTGTTGATAATGAACCTAAAAAATATAATCCATAACCAGTGCCAACCCATCTTGTGAGTTATTGGATGTAAAGCCATAAAATCCGAAAATCTCGAAAATTAATGATTTTGGTTGTAATAGTCGAATGTAAGTCAAAAACCAAAAGCTATGGAGTGAAATGATATTAAAGAAGATTGTTGATAATGAACCTATAAAATATAATCCATAAGCAGTACGAATCCATCTTTTGAGCTATTTAGTGTCAAGCCATAAAATCTAAATATCCCGAAAATTAACAATTTTAGTGATAACAATTGAGTATAAGTCAAAAACTAAAAGCGATGGAGCGAACTGATATTAATAAAAATTGTTGATAATGAACCTAAAAAATATAATCCATAACCAGTGCCAACCCATCTTGTGAGTTATTGGATGTAAAGCCATAAAATCCGAAAATCTCGAAAATTAATGATTTTGGTTGTAATAATCGAATGTAAGTCAAAAACTAAAAGCGATAGAGTGAAATGATATTAATAAAAATTGTTGATAATGAACCTAAAAAATATAATCCATAACCAGTGCCAACCCATCTTGTGAGTTATTGGATGTAAAGCCATAAAATCCGAAAATCTCGAAAATTAATGATTTTGGTTGCAATAATCGAATGTAAGTCAAAAACTAAAAGTGATGGAGTGAAATGATATTAATAAAAATTGTTGATAATGAACCTAAAAAATATAATCCATAACCAGTGCCAACCCATCTTGTGAGTTATTGGATGTAAAGCCATAAAATCCGAACATCTCGAAAATTAATGATTTTAGTTGTAATAATCGAATGTAAGTCAAAAACTAAAAGCTATGGAGTGAAATGATATTAATAAAAATTGTTGATAATGAACCTAAAAATTATAATCCATAACCAGTGCCAACCCATCTTGTGAGTTATTGGATGTAAAGCCATAAAATCCGAACATCTCGAAAATTAATGATTTTAGTTGCAATAATCGAATGTAAGTCAAAAACTAAAAGCGATGGAGTAAAATGATATTAATAAAAATTGTTGATAATGAACCTATAAAATATAATCCATAAGCAGTACGAATCCATCTTATGAGTTATTTAGTGCCAAGCCATAAAATCTAAATATCCCGAAAATTAACGATTTTAGTGAAAACAATTGAGTATAAGTCAAAAACTAAAAGCGATGGAGTGAAAAGGTGTTAATAAAAATTGTTGATAATGAACGTAAAAAATATAATCCATAACCAGTACCAACCCATCTTGTGAGTTATTGGATGTAAAGCCATAAAATCCGAAAATCTCGAAAATTAATGATTTTGGTTGCAATAATCGAATGTAAGTTAAAAACTAAAAGCGATGGAATGAAATGATATCAATAAAGATTGTTGATAATGAACCTATAAAATATAATCCATAAGCAGTACGAATCCATCTTATGAGTTATTTAGTGTCAAGCCATAAAATCTAAATATCTTGAAAATTAACGATTTTAGTGAAAACAATTGAGTATAAGTCAAAAACTGAAAGCGATGGAGTGAAATGATATTAATAAAAATTGTTGATAATGAACCTAAAAAATATAATCCATAACCAGTGCCAACCCATCTTGTGAGTTATTGGATGGAAAGCCATAAAATCCGAAAATTTATGATTTTGGTTGCAATAATTGAATGTAAGTCAAAAACTAAAACCGATGGAGTGAAATGATATTAATAAAGATTGTTGATAATGAACCTATAAAATATAATCCATAAGCAGTACGAATCCATCTTGTTAGCTATTTAGTGTCAAGCCATAAAATCTAAATATCTCGAAAATTAACGATTTTAGTGAAAACAATTGAGTATAAGTCAAAAACTGAAAGCGATGGAATGAAATGGTATTAACAAAAAATGTTTACAATGAACCTATAAAATAGAATCCATAATCAAAATAAATCCATCTTGTGAGTCATTGGATGTAAAGCCATAATATCCGAACATCTCAAAAATTAACGATTTTGGTTGAAATAATCGAATATAAGTCAAATACTAAAAGCGATAGAGTAAAATGATAATAATACAAATTATTTATAATCAACCTATCAAATAGTATTCATAACCAGACCCAACCCATCTTGTGAGTTATTTGATGTAAAGCCATACAATTCCAAAATATCAAGGATTAACGATTTTTGTTGCAATAATCTAATATAAGTCAAAAATTAAAAGCGATGGAGTAAAATGATATTAATAAAGATTGTTGATAATGAACCTATAAAATATAATCCATAAACAGTACGAATCCATCTTGTGAGCTATTTAGTGTCAAGCCATAAAATCTAAATATCCCGAAAATTAACGATTTTAGTGAAAACAATTGAGTATAAGTCAAAAACTGAAAGCGATGGAATGAATTGATATTAACAAAAAATGTTTACAATGAACCTATAAAATAGAATCCATAATCAAAATAAATCCATCTTGTGAGTTATTGGATATAAAGCCATAATATCCGAACATCTCAAAAATTAACGATTTTGGTTGAAATAATAGAATATAAGTCAAAAACTAAAAGCGATAGAGTAAAATGATAATAATACAAATTGTTTATAATCAACCTATCAAATAGTATTCATAACCAGAACCAACCCATCTTGTGAGTTATTTGATGTAAAGCCATACAATTCCAAAATATCAAGGATTAACGATTTTTGTTGCAATAATCTAATATAAGTCAAAAATTAAAAGCGATGGAGTAAAATGATATTAATAAAGATTGTTGATAATGAACCTATAAAATATACTCCATAAGTAGTACGAATCCATCTTGTGAGCTATTTAGTGTCAAGCCATAAAATCTAAATATCCCGAAAATTAAAGATTTTAGTGAAAACAATTGAGTATAAGTCAAAAACTGAAAGCGATGAAGTGAATTGATATTAACAAAAAATGTTTATAATAAACCTATAAAGTAGAATCCATAATCAAAACAAATCCATCTTGTGAGTTATTGCATGTAAAGCCATAACATCCGAACATCTCAAAAATTAACGATTTTGGTTGAAATAATCGAGTATAAGTCAAAAACTAAAAGCGATAGAGTAAAATGATAATAATACAAATTGTTTATAATGAACCTATCAAATAGTATTCATAACCAGAACCAACCCATCTTGTGAGTTATTTGATGTAAAACCATACAATCCGAAAATATCAAGAATTAACGATTTTTGTTGCAATAATCTAATATACGTCAAAAACTAAAAGCGATAGAGTAAACTGATATGTATAAAAATTGTTGATAATGAACCTAAAAAATATAATCCATAACCAGTGCTAACCCTTCTTGTGAGTTATTGGATGTAAAGCCTTAAAATACGAAAATCTCGAAAATTAATGATTTTGGTTGCATAAATCGAATATAAGTGAAAAACAAAAAACGATGGAGTGAAATTATATGGATAAAAGTTGTTTTTAATGAACCTAAAAAATGTAATCCGTATCCAGAACCAACCCACCTTGTGGGTTATTTAATGTATAGCCATAAAATCCGAAAATATCAAGAATTAACGATTTTTGTTGCAATAATCGAATATAAGTCATAAACTAAAAGCGATGGAGTCAAATTATATTGATAAAAATGGTTTACAAAGAACATATAAAATAGAGTCCATAACCAAAACCAACCCATCTTGCGAGTTATTCAGTGTCAAGCCATAAAATGCAACAATCTAAAAAATTTACGATTTTGGTGACAATAATTGAGTATAAGTCAAAAACTAAACGCGATGGTGTGAAATGATATCAATAAAAATTGTTTCTAATAAACCTAGTAAACATAATCCATAACAATTACCAACCTCACTTCTCAGTTGTTGATACTAATTTATAAAAATCCAAACATCTTGAATGTTAATGATTTTTGTTTAAGCAATTATAAATCGAAACAAAAACTGAGTGAGATGATATTATTTATAAACAACCTAAAAAATATAATCTATAATCTGCACCAACCCAACTTATCAGTTTTATGTCATCCTAATAAATCAGAAAATCTTGAAAGTTAATGATTTTGGTTGCAATAATCTATGATAAGTCGCAAATTAAACCTAATGGAGTAGTCTGATATTAACAAAATTTGTTTATTGGAAGGATATAAGCTAAGTTTTCAACCTGCTTATAAAATTAGATTTTAGGTTGCCTTTGGAAAAAGTGATCAATTGCTACAATGTTAACTTGCAACTCAACCAAACCTCTCTCTGGGATGTTTCATTTTAAATTCGCCCCAAAACTTTTATGTCGTGATATTTATACATTCAAAAACATGATTTCTTGAATTTATCATTTATTAGTTGTTTCGGTTTAAACCCAAAATAGTATTGTTGTCTTTCAATTTTTTTTGATAAAAATTGTTTCAAGTTAAAACAACGGGTTATATGTCAATAGAAAGAGAAAGGATTGACTTACAATTTGGTGCAAAAATCAAGTTTCAAAAAGAAGACCTCCACGATTCTTTAAATTTTATCAAATTTAGACTGATTCACCTAAAACATAAAAAACGAATCGCAGCTTTAATTTTTTTTTCAAGAATTTTTTAATACTAAGCTAATAACCATTATATGTCTATTGAAAGAGTAAGGTGTAAGCTTTAATTTGAAGCAAAAATCATTTCATAATATTCCATAATAAGACCTGCACGATTTTTTGAATTTTATCAATTTTTTGATGATTCGCCTAAAACATAAAAAACGAATCGCAGCTTTAATTTTCTTTTCAAGGATTTTTTTAATACTAAGGTAATAACCATTATATGTCTATTGAAAGATTAAGGTTTAAGCTTTAATTTGAAGCAAAAATCATTCCATAATTTTCCAAAATAAGATCCCCACGATTTTTAGAATTTTATCAAATATTTACTGATTCACCTAAAACATAAAAAAAGTGTCTCAGCTTTAATTTTTTTCAAGGAGTTTTTAATATTAAGGTAATAACCATTATTATATGTCTATTGAAAGAGTAAGGTTTAAGCTTTAATTTGAAGCAAATATCATTTCATAATTTTCCAAAATAAGACCTGCACGATTTTTTGAATTTTATCAATTTTTTGGTGATTCGCCTAAAACATAAAAAACAAATCGCAGCTTTAATTTTCTTTTCAAGGATTTTTTTTTAATACTAAGGTAATAACCATTATATGTCTATTGAAAGAGTAAAGTTTGTGGTTTAACTTGATGCAAAAATCATTTCATAATTTTCAAAAATAAGATCCCCACGATTTTTTGAATTTTATAAAATGTTTACTGATTCACCTAAAACATAAAAAAAGTATCGCAGCTTTAATTTTTTTTTCACGGATTTTTTAATACTAAGGTAATAACCATTATATGTCTATTGAAAGAGTAAGGTTTAAGCTTTAATTTGAAGCAAAAATCATTTCATAATTTTCCAAAATAAGACCTGCACGATTTTTTGAATTTTATCAATTTTTTGGTGATTCGCCTAAAACATAAAAAACGAATCGCAGCTTTAATTTTCTTTTCAAGGATTTTTTTAATACTAAGGTAATAACCATTATATGTCTATTGAAAGATTAAGGTTTAAGCTTTAATTTGAAGCAAAAATCATTTCATAATTTTCCAAAATAAGACCTGCACGGTTTTTTGAATTTTATCAATTTTTTGGTGATTCGCTTAAAACATAAAAAACGAATCGCAGCTTTAATTTTCTTTTCAAGGATTTTTTTAATACTAAGGTAATAACCATTATATGTCTATTGAAAGATTAAAGTTTAAGCTTTAATTTGATGCAAAAATCATTTTTTGTTTGTGAAAAATGCATCACAGCTTTAATTTATCTTCAATTTATTTTTAAAATCTTTTAAGATTAAGATAATAACCTTTATATCTCCCAAAAGGAGGTGTAATCATCAATAACAATTNACAGCTTTAATTTATCTTCAATTTATTTTTAAAATCTTTTAAGATTAAGATAATAACCTTTATATCTCCCAAAAGAAGAAGGTGTAATCATCAATAACAATTAGGAGATTAATTATTATGTTATAAACAATTTTTTAACACAACATTTCCTTCTGTCTAAAAAAAAAGAAATAAAAATAACCCCACTTTAAAACCGTTTCGTTTCAAATTGTAATTGTTCCGTTTTTCGTCGTTGTTCCACTTTGGAAACATCTCTCGGAAATGCAAAGAAACTTGTGCCATTTCTAATTCAATTGCTTCATTTCCATTTAGGCAATTTCAGCGACAACGCTTTGTTTCTTTCTGTAACTTCGTTCCTCCTCCACTTCCTTCCACGTTTTTTTTCCCATTTCGTTTTAATTCGCTGCGTTTCATAGAAACAAACCGTTGACGTTAAAAACCCGAATCGGATGTGAACAAAATGGATAAAACGAATCGTTTCCTTGTAAAATAAGGGGTTAAAACTTAAAACAGACGGGAAAGCAAAAAAAAACTTTAATTAAACCTAAGTGTACTTTAATGTTCGACTATTAAAAGTTTTCTTTAAAGTGTGTTCTTTATTATATTTTTTTTCGATGAAGTTTTTCTAAGTAAAGTAAAAAAAATAATGTAAATTTGTGTTATATAGTTAAATCGATGAGTTTAGGTACTTTGAGTTTGTTTTAAATGTTGGATGAATTCGTGCATTTGCAAAAACTTTTTAAATTCTTTTTAATTTTAGTTTTTCGTTTCATTTCGTCGTATTAAAAAGTCCCGGTGGAGCTTTTCGTAAAGTGAGTGGCGCCGTAGAAAAGCTGTGCGAGGTCATAAAAGCAAACATGGGACATGTTTGGAAGAAATTATGCATCACTCACACAAAATTTCATAAATGCAGTGACTCAACGATTTATTTTTTTATTACTTTTTGAAATAATCTTTTACATTATAGAAATAGTAGAGATTCCTATCAAGAAGGAAGTGAAATGGAAGGAAAGAACCGATTTGCTATAAGAAGCAAAAAAGAATAGTTACTCGTGCGGCGTGTCTAATTGTTAGATTAGTCCTCGGGCTCTCGCTGGTGGTTGCGATTAGAAACTAAATTGGAGACCAATCTTCGACAGAAGGTACGGCAAATAAAACAACAGTTAATTTTATGAACCAATTAAGGAATCGCGACGTTTTACAGTGGCGAGTGCAACGCGATCCTTCTTCGACGACCATTCCAACCCGTAGGCGCACCCTTTCAATTTTACGACCCATCATCAATAAACAATTAAATCCCAACAAAAAAAATTTTTCTTCCTCAACTCGTCTCATATCTAATTCACATTTTCTTTTCATCTTTGTTCTTATTGTGTAGAGAGCGGAGTTTAAACTGGCTCAGCTCGTCGCGTTCTTTGGTTCGGTTTCTAGGAAGAGCCTTGAAACCGTGAAAAACGCGCGTTCAAGTCGTAAAAGCATCGCGGTTGTGCTTTTGCCTCCAGAGGAGCCGACCGTATGGCCTAGCACGTTCATCAAGACGACAACGACGAAGGAAACGATGAGGTTGACGATGGCTATGAATACGAGTGGGAGACCGTTTTGGCGAAATGCCAAAAGAATTTAGTTAAGAATTTAGAAAAAGGAGCTGGACTCAAAGTTGTTCAATACAAAAGTTATTAAAATTTAAAAAAACCCGCAATTTTTATTAATACTTTTATTAACCCATTATTACCCACGAGTGCCAATAACTAGTATTTTATGCAGAATAGAGGTTGTTCCTGTTATTGTTACATGTACATCTTTCCTTTTTAGGTCTAGACTTGTGAAATGCCTAAAGTTCATGCAAAACAGAATTACTGTAAAAACTATAGCGAGCACACTTTGCAGCAAGCATTAGAAGATATTAAACGTGGTTTGCCAAAAAAACAAGCTGCTGTTAAGTATGGAATTCCACGATCCACTTTGCAATTCCGATTAAGCGAAAATTTTAAGAAGCCTGGACATGGACCCAAAACATATTTAACCGAAGATGAAGAAAATTCCCTTACAATGTGGCCGTTGAAGTCACAAAGAAAAGGGTTTCCTAGAAGAAAGGACGATATCAGAGCTTCAGTAAAGACTTTTTTGGACAAGTGTCCTCGAGATACTCCATTCACAAATAACATGCCAGGGGAAAATTGACCCATTGTTAACAGAACGGACTCCGTCAGCAAGTAGTAATGTCTCAGAAAATGACATAAGAGGTTGGTTTACCAATATTGAGTCATATCTAAAAGAGAAAAATATATTTCATGTATTAGCCTTAAAAAAAACATGCCTACAAAAAATAAAGTTCTTGCTCCAAAAGGTGCAAAAAATGTGTACCATGTAGAACAAGGTCCATCCAAATCTAACAACCGTAATGTTTTCTTTTTCTGCATCGGGCGTTATTATTCCTCCAATGGTAATATTTGCATATAAAAGAATACCAGCTATTGTAGAAACAGTTCCTAAAGACTGGGGAATAGGTGCCACTGAAAATGGCTGGATGAAATCGGAAGTATCCCAAACATTTTTTATATCAATTTGATGAAAAGGAAAATTGAGTTTCCTATTATACTATTTGTGGATGGGCACAAAACCCACATGACCTACGAGCTAAGTCAACTCTGCATAAAACTGCAGATAATATTAATATCGCTTTATCCGAATTCTACCAGAATACTTCAACCAGCCGACGTATCCAGCTTTAAGCCGTTGAAAAGGTATTGGAAGAGTGCCGTATCAAAATGGAGAAGAAATAACATCTATCAACAGTTGAGTAAATTTCATTTCGCCCCAATTTTAGATGTCTCTTCTAAAACCAAATACAATTTCCAATGGTTTCAGGGCGTGTGGCTTGTGGCCCTGGAATAGTAACGCAATAGATTATAGAAAATGTCTAGGAAAACAGAATAACATTTCTAACATACCAACAACAAGTACTGAGAATCAAAAAACTGTTACATATGATGATTTTTGCAATATTGTAGGTACAGATAAAATTAATAAAAAATGGTGGTGTTGATGGAAAATGCAACAATTTTAAGCTATTATTTGAAATATTTAATACCATTGATTCGAGTCAGCCAAAAGTTGATCCACCAAACCCTGCAGATGCTTCCACTGTTTTTGTAGATGATATTGATATTAAAGATCTTTTCGTCGTAGAAAATACCAACACAGAAGAGCAGATTTTAGATATACCATTAGTTCTTGTAAGTGACTGTTCTGAAACGGATACGAATAACATTAAGGCAAATTCTTCGAATTTAGAGACCAAAAATGACTTTAAAGATATCGATAATTCTAATAATCTTGCTGAGTATCTCTTTTGGCCAAAGACTCCTGAGAGAAAAAGTAAGCGCCAAAGCGAAAGAATACCATATGTTATTTGTTCAAGTGGCTGGAAAAAGATACACGAGGAAAAAGAAAAAAAAAATCTAGAAATCGAAAAGAAAAATCAAGAAAATAAAGCAAAATAAATTAAAGACACCAAAATATCTCAAACAATGAAAAAAACAGTGTTAATATTTTGAAAGAGAATACACCTGAAATATCTTGTACCAAAGATACCATCATTAATAACGACTCAGTACCACCGACTGAGGAACCAGTTAAATTTCTTCCGCGAAATAATATTATAATTAATAAAAGATTGTGTTTTATGTGTACATTTAATATTGATTTGTTAAATTTTTGTATAAAATGCACGAAATGTGATAGACAGTACCACCACAAATGTATTGTGAAAAAAAACTATGTTTAATAAATTATAATACTTAGCTAAATACTTATAGTCTTATTTCTAATTGCCTGTCAAATAAAACTAGGTAGGTACTAGTATCGCCAAAGTACATATGCTATAAGTTCACTGCCAATAATTGAAAAACGGTACATGCCAATAACTACACTGCTATGGCAATAACTGAAAAAAAATGCATGCCAATAACTAAACTTTGGTGCCAATTACTGAAGAAATATAAATAAATTTAAAAAAAATTATAGCACCAAACAAATTTTTAATATCTAAATCAAAAATGCCTCATCATAATTAATTTGATCATTTAAAAAATTGCATTAATTTTTAGCCTTAAAGCGCGGTCCACGGTTAATATGCTGATTATCGGGTCCTTTACCCTACCTCATGTGCTGTAATAGTTGGATTGGGATGGGTAATGGATTATGTTTTAGTGGTTCATTACAAATAAGTTTTGTCCATAAAGTTTATTTTCAACGTTTTTAATTTTCGAGTTGCGAATTTTTTACTTTTTTAATTAAAAAGGTTCACCTGCTAGAATACAAACTGCAAGTACTTCTGTTAACAACTTGGTGAAGAAAACATCTTCAGCAGCTACTTCCGTGAATCGTGCTCCAACTATATTAGAACAACCTGCCTTTAGAAATGTTGAAGAAATAAACAAGAATCCTAATACTTTTACTAACAGGGCCTGGCGAAACTGTTCAAACAGTTTTGGTTACACCTAATACTTTGGGCGTTGAGGACGTAACAGAGATGATAAAGGATATTTTTAAAGCAGCTACCAAACCAAAAGTGAACATAATATCTGTAATTAAAGTATCTGATGTCAGACCATTTCCAAAGGCGACCCCAAGAAAAGTAAGCGCAAAATCTCGGTTGGGAAAGTCAAGAATCTATACTAGTACACCTGAGAAAACAAGAATTGAAAAGCTAGCTGAAGCTAGGAAATTGAAGTTACAAAAAACACAGGCCAAACAAAATCTGACTGCCTTAGGTTTAGGCACAAGAGTCAAAAAAACAGAATCAAAGAGAACGACCGGTGCCAAAAACCAGGGGAAAAGGAAGAAAGAAACACATCATCAAACTGACGCCGATTTTTCTGAAAAGGTTATTAAGAAAAGTAAAGTGGCTGGGACTCTGATTCGGATTTGGATTTTGAGGATGACGAAGACATTAATACTCTTCTAGATGATGAAAAGATTTTTCTGGAGATTATTTGTTGCTTCGTTTTGCGACGAAAAGAAGATTATGTTCTCAAATGTTATCGTAAAACCACGCACGGTTTTTGCTTTCCACAACACGAAGATATTTCCACAGTTTCCAGAGATGACATTGTGGATAAACTTCCAAGCCTAAGCGTCCGACCAGGAACATCAAGAATGACATCGTTTTTGCAGCATAGTGTGAATTTCTTTGGTTACAATGTTCATAAAGTGTTTTCAAATGTTCTGGATGTAATATATTGTGTCTTTCTTCATTTTTTAATACTTGTCCGCAAGTGCCCCATGCTCGCCCGAACCTACCCCACTATGGGGCAGTTTCGGACAAATGTAGTACTTTACAAAATAATTTTTTACGCAAAAACTTTTGTATGGATAAATTTGGAAGCTTCCCAAAGTATTGAGAAATGATGCTGCTACATATTAAAACCAAATTCATGGTTAAAAGTTCATTCTAACTAAAAATATGCCCATTCAAAAAAAAAAACCCCACCCTACCTTAATTAAAAAACAGTCTCTTATATGGGTTAAAATCGTTTATGGCCTACAATTTTATCATTAATCACAACCAATTTTCGTTGCTAACTTTTCCTAACCCTTTGCAGTTTCAGAATCATAATTGCGTTTCATAGCAAAAGTCCAAATTTAGTAATTTCGAAATTTTTTACTAATCACTAAAGAGCTGTAACAGTTGGCTTGAGATGGGTTATGGATTATGTTTTAATGGCTCATTACAAATAATTTTTGTCTATAAAGTTTATTTCCAACGCCTTTAACTTTTGTGTTGTGAATATTTTACTTTTTTAATTAAAAATGTTCATATTGAGGTTGAGCCATATCTAAGACAATAATTAACAAACGGTCTTAGATGGGTTAAAATTGCTTATGGTTTACATTTTTATCATTAATGGCTAACAATTTTCGTTGCTAACTTTTCCTAATCCTTTGTAGTTTCCGAGTCATAAGCAAAAACCCCAATTTAGATATTTCGAAATTTTTTGCTAATCAGAAGAAAACTCAAACAGTTGGATTGAGATAAGTTATGGATTATGATTTATTACTTCATTACAAACGATTTTTGTCCATAAAGTTTATATCCAACGCTTTTATTTTCGAGTTGCGAATATTTAACTTTTTTAATTAAAAAGGTTCATATTGAGGTTGAGCCATATCTAAGACAATAATTAAGAAACGGTCTTAGATGGGTTAAAATCGTTTATGGCCCACATTTTTATCATTAATCACAAACAATTTTCGTTGATAACTTTTCCTAATTCTTTGCAGTTGCAAAATAAAAATTACTTTTCAAAGCAAAAATCCAAATTCAGTCATTTCGAAATTTTTTGCTAATCACTAAAGAACTGTAACAATTGGATTGGGATGGATTATGGATTATGTTTTAATGGCTCATTACGAATAATTTTTGTCCATGAAGTTTATTTTCAACGCTTTTAGTTTTCGCGATGCGATATTTTACTTTTTTAATTAGAAAGGTTCATATTGAGGTTGAGCCATATCTAAGACAAGAATTAAGAAACGGTCTTAGATGAGTTAAAATCGTTTATGGCCTACATTGTTATCATTAATCATAAACAATTTTCGTGGATAACTTTTACATGGCATCAATGAGGAAGAAGAACAAGACCGAGACGACCGGGGCTGAGCAGTCCAGCTCAGTTTCTCCCTTGGTTAGAATGGCGACAACTTCTGTAGCCACGACCACTTTGAAACCACGTGCTCTATCTGACTCGATGTTGATGTCTCCTACTTTTTCTCCAAATCCAGATGTCTAATGAGGAGCTTGGAGTAATACAATGCAATTTGCACCGTGGCAGTGCTGCATTTGCATTATTATGCCGGTACCTTGACATGATGTAAAATATCTATGTTCCCGGACATATCTCTGCGTATCTTCTGCCGGAAGAAACAAATCAAGACTCCGCTGTAGTTGGGATTATTAGTCAGGGAAGAGATGGCTCCCGCTGCGGCCTTCACAACACTAGTCAACGCTTGTAAGGTAAATAAGTAGCTGCTTCTTGTAGGCTTTGACTCCAATGCTCATTCTGTAGCTTGGGGATGCAGCGAACAAAACTTTATTACGAGTAATGACTTGGAAATAATTAAACAAGACTGTGAACCTACGTTCGGTAATGCAAGGTGCAAGTATGCTCTTGAAAAAGAGAGTCCAAAATCCAAAAGCAGAATTACACACACAATTCAAGCACAATTACTTGAACCACACTGATTCAGGCTTTCAACAGAGCATGTCACCAGAGCAGGTTTATTGTTTTATGGACTTGCTTATGGATCCAGAATCAACTTTATTTAAGAAAAATGTTCATTTTTTCAATTTACGTAGAGATGTGCAGGAACAATAAAGAAATGAGATTAATGTAAAAGATTTTAATTACATAATTTAAAAAATTTAATCATCTAAAATGTTTCTAATAGCTCATATTAATCTGGTGATTAAAAAAACAGAGAAAATTTAACTTTACTCCCCTTTGCAGTTTCAGAATCATAATTGCGTTTCATAGCAAAAGTCCAAATTTAGTAATTTCGAAATTTTTTACTAATCACTAAAGAGCTGGGTTATGGATTATGTTTTAATGGCTCATTACAAATAATTTTTGTCTATAAAGTTTATTTCCAACGCCTTTAACTTTTGTGTTGTGAATATTTTACTTTTTTAATTAAAAATGTTCATATTGAGGTTGAGCCATATCTAAGACAATAATTAACAAACGGTCTTAGATGGGTTAAAATTGCTTATGGTTTACATTTTTATCATTAATGGCTAACAATTTTCGTTGCTAACTTTTCCTAATCCTTTGCAGTTTCATAATCATAGTTACTTTTCATAACAAAAACCCAAATTTAGTCATTTCGAATTATTTTGCTAATCACTAAAGGACTGTAACAATTGGATTGGGATGGGTTATGGATTTTGTTTTATTGGTTCATTACAAATAATTTTTGTCCATAAAGTTTGTTTCCACCGCTTTTTATTTTCGAGTTGCGAATATTTTACTTTTTTAATTAAAAAGGTTCATATTGAGGTTGAGCCATATCTAAGACAATAATTAAGAAACGGTCTTAGATGGGTTAAAATCATTTATGGCCCACATTTTTATCATTAATCACAAACAATTTTCGTTGATAACTTTTCCTAATTCTTTGCAGTTGCAAAATTAAAATTACTTTTCAAAGCAAAAACCCAAATTTAGTAATTTCGAAATTTTTTGCTAATTACTAAAGAACTGTAACATTTGGATTGGGATGGGTTATTGATTATGTTTTATTGGTTCATTATAAATAATTTTTATCTATAAAGTTTTCGTTAATAACTTTTCCTAACCCTTTGCAGTTTCATAATCATAATTGCTTTTCATAGCAAAAACCCCAATTCAGTCATTTCGAAATTTTTTGCTAATCATTAAAGATCTATAACAGTTGGAGCACGACGGGTTATGGATTACGTGTTATTGGTTCATTACAAATGATTTTTGTTCACAAAGTTTATTTCTAACGTTTTTAATTTTCGAGTTGCTAATTTTATACTTTTTTTGTTAAAAAGTTTCATATTGAGGTTGAGCGGTATCTAAGCTAATAATAATTAAGGAATAGTGTTAGATGGATTAAAATCGTTTATGGCCCACATTTTTATCATTAATCACAAACAATTTTCGTTGATAACTTTTCCTAATTATTTGCAGTTGCATAACCAAAGTTACTTTTCAATGCAAAAATCCAAATTCAGTCATTTCGAAATTTTTTGCTAATCACTAAAGAACTGTAACAATTGGATTGGGATGGATTATGGATTATGTTTTAATGGAATAATTTTTGTCCATGAAGTTTATTTCCAACGTCTTTAACTTTCGAGTTGCGAATATTTTACTTTTTTAATTAAAAAGGTTCATATTGAGGTTGAGCCATATCTAAGACAATAATTAAGAAACGGTCTTAGATGGGTTAAAATTATTAATGGCCTAAATTAAAATGTTATTCATAATTGCTAAGGTGTATACTAACTGTTTAATAGGAAATAAGTCACACTCAGCAAACAATAACGCAGATGGGAAAGTATGCATCATTATTTTTATAACACATTTTTGAGATGTAATTAATTTCTGAAGGTAAGAATTAGCTGCAAAGCCCCATGCCAAAATGCCATACATAAATATCTTAATAGTTTTGAAATCGCATACATGACGTAATCTTTTGAACATGTAAGTACTACGCCGAATCTTGTCAACCATCCTTGCAATATGAGCATTCCATCTCAAATGATTGTCAATTAATACACCCAAATAAGTAGCAACTTGCACAGATGTAATCCTTTTACAATTGCAATCGTCCACACAATAATCATTTTCATGAATTGGAAGGCTAGAAAAGCTATTAGTGGTATCCTTTCTGATTGATGGCAAACCTCATAAAATATGACTTGCTATCATTTAAAATAAGTTTACTGCTATTTAGCCAGTTTTTATTTATTAATCTCAAATCTGTTATAGCTCTATCTTCAACATCCGCCCAAGAACGGCCTTCCACAAACAGAACGGTATCATCCGCATAAGAGATTAAGTCTCCATTGACTGTTAATGAAAGCAAGACATTTCTATAAATTAAAAACAAAAGCGGACCCAAAACTGTTCCCTGTGGCACTCCGACATTCATCGATACCGAACAGCTGTGACTTTGACCAATCCTCACATATTGAGATCTCTCGTCCCAGGAGTATTCCTGAAGAGTTCAAAAAATCTCATGTAGCCTACCAATCCCAGTAGTGTACCTCACAGGAAAAGTTGACGAAATTTCAGCCGAAATTAATTGACCATGGTGATCTGAAATATTATTCATGATAACCCCGGACTTGAAAACGTCCCGCTTTAATTTAACAAAAACATTGTCAATACAACTATTTCCCCGTGTAGGCTGTGAGATTGTGGGAGAGAACCCAAAGGTGGAAAATATATTACAAAATTCAATAGCCTTAGTATCACGTTTAGAGGCCTTGCTTGAATTTATTACGAGTAATGACTTGGAAATAATTAACCAAGGCTGTGAACCTACGTTCGGTAATGCAAGGTGCCAGTATGCTCTTGAAAAAAAGAGTCCAAAATCTAAAAGCAG
The DNA here is from genome assembly GCF_000648695.1 of Onthophagus taurus. Lineage (NCBI taxonomy): Eukaryota > Metazoa > Arthropoda > Insecta > Coleoptera > Scarabaeidae > Onthophagus > Onthophagus taurus. Next base: position 113,208 of record NW_019280804.1, read on the forward strand.
AATTACACACACAATTCAAGCACAATTACTTGAACCTCGTAGGTGACACACTGATTCAGGCTTTCAACAGAACATGTCACCAGAGCAGGTTTATTGTTTTATGGACTTGCTTATGGATCCAGAATCAACTTTATTTAAGAAAAATGTTCATTTTTTCAATTTACGTAGAGATGTGCAGGAACAATAAAGAAATGAGATTAATGTANTAATCACTAAAGAACTGTAACAATTGGATTGGGATGGATTATGGATTATGTTTTAATGGCTCATTACGAATAATTTTTGTCCATGAAGTTTATTTTCAACGCTTTTAGTTTTCGCGATGCGATATTTTACTTTTTTAATTAGAAAGGTTCATATTGAGGTTGAGCCATATCTAAGACAAGAATTAAGAAACGGTCTTAGATGAGTTAAAATCGTTTATGGCCTACATTGTTATCATTAATCATAAACAATTTTCGTGGATAACTTTTACATGGCATCAATGAGGAAGAAGAACAAGACCGAGACGACCGGGGCTGAGCAGTCCAGCTCAGTTTCTCCCTTGGTTAGAATGGCGACAACTTCTGTAGCCACGACCACTTTGAAACCACGTGCTCTATCTGACTCGATGTTGATGTCTCCTACTTTTTCTCCAAATCCAGATGTCTAATGAGGAGCTTGGAGTAATACAATGCAATTTGCACCGTGGCAGTGCTGCATTTGCATTATTATGCCGGTACCTTGACATGATGTAAAATATCTATGTTCCCGGACATATCTCTGCGTATCTTCTGCCGGAAGAAACAAATCAAGACTCCGCTGTAGTTGGGATTATTAGTCAGGGAAGAGATGGCTCCCGCTGCGGCCTTCACAACACTAGTCAACGCTTGTAAGGTAAATAAGTAGCTGCTTCTTGTAGGCTTTGACTCCAATGCTCATTCTGTAGCTTGGGGATGCAGCGAACAAAACTTTATTACGAGTAATGACTTGGAAATAATTAAACAAGACTGTGAACCTACGTTCGGTAATGCAAGGTGCAAGTATGCTCTTGAAAAAGAGAGTCCAAAATCCAAAAGCAGAATTACACACACAATTCAAGCACAATTACTTGAACCACACTGATTCAGGCTTTCAACAGAGCATGTCACCAGAGCAGGTTTATTGTTTTATGGACTTGCTTATGGATCCAGAATCAACTTTATTTAAGAAAAATGTTCATTTTTTCAATTTACGTAGAGATGTGCAGGAACAATAAAGAAATGAGATTAATGTAAAAGATTTTAATTACATAATTTAAAAAATTTAATCATCTAAAATGTTTCTAATAGCTCATATTAATCTGGTGATTAAAAAAACAGAGAAAATTTAACTTTACTCCCTACATCTAGATCCAAAGGGAAATTTGTTCTTAATTAAAGACCCTTGAATCTTATTCTCTCTCTCCCGCGTTGGTTGTCTCGGTTCCCTTGAACTCTTGTTCGCGGAGAATCCAGGTGAAGTGATCCCCTCTTCCCACTAATTCTCGACGGGGGATGGAAAGGAATTTGATATCCGACACCTAAAAGCTGAGAGAACGACGACGAAACTACGCGGAGAACGTTATTATTGAGGATTTGTGAACGAAACTCTCGCACAACTAACACTTTTCTTGTAATATAAAGGGATTCAAGAATAATAAGTTTTCTTTTTATGTTTGTGGCTGTCTTGAATAATTTAAATTATGATTGGAAATGTTCAATAATCAAATTTTGTAACTGATATTTTTCACTAAAAATTCTTTTTTTTTATGCTGATAGATTTAGAAATATTATTAAATTGTTTGGTCCGATTGACCGCCACGATCGAAATATAATTACGGTTCCGTTTGTTATGCAATTTCCGCGTCCGATTAAATAATTTAATTTCGTCAATGGGCGAGCGAAATCCTATTGATTTTTTGTCACCCCGTGATTGGATTTATTAAACATCGCAGTGTTCTAGCGGCCGTTTTGTTCCAACCGATACGATATAATACACATCCATATGGACGGGAGTCGAGAGCGAAATTTTCGCGCGCTCAACGTTCGAATTGAATACAATGGGAACTGTATCAACAAATAACAACAATTTGACACGATGTCCATCCCCGCCAGATTGATTACTAAAATACAACAGCAACAGCGCCAACACGCTGCTTACAAAATGGTATTAGTGGAGGCAAAAAAATTTACATCCAAATCAAATTTCTGGCCGTGTCAGGTTACAGATAAAAAACACTTATAAATCCACCACTTCCCAAAAAAAAAGGAAATTAATCTAAAAAAAAAATTAATCAATGAAATTTTTTTGTTATTACATTTTTTTTGTGTGCGTATTACAATTTATGTCTGCGAATATGTTTTTTTAACGGAGATATATTTCGTCAAAAACAATTTTTAATACTGTCAGTTGCCTGAAAAAAATTTTATTAAAACATCATTCAAACTAATTATTGTTTCGGTGACATTTCCTCTCCATAAAACATTTTTTTATAATAAAAGCAATTAATAACAATAAATTTGTTAATTGGTGACTTTTTAAGTAGTACACTCTTGAATCTCAACAGAATCAGCTCCAGAACACTATCAAAAGCGATATTCAAAGACCTACGATCAAGAATACAGACCTAAGTACATCTAATGCTCTAACTCTCTAACATCTTAGTATTTCAGTAACAGTAATAAGTAATAATTATAAGAGAAAATATCGAACACCACGAAGAAGTCCCCCTGAAAAAAGAGGAAATACAGATGTGTGTAATTGATGTGAAAATTAATAATCAAAATATGACAATTGCAGCAGCATATTTTCCACAACAACAAGAAAGAAGCTACTTACACCATCTTGGAAACAAATTTCTCTTGGGTGGCGATTTTATTACAAAAAAAAAACAGAATGGGGATCAGAAGTCACAACTTCAAAAGGGAAAGAACTACTGAAAGCCATTCAAGAGATTGGAACCAATTATCATTCATCTCCTACTGATGCGAATAAGAGACCTAATTTATTAGACTTCTTTATGTCAAAAAAATTTTCACCCAATTTTGTATGGAAGTGTATGATAAATAACTACAAACTAGCTTTGTATCATACAGCTTGTTAAGTGAAAACATTATTGAAAAGGAAAGAAAACCAACAATGACGAATTTATATTGAAACTTGAAAGAAAACTGCGATTGAGCGTCCAACTAAACACTACAGCACAACTAGAGGGTGAAGTGGAAAATTTTGTACGAGATATTTAGCATGCAGCATGGAATCACACAAAAGAATTGAAACGTAAACACATAGCTGGCAACAATTACCTTCTATTCAAAAAATTAGAAAAGTGGTTGCAGAAAAAAGAAAAACTAGAAGAACATGGCATCAGACATGTTGTATATTTTTATTGCACAAACACTAGAACTAACACGAAACCTACAAATATACGTGTTTAGCTGTACGCCTAAAAATAATTTTGATGTTTTTTGAAAGAGTTTCGACGCACGGCTAAGAAAAAACTTTCAGGTGTTAATATCAACTTTAATTTTATTATTATATTCGTAATCTGTATAAAATAACCTCTAAAATGAGTCCAAACATGATGCACTTATCTCAAAAAACAAAAAAGTTAGAATAAAAAAATTAAACCCGAAGTTAGCAACAATGAAGATGGCAATTTAAATGGGATGAAATTCTCCATATTTCTCTAGTAATAAATAAAAACGTAGGAAAAGTAAAAAACTTTTTTGAGAAATAATAATAAAATGTTTAATTTTATCAAGTATACATGTTTCGAAACTAATGTTTCATCTTCAGTACCTAAATTTAAAAGAAATAAGAAACAATTAACAAATGTTAAACGGAACGTGTTAATACGGTAGGAGAAATCGGACTTTGAAAAAGTGAACTTACTTGGATTAATATACAATAAATGGAAAAATTATTAGGTAGTAGGTGGGGTTTAAAAATATATCAAGATATCTTTCTACTTTTCAACAGATAAAAAATTATCATAAATAATTTTTAAAAAATTATAAACAAAAAACCCTTTCAACAATCTAGTCAATCTTGGAATACAAACATACAATAGGGGTGTGGTTTAAAAACGTTTTATGTCGGTACACGTACGGAATACAGAATGATGAAAAATTCTTTGAAGTAATCAGTTAAAATTTATGGTATAGGCGGGTGTATTTGTTATCTAATAATTCATTTAATAGAACATNGTGATCACTGCTCGAGAAATAGCAAATCAAGAGGGACATAACGTAGTTTATACTATTAACCTAGCTACTATGCGTCAAAAGTTGTAATACATTTTCCGAAGGTATTAAAACGTTATAAAATAACGAAAATAATATTTTTTTCAAAAATTATAAGCGATCGTGAAAATTTTTTCAAGTAAAAGTTATTTGAAATTATGCAATCTACCCAACTGAAGAAAAAAAAATTATAGATTTAAAAAAATAGCGAAATTAGTACTCACATCCGGTATAACCGGAAGTACAAAAAGAATGATTTTATGTCGTAATAATCCGTTTTAGCGACCTAACTATGCATTCCAAATAGTTTTCTTATATCACCAATAATAAAGAAAAATATGGGGGTGAGCCACTTTTGAGGGACACCCGGTATAATAGACAACTTTATAGTATTCTTTCATGATTTATTCTTTCACAACAGTCACTGCAAGCTCTGGATAAAGACGAAATTAGTGATTTCATTTCCTACGAATCAAAATAGAAATTGGAATGGCGTCTTACAACAACAATACCCACACTACATCTAACGCAAGAAGAAAAACAGGGAGATGGAGACTGGAAAGTGCAGTCCAGAATAATTCAAAAGAACAGCATCCAACCAATGAATTCAACTGGCATCCGGGAGTGCTATTTCGAATACATTCCGGTTTTTAATAGTCGAGCTGCTACCCATAAATCTTTGTTTACTAAATCTAACCGAGTTGCTAAGAGTTTTGTAAAACACATCGGCAGTAGACCGTTGATCAGTGGGTATACGTATATGTTAATCTCTAAGGTGGCGTCAGCCTGAATAATATTTCCTGTTCAAAAGTATCCTATTCAAAAATTCGGTGAAGATGCGATTATGATCTAGGAACGTTGTAAACTCAACATCGACGCCTACTACACAATTTGAGATAACAGTGTGCTTCCTTCGTTATGGTAGTTTTAAGGAGTGTTACTTTAAGGACGACAACGTTGGCTGTCCTGTTGCAAGGTCCATACATCAACTGGCACGGTGACAATGGGGTTACCCGAATGGACTTCAATGCCCAGAGCCCAGACTTGAACCCCATCAGGTACCTCTAGTATGAATTGGAGTGCAACAGCCGTCCAAAATTGATTAAAGCCGTCATACATAGACTTATGGAGAGCATGCCAACGAGGATTGAAGCAGTAATTGCCGCATGTGGAGGATTTATCAAGTATTGAATAGGAATAAAGTTTATATCTCTTTTCTATCTTGTCTTTCTATTCTTCCAGCAGTGCACCTTCCCTTTATCCAGTATTTTTCTATTTTCTGTTTTATCAATCGCTCTCCAAACTTTTGGTTTTCTGCCTATACCTTACATATTGTTGTAGGGCTTTTCAAGTCTGCCTCCTTTCTGCCCAGTGTGTTTTTCTCATTCAGGAGTATGTTCAATTTCTATCTGCCATCGTCAGTTTCTTAACACATTTATCCTCCTTTGTCAAGTTTTATTCTGTCGTTTACAACTTCGTTTCTAATATAGTTTCCGTTTATCGTCCTTTTTCTACTACCAGTTCCTTTCCAGTCTTGTTCTTCTGTCTAATTCCTGTATTACCTTTAGAGTTCCGTTCCAGAGGACCTCTCTCTTTCCTTGTCAGTGTAGCTCTAGCCTCTTCCTTATCTTGCCAATTTTCTTAATTTCTGCCCAATCAGTTATTTCTCTTATTCTCTGTGCAACCTGCTTTTAATCTCATTTTTCTATTACAAAACCCCGTTCGAGTCTTCCTGCTTAATACCCAACCTAACATCTGATTGTTAATATTAATTGTCATCCAATAAGTTCAAATTGTTTGGATATTAGGTGAATTAGCTTAAATCGTTTTTTACAAAATTTTAGTACTTCTCACTTTGTACATAGAAAAGGATCAGAGCTGGATATGAATATGTTATGGATTATATGCTTGTAGTTCATTATACATAATTTTCATACATAACATTTAGCTGTATTGATTGTAGGAATTGAGCCAAAATCGATTTTAATAACAAAAATTGTTTATCTTGCCATTTTGGAAATGTATGCTTTATACGAAGGAATTGGTCACAATTAGCATTAATCTGATTATGGATCACGCCTGTTAGGTCCATAATAAACGGATTTATGCCTAACGTTTATTTACATACGTTTTGATTATTGAGAAATAATCGAATTTGTTAGCCAAAATCGTTTTTTACAAGATTTAAGTACTTCTCACCTTGTACATAGAAAAGGATCACAGCTGGATATGAAAATGTTATGGATTATATGCTTGTAGTTCATTATACATAATTTTCATATATAACATTTAGCTGTATTGATTGTAGGAATTGAGCCAAAATCGATTTTAATGACAAAAATTGTTTATCTTGCCATTTTGGAAATGTATGTTTTATACGAAGAAATTGATCACAATTATCATTGATCTGATTATGGATCACGGCTCTTAAGTCCATAATAAATAAATTTATGCATAATGCTTATTTAATTGTGTTTTGATTATTGAGAAAAAATTGTTTATCTTAACTTTTTGGAAATGTATGTTTTATACGAAGGAATTGATCACAATTATCATTAATCTGATTATGGATCACGGCTGTTAGGTCCATAATAAACAGATTTATGACTAACGTTTATTTACAAATGTTTTGATTATTGAGAAATAATCGATTTTGATAGCCAAAATTGTTTTTTACAAGATTTTAGTACTTCTCGCTTTGTATATCGAAAAGGATCACAGCTAGATATGAATATGTTATGGATTATATGCTTGTAGTTCATTATAAACAATTTTCATACATAACATTTATCTATACTGATTGTAGGAATTGAGCCAAAATCGATTTCAATAACACAAATTGTTTATCTTGACATTTTGGAAATGTATGCTTTATATGAAGGAATTGATCACAATTATCATTAATCTGATTATGGATCACGGCTATTAGGTCCATAATAAACAGATTTATGCATAACGCTTATTTAAATGTGTTTTGAATATTGAGAAATAATCGATTTTGATAGCCAAAATCGTTTTTTACAACATTTTAGTACTTTTCGCTATGTACATAGAAAAGGATCACAGCTGGCTATGAAAATGTTATGGATTGTATGGTTGTAGTTCATTATAAACAATTTTCATACATAACATTTAGCTGTATTGATTGTAGGAATTGAGCCAAAATCGATTTAAATAGCAAAAATTGTATATCTTGACATTTTGGAAATGTATGCTTTATACGAAGGAATTGATCACAATTATCATTAATCTGATTATGAATCACGACTGTTAGGTCCATAATAAACAGATTTATGCCTAATATTTATTTACATATATTTTGATTATTGAGAAATAATCGATTTTGATAGTCAAAATCGTTTTTTACAAGATTTTAGTACTTCTCACTTTGTACATAGAAAAGGATCACAGCTGGATATGAATATGTTATGGATTATATGTTTGTAGTTCATTATCAACAATTTTCATGCATAACATTTATCTGTATTGATTGTAGGAATTGAGCCAAAATCGATTTTAATACTTAACAAAAATTGTTTATCTTGACATTTTGGAAATGTATGCTTTATACGAAGGAATTGATCACAATTATCATTAATCTGATTATGAATCACGGCTGTTAAGTTCATAATAAACAAATTTATGCATAATGCTTATTTAATTGTTTTGATTATTGAGAAATAATCGATTTTGATACTCTAAATCGTTTTTAACAAGATTTTAGTACTTTTTGCTTTGTACATAGAAAAGGATCAGAGCTGGATATGAAAATTTTATGGAGTATATGCTTGTTAGGTCTATAATAAACAGATTTATGCATAACGTTTATTTACATATATTTTTATTATTGAGAAATAATCGATTTTGATAACCAAAATTGTTTTTTACAAGATTTTAGTACTTCTCACTTTGTACATAGAAAAGGATCAGAGCTGGATATGAAAATGTTATGGATTATATGCTTGTACTTCATTATACATAATTTTCATACATAACATTTAGCTGTATTGATTGTAGGAATTGAGCCAAAATCGATTTTAATAACAAAAATTGTTTATCTTAACATTTTGGAAATGTATGTTTTATACGAAGGGATTGATTACAATTATCATTAATCTGATTATGGATCATGGTTCTTTGGTCCATAATAAACAAATTTATGTATACCATTTATTTCCATCTTTTTTAATTTTTGAGTTATAATTGGTTTAAGTAGAAAAAAAGATTTTAGCTAATTTAGCTTTCTTAACAAAGAATTTGTTTTGTTCTTAATTAAGTACTTATCTAAATTACAAGAATCACAGCGATTCTTTTAATATGACAACGTGAAAAATTAATAAACAAGTTTCATTAGAAATTTCAATGAGAAAGTCTAGAACAGAAAAAGTATAAAGAATGTTATCTTTAGATATCTCGTGTCATTCCCGGGAATACTAACTAATGAGCAGCAGCAGGAGCAGCACATTCTGTTTAAGAGTCGTTAGTTCACCAGCGGAGCGTTTGACCCTCCCTGCCATGAAAGATAATACGAAACACATTCCTCAGTTTCCCTAATTAAAAAAGAAGAAAAAAGGAAAAAGTAACTAACCCAACAAGAAAGAGAGACAAATATAGGAGCCCCAGTCCAGTTCCTGAATTATGACGAGGGTGTCGGTTCGTACACCCTCCTATTTTTCCTTCCTTGTCTTGTGTTCCACAACACACGTGTCCCAACTTATCGAGAGAACGAAGAAGAAGACGAAGAAATCGAACACCGGTTGTCACACGGTCCTCGGTATCAGATTGCATACATATGTTTAACTGCGCAAAGTCACAAGTCGACAGCGATGCTGCGATAAGGGTGTTCCGTTTCAGGAATCTGAAGATCCGAAAACGACGAGCACGAAAAAATTACAAGAAAGTGTTTTGGTCATTTTTGGGCATAACCCAAAATTAACTTATGATAAATTAATACAAGAAGGTAGAATTATCTTTATCATTATATGGTGTCATTGACATTAGAAGAAGTCGCGTGAAGGCAACGTTCTTCGACTCTTTCTTCTTCTTCGTTCCGAGGCTTGAGTCTTGTAGTATCTTGAACCTTTATCGCAATCCGACAACTGCTTAAGCTTACACATGACGACGACGAGGACCAACTTCTCCAACTCCACTCTCATTATTGTCGGTAATTATTTTAGTGGACGGAGGAACTGGCTCTCTCTTATTCTCCTATATGAATAATAATGTTTCAAGAGAGACGGGATGTTTCTATAAGGAAAAAAGATATAATAAAGAATAAAGAAAAAACACAACACCAACTAGGAAGATAATGGCTCCATTAAGAAGTCGTCGACGTTGTAAAGTCGTGAAGTCAACAAGCCGAAAAATTACCCAGAGTTGTTTGTTATAAAACGAAAGGAAAATAAGTATAAAAATATTATCTATAATAATTTAGTTTGAATTAACCATGAGTTATTTAAAGTTTTTGATTACACAACAATACCCATTAATATTAGTTTCATGAACTCCGATACATTTCTACTTTTCATTATTCACAAACCAAACTCTAAACAATGGAGAATGTACATCCCTCCACAACGCAAAACCATATTACATCGAACTTGTGTAACAACTATTTAAACGTAACTTCAATATTGTTCTTTCACTCCATTTCGGAATACCAAGAGAATGAAGTAATAATAATATGCATTTGAGTTGAGAGTTGATAGAAGCAAAACACGTTCGATCCTGCGAAATTATCTCTATCTCCGTTTGGTATTTACGTTTCTCTCTATGCGGTTCATAAATATGAATTTTATTTTATATAGAAATTTAAATTTGAACTTAAAATCGATGATAGAGTTTAAACCCCAGATGGTTTCTTTAATTACCTACTCTAAAACATTTTTAATCCGTTTAAGATGAGGATAATTACGTAAACACAGTCTGCATGGCTATTTCCAAGAATAATTTCGCGGCGATTTACGGAAGCAAGTCGAGAGTTTCGAGGAAAATTTCCCATCCTTTTAGAAAATTAAAGTGTTCTCTAACGATATTAAATTTTCTTGTAGTGTTCGTTTAATAAAACGCTGAAAATTAAAGGATATTAATTTTTCTTAATTGGGTTATTACAACTTTTTATTAATAAAATACTTAAATGCTGTCATTAATTTCAATTTGATGATTTTTGAAAATTAGCTTAAATAAATACATTCTTTTCTCCGAAATGGAATGAAATTAAGAAATAAAACCATTTTGAGGTTATAACGAATTGTTTGAGGTTAGGTTGTACCAAATTTTAAGTTTCCACGTCGAGGGATTTATTTACAAAAAATTGTATAAATCCCATGTTTAAATTTGACCTTGTTTGGATATGAAAGCCAATTAAAATTGTTTTTCTCCAAAACAGTTTGCAATTGAGCAGTCAAACTTTTTGAGGTTATAGAAGAATGTTTGAGGTTAGGTTATACCAAATTTTAAGTTTCTTACATACATAGTTTTTTTATAAAAATTTTTAAAAACATTATTTCAATTTAACAGTTTTTCTAAATATAATGAAAGATAAATATTGTTTTCTCCGAAATGGATTGGAGTTGAAAAATAAAACAATTTGAGGTTATAACAAATTGTTTGAGGTTAGGTTATACCAAATTTTAAGTTTCCAGGTTGAGCGGTTTATCTATAAAAAAATTTATAAATTCTATGTTTTAATTTGACCCTTTTTGGAAATGTAAGCCAAAAACTGTTTGGAATTGAACAATGAAACTTTTTGAGGTTATAGAAGAATGTTTGAGGTTAGGTTATACCAAATTTTAAGTTTCCTGCATATACAGTTTTTTTTATAAAAAATTTTTAAAACATTACTTCAACTTAACAGTTTTTCTAAATATAGTGAAACGAAAATATTGTTTTCTCCGAAATGGATTCGAATTGAAAAATAAAACCATTTGAGGTTATAACAAATTGTTTGAGGTTAGGTTATACCACATTTTATGTTTCCAGGTTAAGCGGTTTATCTACAAAAAAATTTATAAATTCTATGTTTTAATTGGACCCTTTTTGGAAATGTAAGCCAAAGAAAAATGTATTTCTCCAAAACTGTTTGGAATTGAGCAATGAAACTTTTTGAGGTTATAGAAGAATGTTTGATGTTAGATCATACCAAAGTTTAAGTTTCCTGTATATACAGTTATTTTTATAAAAGTTTTTAAAAACATTACTTCAATTTAAAAGTTTTTCAAAATATAGTGAAAGATAAATTCTCTTTTTCTTCGAAATGGATTGGAATTGAAAAATAAAACAATTTGAGGTTATAATAAATTGTTTGAGGTTAGGTTATACCAAATTTTAAGTTTCCAGGTTGAGCGGTTCATCTACAAAAAAATTTATAAATTCTATGTTTTAATTTGACCCTTTTTGGAAATGTAAACAGAAGAAAAATTTATTTCTGCAAAACTGTTTGGAATTGAACAATGAAACTTTTTGAAGTTATAGAAGAATGGTTGAGGTTAGGTTATACCAAATTTTAAGTTTCCTACATACATAGTTTTTTTATAAAAAATTTTAAAAGCATTACTCCAATTTAACAGTTTTCCTAAATATAATGAAAGAAAAATATTGTTTTCTCCGAAATGGATTGGAATTGAAAAATAAAACAATTTGAGGTTATAACAAATTGTTTGAGGTTAGGTTATACCAAATTTTAAGTTTCCAGGTTGAGCGGTTTATCTACAAAAAAATTTATAAATTCTATGTTTTAATTTGACCCTTTTTGGAAATGTAAACCAAAGACAAATTTATTTCTGCAAAACTGTTTGGAATTGAACAATGAAACTTTTTGAGGTTATAGAAGAATGTTTGAGGTTAGGTTATACCAAATTTTAAGTTTCCTGCATATACAGCTTTTTTTATAAAAAATTTTTAAAACATTACTTCAACTTAACAGTTTTTCTAAATATAGTGAAACGAAAATATTGTTTTCTCCGAAATGGATTCGAATTGAAAAATAAAACCATTTGAGGTTATAACAAATTGTTTGAGGTTAGGTTATACCAAATTTTAAGTTTCCAGGTTGAGCGGTTTATCTACAAAAAAATTTATAAATTCTATGTTTTAATTTGACCCTTTTTGGAAATGTAAACCAAAGACAAATTTATTTCTGCAAAACTGTTTGGAATTGAACAATGAAACTTTTTGAGGTTATAGAAGAGTGTTTGAGGTTAGGTTATACCAAATTTTAAGTTTCCTGCATATACAGCTTTTTTTATAAAAATTTTTAAACACTACTCCAATTTAACAATTTTTCTAAATATAGTGAAAGAAAAGGATTGTTTTCTCCGAAATGGATTGGAATTGAAAAATAAAACAATTTGAGGTTATAACAAATTGTTTGAGGTTAGGTTATACCAAATTTTAAGTTTCCAGGTTGAGCGGTTTATCTATAAAAAAATTTATAAATTCTATGTTTTAATTTGACCTTTTTGGAAATGTAAACTAAAGAAAAATTAATTTCTCCATAACTGTTTGGAATTGAACAATGAAACTTTTTGAGGTTATAAAAGAATGTTTGAGGTTAGGTTATACCAAATTTTAAGTTTCCTGCATATATAGTTTTTTTTATAAAAAATTTTAAAAACATTACTTCAACTTAACAGTTTTTCTAAATATAGTGAAACGAAAATATTATTTTCTCCGAAATGGATTCGAATTGAAAAATAAAACCATTTAAGGTTATAACAAATTGTTTGAGGTTAGGTTATACCAAATTTTAAGTTTCCAGGTCGAGCGGTTAATCTACAAAAAATTTTATAAATTCCATATTTTAATTTGATGCTTTTTGGAAATAAAAGTCGATTAAAATTATTTTTCTCCAAAACAGTTTGGAATTGAGCAATCAAACTTTTTGAGGTTATAGAAGAATGTTTAAGGTTAGGTTATACCAAATTTTAAGATTCCTGCATATACAGTTTTTTTTATAAAAATTTTTAAAAACATTACTTCAATTTAACAGTTTTCTTAATATAGTGAAAGAAAAATATTGTTTTCTCCGAAATGGATTCGAATTGAAAAATAAAACCATTTGAGGTTATAACAAATTGTTTGAGGTTAGGTTATACCAAATTTTAAGTTTCCAGGTTGAGCGGTTTATCTACAAAAAAATTTATAAATTCTATGTTTTAATTTGACCCTTTTTGGAAATGTAAACCAAAGACAAATTTATTTCTGCAAAACTGTTTGGAATTGAACAATGAAACTTTTTGAGGTTATAGAAGAGTGTTTGAGGTTAGGTTATACCAAATTTTAAGTTTCCTGCATATACAGCTTTTTTTATAAAAATTTTTAAACACTACTCCAATTTAACAATTTTTCTAAATATAGTGAAAGAAAAGGATTGTTTTCTCCGAAATGGATTGGAATTGAAAAATAAAACCATTTGAGGTTATAACAAATTGTTTGAGGTTAGGTTGTACCAAATTTTACGTTTCCACATCGAAGGGTTTATCTACAAAAAGATTTATAAATGCCATGTTTAAATTTGACGCTTTTTGGAATAGAAAGTCGATTAAAATTGTTTTTCTCCAAAACAGTTTGGATTTGAGTAATCACACTTTTTGAGGTTATAGAAGAAAATTTGAGGTTAGGTTATACCAAATTATAAGTTTCCTGCATATACAATTTTTTTTAGAAAAATTTTTAAAAACTACTCCAATTTAACAGTTTTTCTAAATATAGTGAAAGAAAAATATTGTTTTCTCCGAAATGGATTGGAATTGAAAATAAAACCATTTGAGGTTGTAACAAATTCCTTGAGGTTAGGTTGTACAAAATTTTATGTTTTCAAGTTGATCGGTTTTAGTGCAAAAAAATGTATTACTTTGAGTATGACATTATTTGAAAATACCAAAATGGTTCAATATTTAAAAACAAAACATTTTTATTTTATTAAAGTGTGTTAAATTATACAAAATAAGGTTAAAGACAAACATTGTTTTCTCCAAAATTTACTAGAATTGAAATAGTTAGGCATTATGGAGTTTTAAGAGCTGTTTTTCATAATTTTAAGATCTAAAGTGATGGCACATTTTAGTTAAATATTCTTTTCTAAGATTTTTTTATAATCAAACCTAATTGTTTGTTTAACCTATCTTAATCTACAATCTTTTACCTTCAATTTGAGATATAAATCGTATCTCTACTGTAGCAAATAAAATCGTGGCAATTTTTTTTAATTATCACTGTTTGGAAGAAATTCTCTCATAGCCTAATTTTGTACCATTTAGTTCATAATATTGTTCCAAGATATTTTTATAATCTAAGCTAATAATTTTTTTAGCCTATCTTAATCTACGATTTTTTAGCTTTAATTTGAGATATAAATCGTTTCTCCAGTTCAGTAAATAACATTGTCGTGAGTTTTTAAAAATTTCACTATTTGTAAGAAATTCTCCCTTCTATCTAGAAAATTTTAGTTCATAATATTTTTCTCAGATATGTTATAATCAAACCTAATTATTTTCTTAATAAATCTTAATCTAAGATCTTTTAGCTTCAATTTGAGATATAAATCGTATCTCCACTGCACTGTTGGTAACAAATTCTCTCATTGTCTAATTTAAAGATTTTATTCAACATTTTTTCTGAGATTTTTTTATATTTAACCTAGTTATTTTTCCAGCCTATCTTAATCTGCAATCTTTTAGCTTCAATATGAGATATAAATCGTATCTCCACTTTAGTAAATCATCCCGTGGCGATTTTTTTAAAATTGCACTGTTGGTAACAAATTCTCTCATTGTCTAATTTAAAGATTTTATTCAACATTTTTTTCTGAGATTTTTTTAAAATTTAACCTAGTTATTTTACCAACCTATCTTAATCTGCAATCTTTTAGCTTCAATATGAGATATAAATCGTATCTCCACTGTAGTAAATCATCCCGTGGCGATTTTTTTTAAATTGCAGTGTTGGTAACAAATTCTCTCATTGTCTAATTTAAAGATTTTATTCAACATTTTTTTCCAAGATTTTTTTTAATTTAATCTAATTACTTTTCTAACCTATTTTAATCTACAATCTTTTTGCTTCAATTTGAGATATAAATCGTATCTCCACTGTAGTAAATCATCCCTTGGCGATTTTTTTGAAATTGCACTGTTGATAACAAATTCTTTCATTGTCTAATTTAAACATTTTAGTTCAAAATATTTTTCTAAGATTTTTTTTATATTTAACCTAATTATTTTTCTAACCTATCTTAATCTATAATCTTTTAGTTTCAATTTGAGATACAAATCGTTTTCCTTACTTCACTAAATAAAATCGTTGCGACTTTTTAAAAATGAACTATTTGTATGAAATTCTCCCATAACATAATTTTGCCCCTTTTAGCGTGTGTAAATTTTAATTCCCCTAGGACTGAAAACGTTTTTGTGCCTGAAATTTATGAGATTCGTTTGACTGGTTCGAAAAATATATGGAAAAATTGATGTGATAGGATTTTACCGGGATTTCTAACTTTCCCTGTTTTCAAAACCACTTTATTACAAATACAATAATATTACAATTACATTAAAATAGACGTAGAAAAGTATTACGCCTCTTTGCGTATCCGTACGCTTTATAGACAATGTTATCAACTAGTTTTATTTCAATTAGACTGTACAGAGAGAGCGGGAGACCAGACCTGCCCTGGGTAATTAAGCTCTGGCTGTATCGAGCTTTCGAAAAAGCTCTAAAACTTTACGGACCGTTACGTTTTATGAGAGCTACTGCTACTACCAACAACAAGAAAAAGCATAAAAAATATAAAAATAAACATCTCCACCTATCCAGTATAAAAAAAAGGAACAAGAAAAATAATAACGTACGAGTTCCTTCGGTTATGAAGTTTTTAATGTGCGCCGTGTTGTGGGGAATAAATTTTCCACTCTTTTTTAAAATATCGATTGTTATACTTTCAACGTTCTATTCGTCATCGTTGTTAACAGCACGTAAACTGACTGAAAATTGACCCTCATTCGTGTGCTGTATGTTTTCAAGTCGACAATCACTTCGGAAATCAGTGTATGTTTTACGTGTTTATGGTTTAAATTGCACACGTGCTTTTACAAGCTCGTTAAGGATTATGATATCACAATATCTAAGTTTCCTTTTGTAAATGAAATTTTTTCAGGCCAAATTTTCTCTTTTGAGGCATTTTAAAGAATAAATTATGTTCCCTTTGAACGATTTCACGATATCTTCACACAAAAAAAAAATCTAAAATATTTTATTAATCTTTCTTAATCTACGACTTTTTAGCTTCAATTTGATATATAAATCGTTTCTTTATTTCAGTAAATAAAATCGTGGCGATTTTTTAAACATTTGTTTACTCATGAGAAAAGCGAAGAGTTCAAAAAATCGCCGAAGCTTTACCTTTAGGGGCTAAGATGCGATTTATACTCTAAATTAAAGCTAAAAGATCAGGTTTTATTATACCCCATAAATATATTATACAGATTAATTATAAAAATTTTTACGAAAAAAATTTTGAGAAAAACATGGTTAGCTTACATATCAAAAATGTGAAAATTTTTTTCACCTTTAGGAGTTAAGATATGAATTATACACCAAATTGAAGCTAAAAGATCAGGTTTTGTTATAACTCATAAATATATATAACAAGATTCAAGAAAAAAATTCTTGAAGAAAGATTGATAGTTTATATTGATTTGCTTACTAATCAAACAGATGAAAATTTAAAAAAAAAAACGCTGCAGCTTTCCCTTTAGGAGTTAAAATATGATTTATACACCAAATTAAAGCTGAAAGATCACATTTTAAGAAAAGCAGTAAATATATAAAACTTTACGAAGTTACAAAATATTAAATTAAATCATCTCCAAATTAGAGCTTTTTTATCAAAAATCTTTTGTAACTTCAAAACGGTTATAGTTACAACTTTGAAGTAAGAGTACATATTTTTTGTAAAACACTTCAGATAATTAAAAAATGTGACCGAAATAAAATTAACCAAATAGCTTAGAAGTTACAACGTAGAGTTCAAAAATATCCTAATTTCAACGATCTTTCATGATTTTTAACAGAAAATCATTTTTATCTCGAAAACGGTTGTGGTTACAGCTTTTAACTAAGAATATCTTTTTTACACAATACTCTTCAAGGAATCTAAAAAAACCCTAGTTGTTTCAATAAACATAATCGCATGGAAGTTACAGCTTAGAAAATGAAAACGTTGGCAAATTTATGTTTTTTATCAAAGATCTTATGTAACTTCAAAACGGTTATAGTTACAACTTTGAAGTTAGACTACAGATTTTATGTAAAATACTTCAGATAATTAAAAAATGTGAGCGATATTGAAATTAACGCAATAGCTTAGAAGTTACGACGTAGAGTTTAAAGATATCCTAATTTCAACGATTTTTCATGATTTTTAACAAAAATCATTTATATCTCGAGAACGGTTGGTGTTACAACTTTTAACTAAGAATATCTTTTTTACACAATACACTTCAGGGAATTTAAAAATGTCCTCGTTGTTTCAATAAACACAATCGCATGGAAGTTACAGCTTAGAAAATGAAAACGTAGGCAAATTTATGTTTTTTATCAAAGATCTTTTGTAACTTCAAAACGATTATAGTTACAACTTTGAAGTAACAGTACAGACTTTATGTAAAATATTTCAGATAATTAAAAAATGTGAGCGAAATAAAATTAACGCAATAGCTTAGACGTTACAACGTAGAGTTTAAAGATATCCTAATTTCAACGATTTTTCATGATTTTTAACAGAAAGTCGTTTATATCTCGAGAACGGTTGTTGTTACAGCTTTTAATTAAGAATATCTTTTTTACACAATACACTTCAGGGAATTCAAAAATGCCCTCGTTGTTTCAATAAACATAATCGCATGGAAGATACTGCTTAGAAAATGAAAACGTATGCAAATTTATCTTGTTTATCAACGATCTTTTGTAACTTCAAAACGGTTATAGTTACAACTTTGAAGTAAGAGTACACATTTTATGTAAAACACTTCAGATAATTAAAAAATATGAGCGAAATTAAAATTAACGCAATAGCTTAGAAGTTACAACGTAGAGTTTAAAGATATCCTAATTTCAACGATTTTTCATGATTTTTAACAAAAATCATTTATATCTCGAGAACGGTTGGTGTTACATCTTTTAAGTAAGAATATCTTTTTTACACAGTACACTTCAAGGAATTTAAAAATGCTCTCGTTCTTTCAATAAACACAGTCGCATGGAAGTTATAGCTTAAAGAATGAAAACGTAGGCAAATTTATGTTTTTTATCAAAGATCTTTTGTAACTTCAAAACGGTTATAGTTACAACTTTGAAGTAAGAGTACAGATTTTATGTAAAACACTTCAGATAATTAAAAAATGTGAGCGAAATTGAAATTAACGCAATAGCTTAGAAGTTACAACGTAGAGTTTACAAATATCCTAATTTCAACGATTTTTCATGATTTTTAACACAAAATCGTTCATATCTCGAGAACGCTTTGTATTACAACTTTTAACTAAGAATATCTTTTTTACACAATACACTTCAAGAAATTCAAAAATGCCCTCGTTGTTTTAATAAACACTATCGCATAGAAGTTACAGGTTAGAAAATGAAATCGTAGGCAAATTTATGTTTTTTATCAACGATCTTTTGTAACTTCAAAACGGTTATAGTTACAACTTTGAAGTGAGAGTACAGATTTTATGTAAAATACTTCAGTTAATTAAAAAATTTCAGCGAAATTGAAATTAATGCAATAGCTTAGAAGTTACAACGTAGAGTTTAAAGATATCCTAATTTCAACGATTTTTCATGATTTTTAAAAAAATCGTTTATATCTCGAGAACGGTTTGTGTTACAGCTTTTAACTAAGAATATCTTTTTTACACAATACACTTCAAGGAATTTAAAAATGCCCTCGTTGTTTCTATAAACACAATCGTATGAAAGTTACAGCTTAGAAAATAAAAACGTTGGCAAATTTATGTTTTTTATTAAACATTTTGTGTAACTTCAAAACGGTTATAGTTACAACTTTGAAGTAAGAGTACAGATTTTATGTAAAATACTTGAGATAATTAAAAAATGAGAGCGAAATTGAAATTAACGCAATAGCTTAGAAGTTACAACGTAGAGTTTAAAAATATCCTAATTTCAACTATTTTTCATGATTTTTAACAAAAATTATTTATATCTCGAGAACGGTTTATATTACAACTTTTAACTAAGAATATCTTTTTTACACAATACACTTCAAGTAATTTAAAAATGCCCTCGTTGTTTCAAAAAACACAATCGCATGGATGTTATAGCTTTGAGAATGAAAACGTAGGCAAATTTATTTTTGTCATCAAAGATCTTTTATAACTTCAAAACGGTTATAGTTACAACTTTGAAGTAAGACTACAGATTTTATGTAAAATACTTCAGATAATTAAAAAATGTAAACGAAATTGAAATTAATTTCAACGATTTTTCATGATTTTTAACAGAAAATCATTTATATCTCGAGAACGGTGTGTGTTACAGCTTTGAAGTAAGAATATCTTTTTTACACAATACACTTCACGCAATTTAAAAATGAAGGGATTGGTGAAATAAACAGATATGAGCACAAAGTATAGTTTTGAGAAAACAAAGAAAAACGTTTGTTTGGCATATGCCTTCCATAGTAATTATTTTTGTCCCTTTGTTTTATAAGTAACTGTAATAAGAATTACATACTGTAAAAATATCTTCTTTTTATTGCTTCTGGCTTTGGTTATATATGTATAAAAAAAGAATGCACAAGAATGCCGATTCTGGTACAGATTGATAAAAAGTAGCGATTCATGCTGCATTTTTATGATTCAGTTGACGGTCTACGAAAGTAGGATGGAGGGCGCAAATGACAATACGTTACACGTAAAAAAAATGCAACGGCAATGTAGTATTACTACAGAAAGAAGCTAAAACTAAAATGAACAGATATTGTCTGTGAAATCTATCACCACAAGGTAAAATTTAACTTTACTTCGTTTAATAACAGCAGATAAGTATTTCATAAATTCTATTCTGAATCACTACCACCGCTAGGTCCTCAGTCTGTTTAAGATTTTCATAAAAATGGAGAAATTCCTTAGGCACAAATCGTTGTACAATCGGCATGATGTATTTAGATGATTTTATGGGCAAAGGTGCACCGTATGCTAGTGGTACGTCACTTAAGTTAATGGAAACTGTTTTGTTTTTTAAAAGCGCGTATCCCTCCAACATTGTGTCATTATGACATGGGCTTACGTAAACCTTATCGGAATGGACTTGATCATATTTGAAAATTCTATACTTTGATAACGTAAACGGCTTTTTTTTAACAACAGCAGTTTTTTTCAAAATACGGCAGTAAATAAGATTTATAATCGTGTATCATTTGATTTGGTGACACGACTTTGAATATTTTACCACACGATTCAACTAGTTTGTGCCATTCTTGGCAGATAAGTACTTCTTTCTTGCGTTTCTTTTTTTCAATTTTTGCACGGTCTCTGTCAGCCAGTAGAAAACTGTGGCCAGGTTCCGGAAGATAATGAATGATTGTAGAGAATTTAGCAGTTCGAACACTTGTTCTTATTCTGGCCGCCACACTTGTCCGTAAAAATATACAACGATCTAACATCATTACATATATAGTTATCAATGTAGTGCTTCAAAAAGGAAATGCTTTCATTGGAACCTTTTTCACCAATGGTTTCATTAAACATATACATAACGGCACTATTTGTTTTACATGAGTGAAATCCTTGATTAAACACCCAAACCTGACTGGCATGAAATATGTCCGAAGATGTTATCACCGGAACAGACAAGTTTTGCTGATAGTCAAAGCATATTGTTTCAATAGTTGAATTTCTCTAAGCCAATTTAGTTTTTTCTTTCAAATCATCATAGAATGCTTGAGCTTTCCTCAAATGGAGTTCCTTCTGAACCAGTAGTGTCTTCTGTAAATCCTCATCAGTAGTTTCGTCGATCTCCATTTTTAGATTATCGCATACAGAGTGTATCAGTTCATGTATCAGTTCGTAGCAGCAGTACATGTATCAGTTCGAGGTGCACCAACTGAAATATTATGTCTTTCAGTAAAATATGAATAGTAATAATCATAAGTAACTTTAGGCTATTCGTTGAATTCGAGATTTATAAATTGAATGCAGATTACAAAACGTTTTGCGAAAAACCTGCTCCTTTTTGGTTCCTATTTTAATAGTGTACATAAAAGTATAATTGCGGTTATAAGATCTTTTTTACACAATACACTTCAGGGAATTTAAAAATGCCCTCGTTGTTTCAATAAACACAATGGCATGGAAGTTACAGTTTAGAAAATGAAAACGTAGGCAAATTTATGTTTTTTATCAAAGATCTTTTGTAACTTCAAAACGGTTATAGTTACAACTTTGAAGTAAGAGTACAGATTGTATGTAAAATATTTTAAATAATTAAAAAATGTGAGCGAAATTGAAATTAACGCAATAGCTTAGAAGTTACAGCGTAGAGTTTAAAGACATCCTAATTTTAACGATTTTTCATGATTTTTAATAGAAAATCGTTTATATCTCAAGAATGGTTGGTGTTACAGCTTTTAAGGAAGAATATCGTTTTTACACAATACACTTCAAGGAATTGAAAAATGCCCTTGCTGTTTCAATAAACACAATTGCATGCAAGTTACAGCTTAGAGAATGAAAACGTAGGCAAAGTTATGTTTTTTATCAAAGATCCTTTGTAACTTCAAAACGGTTATAGTTACAGCTTTGAAGTAAGAGTACAGATTTTATGTAAAATGCTTTAGATAATTAAAAAATGTGAGCGAAATTGAAATTAACGCAATAGCTTAGAAGTTACAACGTAGAGTTTAATGACATCTTAATTTCAACGATTTTTCATGATTTTTAACAGAAAATCATTTATATCTCGAGAACGGTTGGCGTTACAGCTTTTAACAAAGAATATCTTTTTTACAGAATACACTTCAAGGAATTCAAAAATGGCCTCGTTGTTGCGATACATATAATGGCATGGAAGTTAGGGCTTAGAAAATGAAAGCATTGCCAAATTTGTGTTTTTTATCAAAAACCTTTTTTATTAAGTAATAGTACCTACAACTAAAACAAACCAACGCAAATCGTTTTACAATTGCGCCACAAATCTGGGACTTATGCATTCAAGAGATTCAACTTTCGTGTAAATACGAATTCATTCGGAATGCGGCGCATGAAGAGAAATAACTCCTTTCCTCGTCGCCGTTTCTTCTTTGAGCTTGACGACGACAACAAGTACGAAGAAAAAGAAGAAGAAGAAGAAGAATTGGAAAAAGTTTGGCGTTCCTCCTCGTTACTTAATCCCCGTCGAATTGCGCTAAACGTGCATTTAATAACCCACTTTGTCGCCGGTCGAAAAGAAAAGGGCGAGGAGGGCAGTAAAAATTGTTGCGAACGCGACGCGGCTCGTAACGGAAAAGTAATTGGCGGAAAGCTTGCAAACGGGCGACTAAAAACCCATAATGGTTATAGGTAGGTAGGTAGGTAGGTGTAAACGTGTGTGTGCCGTTTCTTGTAATACGTGAACGATTTTGCGAGTGTTTGCGTTTATAACTTACTGTTGGGAACCGAGGAAACAAAAGGGATTTTATTACGTAGAAGTAATAATAAGAAACATACAATAATAAGTATTACATTTTAGTAATTGCAATCGCTACTATTTTTCAATTGGTTGAAACAAAAATTCAAGTTGAATCATTTTGCAGGTGTCCAAGAAACCCTTATTATTTATTCACAAAACGTTTTTCTCGATTCAAAAGAAAAATCGTAAAAGAATCACTTAATTGTGATGCACAACGTCGCAACGCGCCGTGGCATTGTTGAGAGTTCCTTCTTGATTTTTACCGAGAATCGAACGCAAAGCCCATTTTATTTCTTCATAATCAAAAGATTGTCTTAAACACGTTTTGAATAATAAGACTTGTACATTTAAAACGACTTGAATGACCAATTCAATGAGGATCGGTTTAATAGAAATACGTGACTTCATAATGAACCCGAGCGTATATCAAGCTTTTATTCCTTTTGAAAACGATCAAAATGAAATTTTATAGTTCTTAAAACCATTAGCGATTTTAATTTAGGATTACTTTTCTAAGAAATAGAAATTCTTTGGATTTCTCGTCAGATTCATTACTGAAAACGAGTTAAACGTGTAAACGCAGTAGAATATTTGCGGTTTACCATCATCCATTCCAAAATCAATCGTGATAGAAACAATATTGGTTCACGTAGAGTTAGAATCAGGAAATTGGTTAAATAATTGTTTAGTTACCAAGAAAACCACGTTATTATAGCTTAAAATAGAAACTTTCTAACATTTTCGCTTGGTTCTTTTGATACAAATTGTTGGTGATTGAAGTAAATTATACAGTTTCGGAGTTTTAATTCGTTCCGGAACGCATCTGATGGTTCGGAAAAGCGTTAGAGGGATTACCACCGTCCGAAAAAAGCGAGGCTCGTTTACGTTTCTCGTTTGAGAGAGTTTACCGCAAAACGAGCGGGGCAATTTCTATCTCCGGTAGTCGTCGAGGTCGGCACGCGCTCCGGATCATTAAAATTTCAAACGTTCAAAACCGGAACGACGACGGCGACAACACGGACCGCTTTTAAAACGAAACGGATTTTGAATTTTTGAACTAAAATTAAAACTTGATGGGTTATTAAAACATTTCCGAAATCCAGTTATAATTTAGAAATGATTTAAACTCAACCTTCATTAGTGGTGAGGATAAATTTTTTTTTTGAGGACGTTTTTAGCCCCAACCTAGTAGTTTAGGTAACAAAAACGATGTAACACCAACCGCACTCGAGATAAAACAGATTTTTTGATACACAAATTTGGAAATGTTTTCATGTTCGAAGCCATAACTTCTATGCGATTACGTCTATTGAAATAACGAGGACATTTTTGAATTTCGTGAAGTGTATTATGTAAAAAAGATATTCTTAGTTAAAAGATGTAACACAAACCGTTCTCGAGATATAAACGATTTTGTGTTAAAAATCATGAAAAATCGTTGAAATTAGGAAGTCTTTAAACTCTACGTTGTAACTTCTAAGCTATTGCGTTAATTTCAATTTTGCTCAAATTTTTTAATTATATGAAGTATTTTACATAAAATCTGTACTCTTACTTCAAAGTTGTAACTATAACCGTTTTGAAGTTACACAAGATCTTTGATAAAGAAGATAAATTTGCCTACGTTTTCATTTTCTACACTGTAACTTTCATGCGATTGTGTTTATTGAAACAACGAGGGCATTTTTAAATGCCTTGAAGTGTATTGTGTAAAAAAGATATTCTTAGTTAAAAGCTGTAACACCAACCGTTCTCGAGATATAAATGATTTTCTGTTAAAAATCATGAAAAATCGTTGAAATTAGGATATCTTTAAACTGCACGTTGTAACTTCTAAGCTATTGCGTTAATTTTAATTTCGCTCACATTTTTTAATTATCTAAAGCATTTTGCATAAAATTTATACTCTTACTTCAAAGTTGTAACTATAACCGTTTTGAAGTTACAAAAGATCTTTGGTAAAAAACATGAATTGGCTTACGTTTTCATTTTCTACGCTGTAACTTCCATGCGATTGTGTTTATTGAAACAACGAGGGCATTTTTAAATTCCTTGAAGTGTATTGTGTAAAAAAGATATTCTTAGTTAAAAGCTGTAACACCAACCGTTTTCGAGATATAAATGATTTTCTGTTAAAAATCATGAAAAATCGTTGAAATTAGGATGTCTTTAAACTCTACGTTGTAACTTCTAAGCTATTGCGTTAATTTCAATTTCGCTCACAATTTTAATTATCTAAAGCATTTTGCATAAAATCTATACTCTTACTTCAAAGCTGTAACTATAACCGTTTTGAAGTTACAAAAGATCGTTGATAAAAAACATAAATTTGCCTACGTTTTCATTCTCTAAGCTGTAACTTCCAAGCGATTGTATTTATTGATACAACAAGGGCATTTTTAAATTCTTTGAAGTGTATTGTATAAGAAAGATATTCTTAGTTAAAAGCTGTAACACCAACCGTTCTCGAGATATAAATGATTTTCTGTTAAAAATCATGAAAAATCGTTGTAATTAGGATATCTTTAAACTCTACGTTATAACTTCTAAGCTATTGCGTTAATTTCAATTTCGTTCACATTTCTTAATTATCTGAAGTGTTTTACATAAAATCTGTACTCTTACTTAAAAGTTGTAACTGTAACCGTTTTGAAGATACGAAAGATTTTTGATAAAAAATACAAATTTGGGTACGTTTTCATTTTCCAAGTCGTAACTTCCATACGATTGTGCTTATTGAAACAGCGAGGGCATTTTTAAATTCCTTGAAGAGTATTGTGTAAAAAAGATATTCTTAGTTAAAAGCTGTAACACCAACCGTTCTCGAGATATAAATGATTTTCTGTTAAAAATCATGAAAAATCGTTGAAATTAGGATATTTTTAAACTCTACGTTGTAACTTCTAAGCTATTGCGTTAATTTCAATTTCGCTCAAATTTTTGAATTATCTGAAATGTTTTACATAAAATTTGTACTCCTACTTCAAAGTTTTAACTATAACCGTTTTGAAGTTACAAAAGATCGTTGATAAAAAACATAAATTTGCCTACGTTTTCATTTTCTAAGCTGTAACTTCCATGCGATTGTGTTTATTGAAACAACGAGGGCATTTTTAAATTCCCTGAAGTGTATTATGTAAAAAAGATATTCTTACTTGAAAGCTGTAACATAAACCATTCTCAAGATATAAATGATTTTCTATTAAAAATCATGAAAAATCGTTGAAATTAGGATATCTTTAAATTTTACGTTCTAACTTCTAAGCTATTGCGTTAATTTCAATTTCGCTCGCATTTTTTAATTATCTGAAGTATTTTACATAAAATTTGTACTCTCACTTCAAAGCTGTAACTATAATCGTTTTGAAGTTACAAAAGATCTTTGATAAGTAACATAAATTTGCCAACATTTTCATTTTCTAAGCTGTAACTTCCATGCGATTGTGTTTATTAAAACAACGAGGGCATTTTTGAATTCCTTGAAGTGTATTGTGTAAAAAACATATTCTTAGTTAAAAGTTGTAACACCAACCGTTCTCGAGATACAAATGATTTTCTGTTAAAAATCATGAAAAATCGTTGAAATTAGGATATTTTTAAACTCTACGTTGTAACTTCTAAGCTATTGCGTTAATTTCAATTTTGCTCACATTTTTTAATTACCTAAAGCATTTTGCATAAAATCTATACTCTTACTTCAAAGCTGTAACTATAACCGTTTTGAAGTTACAAAAGATCGTTGATAGAAAACATAAATTTGCCTACGTTTTCGTTTTCTCAGCTGCAACTTCCATGCGATTGTGTTTATTGAAACAACGAGGGCATTTTTGAATTCCTTGAAGTGTATTGTGTAAAAAACATATCCTTAGTTACAAGTTGTAACACCAACCGTTCTCGAGATATAAATGATTATGTGTTAAAAATCATGAAAAATCGTGGAAATTAAGATGTTTTTGAACTCTACGACATAACTTCTAAGCTATTGCGTTAATTTCAATTTCGCTCACATTTTTTAATTATCTGAAGTATTTTACATAAAATCTGTACTCTTACTTCAAAGTTGTAACTATAACCGTTTTGAAGTTACAAAAGATCTTTGATAAAAAACATAAATTTGCCTACGTTTTCATTTTTTAAGCTATAACTTCCATGCGATTATGTTTATTGAAACAACGAGGGCATTTTTAAATTCCTTGAAGTGTATTGTGTAAAAAAGATATTCTTAATTAAAAGCTGTAACAACAACCGTTTTCGAGATATAAATGATTTTCTGTTAAAAATCATGAAAAATCGTTGAAATTAGGATATCTTTAAACTGCACGTTGTAACTTCTAAGCTATTGCGTTAATTTCAATTTCGCTCACATTTTTTAATTATCTAAAGCATTTTGCATAAAATCTATACTCTTACTTCAAAGTTGTAACTATAACCGTTTTGAAGTTACAAAAGATCTTTGGTAAAAAACATGAATTGGCTTACATTTTCATTTTCGAAGCTGTAACTTCCATGCGATTGTGCTTATTGAAACAGCGAGAGCATTTTTAAATTCCTTGAAGTACATTGTGTAAAAAAGATATTCTTAGTTAAAAGCTGTAACACAAACCGTTCTCGAGATATAAATGATTTTCTGATAAAAATCATGAAAAATCGTTGAAATTAGGATATTTTTAAACTGCACGTTGTAACTTCTAAGCTATTGCGTTAATTTCAATTTCGCTCACACTTTTTAATTATTGAAAGTATTTTACATAAAATCTGTACTCTTACTTCAAAGCTGTAACTATAACCGTTTTGAAGTTACAAAAGATCGTTGATAAAAAACATAAATTTGCCTACGTTTTCATTTTCTAAGCTGTAACTTCCAAGCGATTGTATTTATTGATACAACAAGGGCATTTTTAAATTCTTTGAAGTGTATTGTATAAGAAAGATATTCTTAGTTAAAAGCTGTAACACCAACCGTTCTCGAGATATAAATGATTTTCTGTTAAAAATCATGAAAAATCGTTGAAATTAGGATATCTTTAAACTCTACGTTGTAACTTCTAAGCTATTGCGTTAATTTCAATTTTGCTCACATTTTTTAATTACCTAAAGCATTTTGCATAAAATCTATACTCTTACTTCAAAGCTGTAACTATAACCGTTTTGAAGTTACAAAAGATCGTTGATAGAAAACATAAATTTGCCTACGTTTTCGTTTTCTCAGCTGCAACTTCCATGCGATTGTGTTTATTGAAACAACGAGGGCATTTTTGAATTCCTTGAAGTGTATTGTGTAAAAAACATATCCTTAGTTACAAGTTGTAACACCAACCGTTCTCGAGATATAAATGATTATGTGTTAAAAATCATGAAAAATCGTGGAAATTAAGATGTTTTTGAACTCTACGACATAACTTCTAAGCTATTGCGTTAATTTCAATTTCGCTCACATTTTTTAATTATCTGAAGTATTTTACATAAAATCTGTACTCTTACTTCAAAGTTGTAACTATAACCGTTTTGAAGTTACAAAAGATCTTTGATAAAAAACATAAATTTGCCTACGTTTTCATTCTTTAAGCTATAACTTCCATGCGATTATGTTTATTGAAAAACGAGGGCATTTTTAAATTTCTTGAAGTGTATTGTGTAAAAAAGATATTCTTAGTTAAAAGCTGTAACACAAACCGTTCTCGAGATATAAATGATTTTTGTTAAAAATCATGAAAAATCGTTGAAATTAGGATATCTATAAACTCTATGTTATAACTTCTAAGCTATTGCGTTATTTTCAATTTCGCTCACATTTTTTAATTATCTGAAGTATTTTACATAAAATCTGTACTCTTACTTCAAAGTTGTAACTATAACCGTTTTGAAGTTACACAAAATGTTTAATAAAAAACATAAATTTGCCAACGTTTTTATTTTCTAAGCTGTAACTTNGTAACTATAATCGTTTTGAAGTTACAAAAGATCTTTGATAAGTAACATAAATATGCCTACATTTTCATTTTCTAAGCTGTAACTTCCATGCGATTATGTTTATTGAAACAGCGAGGGCATTTTTAAATTCCTTGAAGTGTATTGTGTAAAAAAGATATTCTTAATTAAAAGCTGTAATAACAACCGTTTTCGAGATATAAATGATTTTCTGTTAAAAATCATGAAAAATCGTTGAAATTAGGATGTCTTTAAACTCTACGTTGTAACTTCTAAGTTATTGCATTAATTTCAATTTCGCTTAAATTTTTTAATTATCTGAAGTATTTTACATAAAATCTGTACTCTTACTTCAAAGTTGTAACTATAACCGTTTTGAAGTTACAAAAGATCGTTGATAAAAAACATAAATTTGCCTACGATTTCATTTTCTAAGCTGTAACTTCCATGCGATTGTGTTTATTAAAACAACGAGGGCATTTTTGAATTTCTTGAAGTGTATTGTATAAAAAAGATATTCTTAGTTAAAAGTTGTAATACAAAGCGTTCTCGAGATATAAACGATTTTGTGTTAAAAATCATGAAAAATCGTTGAGATTAGGGTGTCTTTAAACTCTACGTTGTAACTTCCAAGCTATTGCCTTAATTTCAATTTCGCTCGAATTTTTTAATCATCTGAAGTATTTTACATAAAATCTGTACTCTTACTTCAAAGTTGTAACTATAATCGTTTTGAAGTTACAAACGATCGTTGATAAAAAACTTAAATTTGCCTACGTTTTCATTTTTTAAGCTGTAACTTCCATGCGATTATGTTTATTGAAACAACGAGGGCATTTTTAAATTCCTTGAAGTGTATTGTGTAAAAAAGATATTCTTAATTAAAAGCTGTAACAACAACCGTTTTCGAGATATAAATGATTTTCTGTTAAAAATCATGAAAAATCGTTGAAATTAGGATATTTTTAAACTCTACGTTGTAACTTCTAAGCTACTGCGTTAATTTCAATGTCGCTCACATTTTTTAATTATCTGAAGTGTTTTACATAAAATGTGTACTCTTACTTCAAAGCTGTAACTATAACCGTTTTGAAGTTACAAAAGATCGTTGATAGAAAACATAAATTTGCCTACGTTTTCGTTTTCTCAGCAGTATCTTCCATGCGATTATGTTTATTGAAGCAACAAGGGCATTTTTAAATTCCTTGAAGTGTATCTTATAAAAAAGATATTCTTAGTTAAAAGCTGTAACAGCAACCGTTCTCGAGATATAAATGATTTTCAGTTAAATATGATGAAAAATCGTTGAAATTAGGATATCTTTAAACTCTACGTTGTAACTTCTAAGCTATTGCGTTAATTTCAATTTCGCTCACAATTTTGAATTATCTCAAGTATTTTACATAAAATCTGTACTCTTACTTCAAAGCTGTAACTATAACCGTTTTAAAGTTATAAAATATCGTTGATAAAAAACATAAATTTGTCTACGTTTTCATATTCTAAGCTGTTGCTTTCATGCGATTATGTTTATTGAAACAAGGAGGGCATTTTTAAATTCCTTGAAATGTATGATGTAAAAAAGGTATTCTTAGTTAAAAGCTGTAACACCAACCGTTCTCGAGATATAAATGATTTTCTGTTAAAAATCATGAAAAATCGTTGAAATTAGGATGTCTTTAAACTGTATGTTGTAACTTCTAAGGTTTGCGTTAATTTCAACTTCGCTCACATTTCTTAATTATCTGAAGTGTTTTACATAAAATCTGTACTCTTACTTCAAAGTTATAACTATAACCGTTTCGAAGTTACAAAACATCTTTGATAAGAAACATAAATTTCCCTACATTTCCATTTTCTGAGCTGTAACTTCCATGCGATTGTGTTTATTGAAACAACGAGGGCATTTTTAAATTCCTTGAAATGTATTGCGTAAAAAAGATATGTTTAATAAAAGCTGTAACATCAACCGTTCTTGAGATATAAATGATTTTCTGTTAAAAATCATGAAAAATCGTTGAAATTAGGATATCTATAAACTCTACGTCGTAACTTCTAAGCTACTGCGTTAATTTCAATTTCGCTCACATTTTTTAATTATCTAAAGCATTTTGCATAAAATCTATACTCTTACTTCAAAGCTGTAACTATAACCGTTTTGAAGTTACAAAAGATTGTTGATAAAAAACATAAATTTGGCTACGTTTTCATTTTCTAAGCTGTAACTTCCATGCGATTGTGTTTATTGAAACAGCGAGGGCATTATTAAATTCCTTGAAGTGTATTGTGTAAAAAAGATATTCTTACTTAAAAGCTGTACCACACACCGTTATCGAGATATAAACGATTTTGTGTTAAAAATCGTTGAAATTAGAATGTCTTTAAACTTTACGTTGTAACTCCTAAGCTATTGTCTTAATCTAAATTTTGCTCGCAATTTGTTATTGTCTGAAGTGTTTTGCATAAAATCAGTACCTATTCTGTTTTCAAGCCGATTTCAAGTTCAAAAAATTACATTATTACATTCATTTAGAAATTGATAAATTTTATTGTTTTTAATACCGATAAGTTAAATAAACGCTATATCTTCTCACAAGCAACTGTAATTGTTTGCAGAATACTAGGTACTTCTAATAGAGGACTAGATACTGCCAATAGAAGTTTATACACTGTAGGCAGAAGATTAAATACTGTCCGTAGGAAGCTAAATACTGCTGACAGAGGACTAGATACTGCTACTGCACAATTAGATTCTGCTAATGTAGGATTTTGTACTGCTTTTGGATGGTCTGATATTGTTCCTTTCTCTTGACACTACATGCAGCTGATAGAAGGCTAGATACTGTAGACAAAAGATTAAATATTGCTGGCAGCATACTCAATATCTATTATGGAAGGCTAAATACTGATAATAAAAGACTAAATATTGTTGGCAGAACGCCAGATACTATTTGCATAAAATTATATACTGTTTGCAGATACTAGATATCATTTTTAAATAACCAAAAGACTAGATAGTGCACATAGAAGATTAGATACTGCTGGCATAAGGTTGTATTGCATGCATAATGTTGCTTGCTCCTAGAAGAAGGCTAGATAGAGTAAACGCACCAGTGTTTGACCTGTTAAAGATTTTTTAATGTCAGTGTTTAACCGAGTCATATTATTTTTCTTGTAGATCCCTTTGCCTTTACATAATATGATCAAATACACATCTGATTCATTTAAAGTTACTTACCCTACACATAAAATATCATAAAGTAATATTTTTTTTAAATTAAAAAGTAAAACAGTATTTCGCATTAGTCTTTGACCACTTTGGTTACATTATTTGACCAATAAAATCTAGTCTTAGACCTTAAAACCCTAAATGTTTGACCGATTCTTAATAAATATAATATTCATTATCAATATTTTTCCATAAGTACAATTTTGTTCACAAAAAAATGTTTATATTTTTTGTCTCTTTAAATGGAGCAAAATGTTCTTGACTTAAGTTTTCACCCAAATTTTGTGTTTTCCAACTGGGCTTTTGTAACAGGAATGCTGAATAAAACAACTATTCAACCAGTAGTTTTTCTTCATCAAAATTTAAAAATGTTGGTGGGTCCATTTTCCTCTCCGTTGGTGTTTTTCCTCATTCTTTATAAATAAGAGTTGACTTTGGTACATTAAACATCTTGGCTGCTTTTTCATAAGATAAACCCCTACTTCTTGCATCGAGAGCCTTTTCTTCACTATATTTAAACTTAATCTCCGTTGTCATATTGGTACTGAAAAAAAGTTAACCTGATTCATATTTGCTAAATTGACCAAAATTTTATCCTTTTAATTTTACAGATTGATTACTGCTTCAATGTGTTCAAATAATTTTATTGTTATAAAAAAGTTTAGAAAAATAGAAAAGAACCCACCCAGAATGACACTACATGCAGCTGATAGAAGGCTAGATACTGTAGACGAAAGATTAAATATTTGTGGCAGCTTGTTGAATATCTATAATGGAAGGGTAAATACTGATAATAGAAGACTAAATATTATTGGTAGAGGACTAGATACTATTTGTAAAAAATTATATTTATACTGTTTGCAGGATTTTGTACTGCTCCGTTCCTTTCTCCTGACACTACATGCAGCTGATAGAAGGCTAGATACTGTAGACGAAAGATTAAATATTGCTGGCAGAATACTCAATATCTATTATGGAAGGCTAAATACTGATAATAAAAGACTAAATATTGTTGGCAGAAGGCCAGATACTATTTGCAAAAAATTATATATTGTTTGCAGATACTAGATATCATTTTCAAATAACCAAAAGACTAGATAGTGCACATAGAAGATTAGATACTGCTGGCATAAGGTTGTATTGCATGCATAATGTTGCTTGCTCCTAGAAGAAGATTAGATACTGCCGATAATAGATTAGATACTACCAATGGAAGACTTATAGATTATAATTCAAAATTAAATATGATGGATAAGTATATTTTGCATGTAAATTATTTATAATAAATCAACAAAACTGAATTAATACCACTTGGGTCTCTCTTTTTCAAATTATCCATAGTACAAACGTTTATTAAAAAAACTAGGTTGTATTTTGAGTGGAAACAAAATGTGTGGGACGATGAAGAGTTGGTGTCCGATGGACGAGCGAGCTCTTGTCGTCGACGTTAAAACAAACAGGGTGCCCATAAAATAACCCGAAGTACTTGGTGGCGTTAGAGCGTGTGTTCGTTTCGATGGACCATTGTGTGTCGGTGGGACGTATTGGATTTCGAACGTACGGACCTCGTGACATGAAAAAGAGGGGAACGTTTTGGTGCCGTATACACGCAAAACGGGCATTCGACATTCCGAACCGATCCCCTCGTTGATGGAAACGAATGAATAGTGGCCGACGAAAAAAAAACAAGATCGATAATAAGTTTAAATTGGAAATTTTGTTCTCAAAAATCTTAAATTAAAACTCTTCTCGGTATCTTTTTGCAATAATTTTTTTGCTTGTTACCGGTTATTTTTTTCTTTCAAAAAGTTTACCCGAAAACTGTATAAATATTTAAGACGGTGCTTATCCTTGCTGTTTGGTTTTTGGTCCCGACGTTTGTCCTCTCTTTTTCATCGAATTTTTTTAAGACTTTTCGCGACGTATGAAGCGGTTAACAAAGTCCTCTGCCGCCAAAAAAAAACGATTTATTACCTTTCTTTTTTTTTTTCTTGTATATTTTTCTTTTCTTTATCCGCCAAGGTCCGGTGCACTTGTCGCCCGTATCCTTCTTCGAGCCTCCTCCTCGATCTTTATTTCTTTATTTAACATCAAAACGAGCCGAGTGTCGTGTACGGACCATTTGACTTAATTAACGCAAGAAAATGTTTATACACGATTTAGGAGTAGTAACGATCGTTACTGTTAGGAACTAAAGTAGTTTTTGGGATACACGACCAACACGACAAGGTTAGATAATTGAAAAAAGGCTTCCTTTTATCTTTACTAAGCTAACTTCTTAATTTTGAAATTAAAATTACTTGCTACGATTTAAAAAAGGTAAGGTAAAACCTTTTTTTAATAATAATAATAATAATAATAATAATAGGACTTTATTTCCCACAGGTACCACCCAGGTACAGGAAAAAAAATATTATAACATCACAATATTTAAATTAACTAAATGAAAAAGATATAGCTATAAGCAAAAATACAAACTAATATAACATAATAAACTAATCGTAATCATAACTACTAACAATCTACTGTATGCCGAAATGATCCAAAGTTAGCGCAACCACCGTGTTCAAGGAATCAAAAAACATATCGCAATGCGGCGAAACCTGATTGCCGTAATCGGACATCAACGAGACAGGAGATTTTTGTAAAGTGTTACTATTACTACGGCAATTATAGAACGTGAGGGGACAGTAATATGCACTAATATGCACAGTCAACTGTGCTTACTTTTTTAGAAAATGTCATGGTAAAACATTTAGAAATATTAAGTGATAAACGGTTGCTAAGACACCAATGCTCAACACGCATCAGGTTTTCCTGCAAGCGTTCACAATCGCTGAGTTCCCCAACAGCCGAGAATAACTTCAAATCATCCGCGAATAGCAGCTTCTCACAATCCAAGATCTCGGATACGTCATTAATAAAAGCCAGGAACAGCAATGGACCGAGGTTGGATCCCTGGGAAACCCCTGAAATTGGGGAAAATCCTCTGGAAATGAAGCCGCCGTAATTAACAAACTGCTGCCGACCTAGCAAATAAGATTTCATTAACGACAACAGGGGGACACTTAATCCAAAGTTACTCAGCTTTTTCAATAAGATAAAGTGATCCAGCTGATCAAACGCCTTCCGAAAGTCGAGATACACAGCATCTACCTGCCCTCTAGCGTCGATTACATCAGCAACAAATTGGGCAAAGCATGTCAGATTGGTGACAGTGGATCGACCACAAACAAATCCGTGTTGGACTGGGCTTATGTACTTGCTTAAATGATATGAGATGTGCTTGAAAAGAACGCTTTCAAAAGTCTTCGAGAAACCACACAGCAGCGATATAGGTCTGTAATTCACAATCTCAGCAGGGTTGCCCTTCTTCAAAATTGGACAGACGTATGACTCTTTCCATAACGACGGAAAGGTAGAAGTAGACAGGACCAGATTGAAAATCGAAAGCAATGGGGCGGCCAGAATCGAAGCACAGTCCTTCAATAAAAAGCTCGGTATCCCATCGACTCCAGCAGTAAGTGTATTCTTTGTACGCTTCAACGCATCCTCAACCTCCTCCAAGCTGAAGCTCTCCACTGACAAACAAAGACTATGATCGGGGAAATCAGACTCCACAAAAACAGGATCAGATTGAATATAAACGGACTCAAAATAATCAGCAAAAGCATCCACAATACTTCGACCCGAACTGAACACCAGGTTTCCATTTGTCATTAGGCCTGGAATGCGAGTACCGCCCTTCCGTGACCGAACATAGGCCCAGAAAGTACTGGGATCAGAAATCAAAGATCGCTCAACATCGTTCATGTACGCATTATATGCATCGGTAATGAGGTGTTTCGATAGACATCTGTAGCGTTTAAATTCATTCAGGCAATACAGTGGACCACTACGCTTATGCCTTGCGCGCATATTCTCCTTCATGCGAATACAATCCCTTATCTCCTTCGTGAACCAAGCAGGCCAACGACGATTCGTAGAATTTCTCACAGTTTTAGGCACTGCTAAATCAAAAACATCGTGTCGCTTGTTATAAAGAAGCCGGTATGCATCATCTACCATTCTAATACCATCCAGGTCCGACCAATTCACCTCACCCAACATCCGATACAACAAAGGATAGTCTGCACGCTTAAAGTTATAGGTGGGTAGGCCACGATGCTTAAACATAGAAACCTGGGGAGCATAATCCAGAACAACCGCTAAAGCGGGATGATGGGAATCCTCAGCAAGCAACGGATCGAGATCGCGAGTGACTGCGCAGCTCATATTGGCAAAGATCAGATCAAGTAAACGATCGTTGGTGTTCACAATTGAATTGTGCTGACGAAAATCATGGAAATGTCGGAAATTTGTTAAGGTCGTTTTAAATCTATCATTGGTACCAATGGAAGCATAGGAAGGGACATTAAAATCACCAAGAAGAACAACGCATTCATTAGCCAGATAGTCAAACGAATTAAACGTGTCAAAAAATAGTTCAAATGCATCAAAAGTGACAAAAGGTGGTATATATAAAGCAAATACATATATTAAATTCCCACGTACACCCTGAATCTTGACTCCTACTACATCAATTACTGGTACCACTCTGGATAAATCAGATTTTTATTATATAAAAAGGTTTATGAATCTCTCATATGTGTGGTGAATTTGAGATTAGATTAGCTTTTTCTTATTCTATAGTTTTTAATAAAGTTAGATGTATTAATGTTAAAAAGTTTAAAGAGTTAAAAAATAGTAGTAAGAATTTTAAATTGTTTAATGACAACAAAGGTTGGTTCGTTAATAACACATCTATCCAGATACCTGAAGAGGTAAAAGATTTTCTGTCATTAGGACCTAAGTTTGTTTTGTTTCCTGATGCGACTAGTGGCAGTCCCTAAGCTGTTGGCAGATGTGGAATCTATAATTAAAGTATTACTTAATAGTTTACATAATATAAAAAGAGCTCAAGTTACAAACATTATTACTAATTTTTTTAATGGACACCAGCACCTTAATAGTACCCAGTTATTTTTGAAGAGGAGTCTGATCTCTACAAAAAGGTTTTTGAGTCTTGAAAGAGAGGATCCGATTCTTGTAATCAGAGCAGATAAAGGGCAGGTTACGGTAGTTATGTTTAAATTTGAATATATATCTAAGTCTTTAGACTTATATAATGATCAATCCAGGTATTGTGCCCCATTTCAAAGATACAAAATAGGAGTAATAAATTTTCAAAAATTTTATTAGAGAAGGAGTACATTGATAAGAAAGCGTACAACAGCCTAAGATGTCATAATGGTGTCATTCCTAAGTATTATGGTTTACCGAATGGGTTTATAGGTTCTCCTACATATTGTTTGTCAGAATTTCTGTCATGTATTCTAAAACTGGCTTTTGATGAAAAAACTTCCTATAATATCAAAGATACGTTCTCTTTTGTGGAAAAAGTTAAGGATGTAAAACTCTCACCTAACTTTATGTTTATTTTACTAGATGTGATTTCTCTCTTCACCAATATACTCCTCAATTTGGTAAGAGATATAGTGGCACAAAAGTGGGATCTAGTAAGTTCTGTCCCACCCATTGATATGGAATTGTGCTGTACCTGTTTCATAACATCGACGATGTTATGGATGTTTTCAATAACTTTGATATCCATCTATAATTCACTGTAGAAACTGAATCTAGTTCTAGTGTTCCTTTTCTGGATACTAATGTTATAAGAAATTTAGATCAAACTATTAGCTTAAATTGGTATACTCAGCCAACTCTTACTCAGAAACTGAACACTGTGGTTGCTATGGTCAATCGTGTCAGATTAATTTCCGATGTCCGTTTTCTTGACTCTAACCTTAAAAAGCTCCATGATATATTCGTCAACAACGGATATCCTGTCAATTTAGCGAACAGAATTCTTTATCATAATATGAGTAAATGTTATCCATTTTTATCACTTATTAATATTTAAATAGATAGAAACAATTGTACTTAGTGATAATATTATTTATTCGATCTTTACCGGTTTCGGCTCACGTTAAAGAGCCATCCTCAGAAGATATCTGTTTAAATTATTTCAATAAAATTAACAATCAGTAGAGTGGAGGTTGTGGTTTTACTTACGTCAGTATGGAAAATAATTGAATGGTAATTGATAAAATCTTGATTAAATTTGCATATGTCAGCAGATTACAATTTCTTGTATAATAAACGTCATACGTCGTCGTCTTTCATTTGATATATTCCGTAAGCCTACCCAAACGGATAACATTATTCCTTTTAATTCTTTTCATGATCATTCCCAAAAAATGGCGTCTCTACATTCATATATACATAGAGCATGCAATTTACAACTCGATCCTGATAAACTCAATAAGGAAATTAGTGTTATTACACGAATAGCTAATAACTAATAATGAATTTAAAATAGACACAATAAAAAAGCCAATCAACAGAAAACAAAAGAAAATAAATTTAAGTAATATAACTGCATTTATTGATCCTATAAATACTGATTCAGAGAACAGTACTGGTAAATATAGGGCTATATCTTATCCCGGAAACATGGCAAGCAGTTTGAAGCGAATCTTCAGGGAATATAATATAACATTGACATTTAAAACAAAAAACTCAATCAGAAACATTTTGCACAATTCAAAGAACCAAATAAGTATACAAGATAATGATGGCATTTACAAGATAGACTGCGGCACTTGTGGTGCAACGTATATAGGGGAAACAGGGAAAAGCTTAAGAACAAGGATTCACGAACATATAACTAGACCTAACTCAAGGATAGTAGAATTTAACAGGACTGCTACATCAATTGTTGTGACAATGGTGCGTTTGCTGTGTATTTTTAGAGGTTATATCCTAGACGTATTCATATTATTTTTGAAGTTATGTTTTTAGACGTATTAATGTCTATCATATAACCTCTAAAAACACAGACAGTTACCAGGCGTGGCAAATAGTGTGACGTAGAGTGCGGGCGACCAACCCGTAGTGGACTACAAAAACACAATGGATGAAGCAGTCCTGTTAGATTCTACTGTCCTTGGACCTAACTCAGTTTTTAATAAACATCTAAACCATAGTAACCATCAGTTCGACATCAACAAAAATACTAAATTACTACATGGAATGAATAAAAGTTATAAAATGGAGATAGCAAAATGTACGAAATTCAGAAATTCATAAAGAATAACCCTAGCAAACTCATTCTAAATGATCAAACGACTCCAATTTTTCCACACCTATACGAAACTTTAAAAAATCCATTTAGATCCTACCGATAATTTCTCCCGAAGCTTACCTTACTGTACTGTTTTTGTTTTTCCAATTTCAACATATACTAATACAGAAATTATCCGTTTCTTTTTATTTTTGATCTAACTTATATACGTTGTAAACACATTTACAATGTTACAGATTTCTGTATAGACCATAGAAAAATGTATATATATTATGTATATAGAAGGTCATCTCCCCACTATTTTTTGGTACATTCAGCGTTCCCAAGGGGATTGTGAGGGAACTAATTAGGTTAAAGCGCCGAATTTAAATATAGGTATTTCTATACCGGTTTATACCAATACTTTATTTTGAAGAGGTCAAGTACATTTTACAAATAAATGCAAAAAAATATGAATTTAAAGTTTTTCCAAGACAAAATTTATAATACATATACAGTGTGTCCCCGGATAGGTGAAACAACTCTTATAAAATGTAAATTTTTTTCTATATTAATTGTCATATTTTGGGATTCAGCCCTGCTTGGTTAAAGACTAATTTTGAACATATTTTCAAATTTTAAAAAACAAGGGTGTGTAAAGGAGAGTTCTTTTTTACTTATGTTAGTGAAGTTATGTAATATACAGTGTGTCCCCGGATAGGTGAAACGACTGTTATAAATTGTAAATTTTTTTCGATATTAGCTGTCATCTTTTGGAGTTCAGGCCTGCTTGATTAAAGTCTAATTTTGAACATATTTTCAAATTTTAAAAAACAAGTGAGTGTTGATACTGAAGCTAAAACTTCTTGTGTGTCAGGTAAAGTACCTTTTCTATTTACAGTATGGCAAAATGTTACTAAGAAATTCTATTCAGAATGAAAAGTTATCACCATATGCAAATTTTCGGAATCATTGGCCTACTTTGCTAAAACCCATTGTTTATTATTTTCGTCAATAGTACTTTATTAGAATTTTTTGTTTTGAGATTCAGATTATTCGGGAGAAATAAACAAACCGTTCTTAAAATGTTCACAAAAAATTAAGTGTGTGTTCGCCCACAAAAGAAAACAGTTAATCAGTTTCATCATAATTGTTTTTCTTAGAGTGAATACTTCCTGCTGTAAGAAATTTTTTGATTAAACGCCAACAAGTACTTTTTTTAATTTCAGTATTTGGAAATTTTTCACTAAATAGAGCAATAACCATATTTATCGGTTTTTCCCCGGTTCCATTACACTGAATCACATAAACTTTTTCCTCTAATGTTAACATAGTACTTAAAAAACAGTTAAAGTTTACTATATTACAGTTTGACAGATTAACAGTGACAGGAAAGCAATTTTGTTTTTCCATGGCAGTCTTTGTTAAAAATAAAATTGTTGATATGGATTTTTTCAAAGTAGGCCGAAAATTTGCGTATGGCCATAGTTTTTCATTCTGAACAAAACTTCTTAGTAACACTTTCACGTATTGTAAACAGAAAAGGTACTTTACCTCTCACAAAAAGCGTTTTTCTTTCACTGTCAAGGCTAATGTTTTTTTTTTTAATTGAAATTATGTTCAAAATTAGTTTTTAATCAAGCAGGGCTAAACCACAAAAAATGACAATTAATATCTAAAAAATTTTACCTTTTATAAGAGTCGTTTCACCTATCCGGGGACACACTGTATATTGCTCTCATTGGCTAAGAGCGCCAATTTATCTATCGGATAAAGTTATGAGAGGTGGTAAAAGTGGCCCTAACTTATTTAAACACTTTACCAAAGGCTATAAAACACTAAGCCAAAGGAAAGTAAGGAAGAATATTTGCTTATACAACGGG
The DNA here is from genome assembly GCF_000648695.1 of Onthophagus taurus. Lineage (NCBI taxonomy): Eukaryota > Metazoa > Arthropoda > Insecta > Coleoptera > Scarabaeidae > Onthophagus > Onthophagus taurus. Next base: position 154,338 of record NW_019280804.1, read on the forward strand.
GTTATCACCAGTTATCACACTAAACGACAAAACAAAAATGTGACGTTTGTTTTCACCTTTGAGTTTGACGTTCCATATAAATTTTTCTATGGTTACAAGCGCTTTATTTGTGTAGATAATGCAGATTGCTACAAATTCAGTCTACAACGTCATCCAATGGATTGTGAGGGTACTAAAACCTGGGTTTACATTTTTATAGTAGTAAGATTGCAGACCATTATAGATTTTGACTTTTTAACTTGTTTTTGACAAACACGTTGTTATTGTCGATTTTGTTGTGTGCAGGTTGTGTGTTTTAACTGTGATTTCGTATTTTCTGTGACGTTTATTATACAAGAAATTGTAATCTGCTGACATATGCAAATTTTATCACGATTTTATCAATTACCATTCAATTATTTTCCATACTGACGTAAGTAAAACCACAACCTCCACTCTGCTGATTGTTAATTTTATTGTAATAATTTAAGGAGATATCTTTTGAGGATGGCTCTTTAATGTGAGCCGAAACCGAATAGTACTTACCATCGTAACAGTAAATGGTAGAAGGAATCAGACAGATGAGGAGGGTGATTCTCTTGTTTTCTAGTTTAAATGATTTTCAAATGTATAGTATTATAGTATAAAGTTACATTTTTAAATTAGTTTCGCATTTCAAATTCAAATTTTCTCTCCCAGCGCCACTTAGTGGTTGTTTCTGGTGTATTTGGTTGTTTTTGGTGTTTTGCCGGGACGACGGTTGGTCAACCTTGTTCTGTCCAGTTTTTTGCAGTGTATAAAAACTTTCTGACTTATTGCGTCTTAACTTTTAACGTAATTGTTAACGTGGTCTTTTAATATTTTGATATTGTAAGTAATCTTCAATTTTCATATTTTTATAATTAACTTTTCACAGTTTTAGTAGTATTTGATCTCGAATTGTTACTTTTGTGAATTTGGAGAGCTTTAGTGTTTAAAAGATGTTTAGCTTTCAATTATTGCGACCACAGTTTTATGCGCAATCCACTTTTGTAAATAATTTAAGATAAATTTATACATTTTTGTAACTTTTTTTTTGTTGTCTCAATATTGTAGTTACCCTGAGGAAGGAAAAATAAACTTTTCGAAAGCTTGGTAAAGAAAAAAAGAAGCCTTTTTTCAATTATCTAACCTTGTCGTGTATCCCAAAAACTACTTTAGTGTATACACGATGTTTCAAATAATCGAAACTAAATCATTGTTTTTTGTACTCGTTTTAGCAATATTAATTTAAGCCATTAGTTTGGAGGTAAACGGAAGTTTTGGTTCGCTCGGAAAGACAAGGGATGGTGTCGGGGGTTGTTGGAGGGAGGCATTAGGAGGTGGAGGCGGAGGCGCATCATCTGAATTGCAAATCAGCAATTCACCTAGGCTTTAGCGAGATCCGCGATAAATTGCGAATCGTCGCTTATAAATCGCCGCATCTGGGGGGCGGAAGCTCGGAGCTGTTTGGGCCCCAGACCACTTGGACCAAACTGACACACCACCACCACCACCACCGGTACACATAAATATTTAAAACGAAAACCGCCGACGTCCACTTTTTCATATGTCACGAAATCGTTTCCGGAATTACAAACGCCCAGAGAAAAAAGATCACTTTTCTTTCCACAAAAGGATTTCCTTAAGATTTATCTTTTTTTTTGGACCATTTTTCGATGTGATTAAATAAATTAAATTCATAGTGAAATAAATTAGATTAATTCTCATTGAAGCAGCGTTGACCGGCGAAGAGAACAAAGCTGGTTCGATCTATCGCCATCGGTTTGAGTATCAAATTATCTATTAGAATCCAGAATGAAGCGGGGCATTGTGTGCCCGGACAAACCTAATCAAATCCGCATAACATAACCTAAATTAATACCGGTATTATAAAGCCTCGATATCAAAGAGTCTCATTTCCATTCGATGAACCAGACAATAATCATCATAATGTTGCTTCAAATCGAATTAATGAGATCTCAATCTGTTCGAACTCTAAATAAAATTTTTTATAAATAAGTTATTATTTGTTATCCTGTTAACTTAATCTATTTTTAGCTATCACCGAATGCGATACATCGTTATAAAGAGGAAACTTTAATCTTTAATTCGAGATATAACACATTTCTTTATTCTTAGTAATAAGTTAAGAATGATTTTTTAAATTTGGCATACATTTTAGATGATTTTATTAAAAAAGCTAAAATTTAGTCTTTTAATTTTTAAGCTACCTCTCCAAAAACTTTTCATAAAATCAAATGCGACACATCATTTTAAAAAGGAGACTTTAATCTTTAATTTGAGATATAACACATTTCTCCATACCTTATAATAAGTTTAGAATGATTTTTTAAAGTTAGCGTAAATTTTAGATGATTTTATTAAAAAAGATAAAATTTAGTCTTTTAATTTTTAAGCTAACTCTCCAACAACTTTTCATAAAACCGAATACGATACATCGTTTTAAAGAAGAAACTTTAGTCTTTAATTTGAGATATAACACATTTCTCCATACCTTATAATAAGTTTAGAATGATTTTTTAAAGTTAGCGTAGATTTTAGATGATTTTATTAAAAAAGATAAAATTTAGTCTTTTAATCTTTAAGCTAACTCTCCAACAACTTTTCATAAAACCGAATACGATACATCGTTTTAAAGAAGAAACTTTAGTCTTTAATTTGAGATATAACAGATTTCTCCATACCTTATAATAAGTTTAGAATAGCTTTTTAAAGTTGGCATAGATTTTAGATGATTTTATTAAAAGAGTTAAAGTTTAGTTTTTCAATTTTTAAGATAACTCTCCACACACTTTTCATAAAACCGAATGTGATACATCATTTGAAAGAGACAACTTTAAAGTTTAATTTGTGATATAACTCATTTCTTTATTCTTGGTAATAAGTTTAGAATGAGTTCTTAAAGTTGGCATATATTTTAGATAATTTTATCAAAAAAGTTAAAATTTGGTCTTTCAGTTTTTAAGCTACCTCTTCAACAACTTTTCATAAAACCGAATGCGATACACAGTTTTAAAGAGGAAACTTTAGTCTTTAATTTGGGATACAACACATTTCTCCATACCTTATAATAAGTTTAGAATAGCTTATTAAAGTTGTCATAGATTTTAGATGATTTTATTAAAAGAGTTAAAGTTTAGTTTTTCAATTTTTAAGCTAACTCTCCACACACTTTTCATAAAACCGAATGTGATACATCATTTGAAAGAGACAACTTTAAAGTTTAATTTGTGATATAACTATTTCTTTATTCTTGGTAATAAGTTTAGAATGAGTTTTTAAAGTTGGCATATATTTTAGATAATTTTATCAAAAAAGTTAAAACTTTCAGTTTTTAAGCTACCTCTTCAACAACTTTTCATAAAACCGAATGCGATACACAGTTTTAAAGAGGAAACTTTGGTCTTTAATTTGAGATATAACCTATTTCTTTATTCTTAGTAATAAGTTTGAAATGACTTTTTAAAATTGGCATACATTTTAGATGATTTTATTAAAAGAGTTAAAATTTTGTTTTTTAATTTTTAAGCTAACTCTCCACACACTTTTCATAAAACCGAATGTGATACATCATTTGAAAGAGACAACTTTAAACTTTAATTTGAGATATAACCTATTTCTTTATTCTTGGTAATAAGTTTAGAATGAGTTTTTAAAGTTGTGTTCCCCTTTTTTGTAATAATGTATATCCGTGTACTTTCGATTTATTTTAACGATTTCCATAATGTAGATAATTTTGTCGACGTTGATTTAAAAAATTTTTTAGAGCGGTTTCTGATGATGAACTGTTCAAAACAGTTCGAAACGTTAAATGTATTGACAGTGGAATAAATAAAAAATCAAGAGGAATCTTCATGTATTTAAATTTTATAATCATCAAAGAATATAAATCCTGTTTAATCATATAACTAATTCTAAAGGAAACTTTAAACTTTAATTTGAGATATAACCCATTTCGTTATTCTTAGTAATAAGTTTGAAATGACTTTTTAAAATTGGCATACATTTAGATGATTTTATTAAAAGAGTTAACATTTAGTCTTTCAATTTTTAAGATACCTCACCAATAACTTGTCATAAAACCGAATGCGATAAACCGTTTTAAAGAGCAAACTTTAATCTTTAATTTGAGATATAACACATTTCTCTATACCTTGTAATAAGTTTAGAATGATTTTTTAAATTTGGCATATATTTTAGATGAAAAAGGTTAAAATTTAGTCTTTGAATTTTTACGCTGTCTCTCCAACAGCTATTCATAAAACCGAATGCGATACATCGTTTTAAAGAGGAATCTTTAATCTTTAATTTGAGATATAACACGTTTCTCTATACTTTGTAATAAGTTTATAATGATTTTTTTAATTTGGCGTACATTTTAAATCATTTTATTGAAAAAGTTAAAATTTATTCTTTTAATTTTCAAGCTACCTGTCAAACAATTTTTCATAAAACGGAATGCGAAACATCGTTTAAAAGAGGAAACTTCAATCTTTCGTTTGAGATATAACACATTTCTCTATACCTTGTAATAAGTTTAGAATGATTTTTTAAAGTTTTTCGTACATTTTAAATGATTTTATTGAAAATGTTTAAATTTATTCTTTCAACTTTTAAGCTATCTCTCTAAAAAATTTTCATAAAACCGAAAGTGACACATCGTTTTAAAGATGAAACTTTAACCTTTAATTTGAGATGTAACCCATTTCTTTATTCTTAGTAATAAGTTAAGAATGATTATTTAAAGTTAGCGTACATTTTAGATATATTTTTCAAAAAGTTAAAATTTAGTCTTTCAATTTTTAAGCTAGCTCCCCAACAACATTTCATAAAACCGAACGCGATACATCATTTTAAAGAGGAAACTTTAAGCTTTAATTTGAGATATAAATCATTTCTTTATTCCTAGTAATAAGTTTAATTTTTCAAGAGAACTCAATGAAGTGTGTCATTTTAATAAGAACACTTTTATCTTTAATTTGCTAATTTGTTATGCGAGTTAAAAAAAGGGTTATTTCTTAGCTCCCATAACATAAACAAGCCGGATGTATCGGTTTTTAAGCTTTTCGTTCTTTTTCTCAAACTGTCTTAAGAGTTCTTTCAGTGAATAGAATTCGTGTATAATTGTGTGGGTTTTCGAGTTGTTATTTTTTCTTATGAACGCTTCATTAAGATAGAAAACTAATGATTGTTGTGTGGTTGGAACGATGGAAGGTCGTTTTCCGTTCGTATAGATACAACATTCCTGGTCGTTCCGCGGGGCTGGTTTCGTTAGCGATGGACTGAATAAATTAGCTCGTTCGTTAAGCCGGGTTATAAATATTGATTTATGGGACGTAATAAGTGTTTTAGGATTACACGGACGCCCGTTTTGGACGTTTCGTCGTACAAAACCGTTTTCAAGACAACTTTTAATCAAAAAATTCAAAAAGAATTCCAAGAACTACATTTCTTTGAAGTGTCACAGAAAAAAAATCATATCGAATTACTAAATATATAAATTTGAACGAGCACGACCATGATCGTGTTTGGTAGCAGTAGCAAAGGGCGGGTTTTCGGTGAGGATGGATGGATGGTACTCGAGTTTGAAAGTGATTAATGACGCTTAAAACAAATCATCATTTCGCGCGGAGGAACGCAGAAAAACGCACGTCCAGCTCGTTCCACTATCTCGAAATAATAACGCTGAGGCACGAGGGATTCGCAAAAAATGAGCAAATAATAAAAGAAATCACGAGGCGAGTTAACACTGATTGTTCGGCGTGTCATTTGTATGTTTTGTTATAAAACGAATCGCAAGAAAATGTTTTTTTTGGGTAAAAGTTAATTTATATGCAGAAAGTAACCGTTCAGTTTGTGCAACTAACCGTGTTAGCTGGTTAATTCTATGCTTAATGGAAATACGGTGTCGAGTATTGGGTCAATCATCGCTTCCCGTGACGGAAATCACGACGCGAATCTTGTAAGTTATATGTATTTTGCTCGGACACGATGGTTACTGATCCATGAACGGAGAGAACTTTTACAAAAAGAAAGACTAAAATCGAATGAGTAGTTCAATATATGGAATATTTAATGGAAAGGAATCGAGGTGAACGTGCTAAGTATTACGAGAATAGCGGAAATGTCTCGTTGAATAGAATTATTTGTATCATTAGTCATGTAACGTTATCTGCAAAATGTTAAACAAATTGAAGTAACACAACTTTTTAGCTCTGTGAACCTGAAACCCGAGTTTACGATATTTTGGTTCTATTAGTACCATTCGATAGAGAACCTTTAATTTCGTTTGTACCTCAGGACCTAAAGAGATAAAAAAATTTTGAAAAATTGCCGGAACCCCAATTTTTGATATAAAATAAATAAATAAATAATAATTTATTGAGCCAAATTAGAAAAACAAAATTCAATAATAAGGAAAAGTACAATAATATTAAACTTAAATTATAGTTCAAAGGGTGCAAGGGCAGAAAAGGCAAAACAATGCCACTGATTTTACTTGCACCTAATGAGAACAGCAGCAGAAAATAAAATAAAAGTTAAATCAAATCAAAACTGAGCAGTATCAATGAAAATGAGATAATAAAAATAAAAACAAGTAGTTAGGATTATTAAATTACCAAAAGAATCAAAAGCAACATTATATCAATTATCACAAACACCCTCTCGCGCAAAACAATAGATCTAAACAACTGAACCGAGCGGGCACACCTCGCAGAACTGGGAATCGCATTCCAAAAACGAGCTACTTGATAGGAAAACGAGCACTGAAATTTCGACGATCTATGCAGCGGAACTGTAATACAAAATCCATGCCTAAGATTCAAATTGTGTACATCAGTTCTGAAGGTAATTTTGCGAGAAAGATAAGGAGGTTTACCAGAATAAATAATCCCATGAATAAAAAACAAGTAATGAAAAACAAATCTCTGTCGCATATTCAGCCAACCACAATTCTGAAGAGCTTGTGAGACGTGATCACCTCTCCTCAATTTATGAAAAAAGCGAAGACACGAATTGGACCAAATACAACGTTACAATAATTAAAGTGAGACAAAACTAGAGCATCACAGAGAAGGCGTTTGAGCTTTATCGACAAAAACATTTTACTAAAATAGAGGCTTCTAAGGGACCCATACGCGCGCCTACATATCAACCTAATGTGATCACCAAAAGTAAGCCTATCATCAATGACAACACCCAAACTCTTGACCGAGTCCACCACTCTTAATTGCTCCCCTAGCATACTAGTGTTAATGTCATTTTTATTAACAGATAAGTTACCCTTTTTAGTAAATAAGATGCATTGGGTCTTGTCAGGATTGATCACAAGAGCATGCCTTTGTATTCCTCAGTAATTCTGTCACATGCATGAGGCAACTCACCAGGTATGAGGTCGAAATAAAGTTGTGTATCGTCCGCATATAAGTGATAGGAACATAAGGTTAACTTTGAAAATAAATTGCTGGTGAATATACTAAATAAAAGTGGACCCAAAATAGAACCTTGCGGTACACCTGCTACAATTGTAGAAGGATCAGAACAAACGGATTTAACCTTAACCGATTGCATCCTGTTAGAAAGATAAACTTCAGAATAGCCAACAAAAGGTTATGATTCAAAATATCAAATGCCTTGCTGAAATCAAGAAGCACAAGTGCAGATAGTAGATCTTCCCCCATCCAGAGCTCTAAATACGTCATCTGTCAGATCAAGAAGTGCCGTGGCACAGCTATACTGTCGCCTAAAGCCAGATTGTTTCTGAGGTAAAATATGATTAGAATTTAAAAAGGATTGTAGTTGTTCCGCCATAATCCTCTCCAACACTTTGGAAAGAACCGGGAGGATGGTAATGGGCCTCAGATCTTTAAACTCCTTAACTGGATTGGCGTTAGGAACAGGAGTCACCAAACCAAACTTCCACGCACTCGGGTAAGTGACTCTTTCAAGCAGAAATTAATTATATATCAAAGAACACTCAAAATACGAGGACAGCACAACCTAACCATATCCAGATATTCTAATTATTAATACCATTCGGTAGAGAATCGTTTGTACCCGTTTGTACCACTTTTGTTTTCGTTTTTACCTCAACCAATTCCAAAATACAGCGCTTTTTTGATTTTTCAGAATATCCCTGAAAATGTGTATCTCCGTTATTAATACAGATATCGCAAAACGGTCGATGGAATTCGATAGAGAATCGTTTGTACCCGTTTGTACCACTTTTGTTTTCGTTTGTACCTCAACCGATTTCAAAATACAGCGATTTTTTGATTTTTCAGAATATCGCTGAAAGTGTGTATCTCCGTTATTAATACAGATATCGCAAAACGGTCGATGAAATTCGATATAGAATCGTTTGTACCCGCTTGTACCACTTTTGTTTTCGTTTGTACCTCAACCGATTTCAAAATACAGCGATTTTTTGATTTTTCAGAATATCGCTGAAAATGTGTATCTCCGTTATTAATACAGATATCCCAAAACGGTCGATGAAATTCGATATAGAATCGATTGTACCCGCTGGTAGCACTTTTGTTTTCGTTTATACTTCAACCGATTCCAAAATACAGCGATTGTTTGATTTTTCAGAATACCGCTGAAAGTGTGTATCTCCGTTATTAATAGAGATATTGCAAAACGGTCAATGGAATTAGATAGAGAATCGTTTGTACCCGCTTGTACCATTTTTGTTTTCGTTTATACCTCAACCGATTCCAAAATACAGCGATTTTTTGATTTTTTTTAATATCGCTGAAAGTGTGCATCTCCGTTATTAATAAAGATATCGCAAAACGGTCAATGGAATTCGATAAAGAATCGTTTGTACCCGTTTGTTCCACTTTTGTTTTCGTTTATATCTCAACCGATTCCAAAATACAGCGATTTTTTGATTTTTCAGAATATCGCTGAAAGTGTGTATCTCCGTTATTAATACAGATATCGCAAAACGGTCGATGAAATTCGATATAGAATCGTTTGTACCCACTTGTACCAGTTTTGTTTTCGTTTATACCTCAACCGATTCCAAAATACAGCGATTTTTTGATTTTTCAGAATATCGCTGAAAGTGTGTATCTCCGTTATTAATAGAGATATCGCAAAACAGTCAATGGAATTAGATAGAGAATCGTTTGTACCCGTTTGTACCACTTTTCTTTTCATTTGTATCTCAACCGATTCCAAAATACAGCGATTTTTTGATTTTTCAGAATATCGCTGAAAGTGTGTATCTCCGTTATTAATACAGATATCGCAAAACGGTCGATGAAATTCGATATAGAATCGTTTGTACCCACTTGTACCAGTTTTGTTTTCGTTTATACCTCAACCGATTCCAAAATACAGCGATTTTTTGATTTTTCAGAATATCGCTGAAAGTGTGTATCTCCGTTATTAATAGAGGCATCGCAAAACAGTCAATGGAATTAGATAGAGAATCGTTTGTACCTGTTTGTACCACTTCTCCTTTCATTTGTACCTTAATCGATTCCAAAATACATCGATTTTTTGATTTTTCAGAATACCGCTGAAAGTGTGTATCTCCGTTATTAATAGAGATATCGCAAAACGGTCAATGGAATTAGATAGAGAATCGTTTGTACCCGCTTGTACCATTTTTGTTTCCGTTTATACCTCAACCGATTCCAAAATACAGCGATTTTTTGATTTTTTTGAATATCGCTGAAAGTGTGTATCTCCGTTATTAATAGAGATATCGCAAAACGGTCAATGGAATTCGATACAAAATCGTTTGTACCCATTTGTACTACTTTTGTTTTCGCTTGTACCTCAATCGATTCCAAAATACAGCGATTTTTTGATTTTTCAGAATACCGCTGAAAGTGTGTATCTCCGTTATTAATAGAGATATCGCAAAACGGTCAATGGAATTAGATAGAGAATCGTTTGTACTCGCTTGCACCATTTTTGTTTTCGTTTATACCTCAACCGATTCCAAAATACAAAGATTTTTTGATTTTTCAGAATATCGCTGAAAGTGTGTATCTCCGTTATTAATAGAGATATCGCAAAACGGTTAATGGAATTCGATAGAGAATCGTTTGTATCCGTTTGTACCACTTTTGTTTTCGTTTGTACCCAACCGATTCCAAAATACAGCGATTTTTTGATTCTTCAGAATATCGCTGAAATATCACTCTTTCCAGGTTAGTATCCCCGATGGATAGATTTTGTAGAGTTCTGCCTGAGCGTGTTTCAGTTAAAACTTTGATTTTCTCTGCATTTACTGATAGACCCACTTTTTGAGCATTCGATAAATATTTCCTTTACTGACGTTGTTGCTCTTCCCATTATGTTGATGTCGTCAGCATACGCTGCTATTTGGAAGAACTTATTATTTAAGATGTTTGAAGAATTGATCGACATTTTCTTATGACATATTCCAATGCGATATTGAAGAGAACGGGGGCTAATCCATCACCTTGTTTCAATCCAATTTGTTATTTCAAATGGGTTGGTCCTCTGAGTCTATATTCTGAAATATGCTGTGGTATCCGTCATTATAGTCTGGTTAATTTTATGGGAATAAAATCAGAATTCGTTCATAATGTCATATATCCTGTCTCTTTTTATGGAGTTATAAGCTTATCGAAAGTCTACGAATATCTAAATAGCTGGTCAATAGTGGATCTGCCTGGCCTGAAACATGCTTGATAATCACCAATGATATCCTCTGTGTATATCTGTATTCGTTGTACACAGTAGGGAGATCCCGCGATAGTTTTTGACTCCTTTTTCAGTCCTGGGAATCTTTTCTTCCTTCCATATGCTAACTATTGAAGTGTACAGTTGTTCTAAGAGTTTTTCTCCGGGTGTTTTATGTAGTTCCATAGCTATTCCATCAAATTCAGATGATTTGTTTTTCTTTTGGGCTGGCAGAGCTAGCTCGACTTCCTGTAATGTAGGACTTTATCTCTCATCAATGTGGTATGGAGTTTAAAACCCTCTTTCAGTTATTATCTTTAAAATTCCTTTCCATCTCTTCTACTTGATGATTCATATATCGTCGTTTCTTTCTTCCACATATTTTATTAGCTTTTTTCCTCGTCTCTTCGAATTCTTCTTTCCTTGTCACTCGCTGGAAATGTTTTTGTAATACTTCTACACGTGTCGAAGAATTCTTTCTCCGGTGTATTGGACTTCTTGCAAAATGTACTATTTTCAAAGTATTTGAATCCCTATTACGTGACACCTTAACTATAGCGTTTTCAGAAACTGAAGGGGATTAAATCGGAGTTGAAAAAGATGTTGATATTATAATACAAAGCGAAATAAATGTCGACGTAAACAATATTGGAGATGAATATATTATAAATATTGACTTAGAAGAGTCTGAATTTGCAACATCAGAGAGTTTAAGTACATTTTTGAAAAACGTTGAATGTGACCTAATTCATATTGGTGTAAAGAGGTTGAGGTACAAACGAAAACAAAGGTAGTACAAACGATTCTCTATCGAATGGCATTAATAAAAGCAAAACATCGTAAACTCTGGTTTCAGGTTCACAGAGCTCAACTTTTTTTATAAATTTTAACTTAGATTAAAACAAACACTTTAAAGAGCAAACCATTATGCTAATGCGTTCAAACAAGCATCTCGAGGTTTCAACAAATTTAAATTTAGACCTCCTCACTTCTTTCACGTCTTCTTCATTCTTTCCAGTGTCACCATCCTAAGTAGTCGGGATTTCTGTTTACAAAACACTTCTTGGTCGGCCCACACAAACATCCACCTCCAAATCCTCCCAGTTTCCTTCTTACTTTCTCTTTTTTCCTTCTTCGACTATTTGTATCTATTTCGAAAGTTTTCGAACTTGATCTTTTGAGAATGTGTCAATATGAACTAATGTTAACACGTGTATAACACGATGCGGTGAAGATAAGAAACATTTCCATTTTTTTATCTGATTTTTTTGGCCGATTCTTTTTTCTTTTTGGTTTCTTCGGTTGGAAATTCGACCCCGAAACGGCGGAGTCAATTTGTAAAACGTGTCTAATCCGATCCGGCGTAATTTGTCAAGTCCTCGCCGCCGCCGTCGCCGCCGTCGTGTTTTTATCCTTTAATCGCGCCCGCTGCCGTTCGGGTCGTTAGAGACCCGAACACCTCTTCGGTTTCGGAGTGTGTGTGTTGTGTCATTAGTACCAACAACCAGCACTTTCAAATTGGATACTTTTTTTGGACAACTTTTTTGTTCTGTCATAAAAATTATTTTAAAATGAATTGGAATTTCATTCGAAATGAAATTGAAATAATAAAAAGGAATTTGTGGGGTCCATACTTAACTTACACAACTTTAAAACAACATTCTAAACTTACTACAAGGTATAAAGAAATGTGTTGTATCTCAAATTAAAGATTGAAGTTTCCTCTTTAAAACGATATATCACATTCGATTTCATGAAAAGTGGTTAGAGATGTAGCTTAAAATTTCAAATTTAATTCAAATAAAACAATATGTGTGTTGAGATGGATTATTTAATTGTTCGGCTCTACCGGTTTTGATTACCAAATGTAATCATCTTCAGGAGATTTGCCGCGTCAATTAGAGGTTGTTTGAGGGTTATTTTGAACCCTCAAAATAAAAATAAGAACCAACGTAGGCCAATCTAAATAAACAAAAAGAAAAGAGACATAAAAGAACAGATTTCAAAGTAAATCATTGGCAACAAGAAGGAAATAAAGTGTATAATGAAGAAAACAACTTCAGATATAGGATTTATAAAATACAATTTCCGTGGCAAATCTCCTAAAGGTAATTACATTTGGTAATCGAAAGCGTTAGAGCCGAACAATTAAATAATTCATCTCAACACACATAATTATTTTATTTAAATTAAATTCCCAAAGATGGAAAGGAATAATTATAACATTAATAAATATAGTAATATTAGCATAAAGAGATGGATCATATCTCAGTTTTCTCTTTAAAACGATGTATCACATTCAATTTTATGAAAAGTGGTTATAGAGATAGCTTAAAAATTGAAAGACTGAATTTTAATTTTTTTAATAAAATCATCTAAAATGTACGCCAACTTTAAAAAATCATTCTAAACTTATTACAAGGTTTAAAGACATGTTTTAATCTCAAATTAAAGATTAAAGTTTCGTCTTCAAAACGATGTATCGCATTCGGTTTGATGAAAAGTTGTTCGCGAGGTAGCTTAAAAATTGAAAAACTAAATTTTAACTCTTTTCATAAAATCACCTAAATTTTTGCCAACTTTAAAAAATCATTCTAAACTTATTACAAGATATAGAGAAATGTGTTATATCTCAAATTAAAGATTAAGGTTTCTTCTTTAAAATGATGTATCTCCTGCGGTTTTATGAAAAGTTGTTGAAGAGGTAGCTTAAAAATTAAAAGACTAAATTTTAACTTTTTAATAAAATCATCCAAAATCTACGCCAACTTTAAAAAATCATTCTAAACTTATTAGAAGGTGTAGCGAAATGTGTTATATCTCAAATTAAAGATTAAAGTTTCTTCTTTAAAACGATGTATCTCTTGCGGTTTTATGAAAAGTTGTCGAAGAGGGTAGCTTAAAAATTAAAGGACTACATTTTAACGTTTTTAATAAAATCATCTAAAATGCATGCCAAATTTAAAAAATCATTTTAAACTTATTACAAGATATAGAGAAATGAGTTATATCTCAAATGAAAGATTAAAGTTTCTTCTTTAAAACGATGTATTGCGTTCGGTGAGGTAGCTTAAAATTGAAAGAGTAAATTTTAACTATTTTAATAAAATTGTCTAAAATGTACGCCAACTTTAAAAAATCATTTTAAATTTATTACAAGATGTAGAGAAGTGTGTTATATCTTAAATTAAAGTAAAGTTTCCTCTTTAAAACGATGTATCGCGTTCGGTTTACTAAAAAGTAGTTGGAGAGGTAGCTTAAAAATTGAAAGACTAAATTTTAACTTTTTTGATTTAAATCATCTAAAATGTACGCCAACTTTAAATAATCATTCTTAACTTATTACAAGGTATAGAGAAATGTGCTACATCTCAAATTAAAGATTAAAGTTTCCTCTTTAAAACGATGTATTGCATTTGGTTTTATGAAAAGTTGTTGCAGAGATAGCTTAAAAATTGAAAGACTAAATTTTAACTTTTAATTAAAATCATCTATAATGTACACCAACTTTAAAAAATCATTCTAAACTTACTATAAGGTATAGAAAAATGTGTTATATCTCAAATTAAAGACTAAAGTTTCCTCTTTAAGACGATGTATCGCATTCGGTTTTATGAATAGCTGTTGGAGAGGTAGCTTAACAATTGAAAGACTAAATAAATTTTAACTTTTTTAATAAAATCATCTAAAATGTACGCCAACTTTAAAAAATCATTCTAAACTTATTACAAGCTATAGAGAAATGTGCTATATCTCAAATTAAAGATTAAAGTTTCCTCTTTAAAACGATGTATCGCATTCGGTTTTATGAAAAGCTGTTGGAGAGGTAGCTTAAAAATTGAAAGACTAAATTTTAACTTTTTTAATTTAAATCGTCTAAAATGTACGCCAACTTTAAAAAATCATTCTAACCTTATTAAAAGGTATAGAAAAATGTGTTATATCTCAAATTAAGGATTAAAGTTTCCTCTTTAAGACGATGTATCGCATTCGGTTTTATGAAAAGCTGTTGGAGAGGTAGCTTAAAAATTGAAAGACTAAATTTTAACTTTTTTAATAAAATCATCTAAAATGTACGCCAACTTTAAAAAATTATTCTTAACTTACTATAAGGTATAGAAAAATGTGTTACATCTCAAATTAAAGATTAAAGTTTCCTCTTTAAGACGATGTATCGCATTCGGTTTTATGAAAAGCTGTTGGAGAGGTAGCTTAAAAATGGAAGGACTAAATTTTAACTTTTAATTAAAATGATCTATAATGTAGGCCAACTTCAAAAAAACCTTTTTAACTTACTATAAGGTATAGAAAAATGTGTTATATCTCAAATTAAAGATTAAAGTTTCCTCTTTAAAACGATGTATCGCATTCGATTTACTAAAAAGTAGTTGGAGAAGTAGCTTAAAAATTGAAAGACTAAATTTTCACTTTTTTAATAAAATCATAAAATGTACGCCAACTTTAAAAAATCATTCTAATCTTATTACAAGGTATGAAGAAATGTGTTATATCTCAAATTAAAGATTAAAGTTTCCTCTTTAAGAGGATGTATCACATTCGATTTTATGAAAATTTGTTAGAGAGATAGCTTAAAAATTGAAAGACTAAATTTTAACTTTTTTAATAAAATGATCTAAAATGTACGCCAATTTTAAAAAATCATTCTGAACTTATTACAAAGTATAGAGAAATGTGTTATATCTCAAATTAAAGATTAAAGATTCCTCTATAAAAGGATGTATCGCATTCACTTTACCAAAAAGTGGTTGAAGAAACAGCTTAAAAATTGAATGACTAAATTTTAACTTGTTTAATAAAATCATCTAAAATGTACGCCAACTTTAAAAAATCATTCTAAACTCATTAGTAAGAATAAAAAAATGGGTTATATCTCAAATTAAAGTTTAAAGTTTCCTTTTTAAAACAATATATCGCATTCGGTTTTATGAACAGTTGTTTAAGAGGTAGCATAAAAGTTGAAAAACTGAATTTTATCTTTTTTAATTTAAATCATCTAAAATGCACGCCAACTTTAAAAAATCATTCTAAACTTACTACAAGGTATAGAGAAATGGGTTATATCTCAAATTAGAGATTAAAGTTTCCTCTTTAAAACGATGTATCACTTTCCGTTTTATGAAAATTTGTTAGAGAGATAGCTTAAAAATTGAAAGACTACATTTTGAAATTTTTTATAAAATCATCTAAAATGTACGCCAACTTTAAATAATCATTCTTAACGTATTACAAGGTATAGAGAAATGTGCTATATCTCAAATTAAAGATTAAAGTTTCCTCTTTAGAACGATGTATCACTTTCGGTTTTATGAAAATTTATTAGAGAGATAGCTTAAAAATTGAAAGACTAAATTTTAAGTTTTAATTAAAATCATCTATAATGTACGCCAACTTTAAAAAATCATTCTAAACGTACTGTAAGGTATAGAAAAATGTGTTATATCTCAAATTAAAGATTAAAGTTTCCTCTTTAAGACGATGTATCGCATTCGGTTGTATGAAAAGCTGTTGGAGAGGTAGCTTAAAAATTAAAAGACTAAATTTTAACTTTTAATTAAAATCATCAATAATGTCCGCCAACTTTAAAAAATCATTCTAAATTGACTATAAGGTATAGAAAAATGTGTTATATCTCAAATTAAAGATTAAAGTTTCCTCTTTAGAACGATGTATCACTTTCGGTTTTATGAAAAGCTGTTGGAGAGGTAGCTTAAAAATTGAAAGACTAAATTTTATCTTTTTTAATTTAAATCATCTAAAATGTACGTCAACTTTAAAAAAATCATTCTAAACTTATCACAAGAGTGAATTTGAAGAGTATGACGTTTTCGTTTAATAATTTTATATCTTTTACAATTACTTTAATCACCCAAATTCAAAATTTAATCAATATTGGTTCGGATCAGTTGTTTCGAAAATGTTACATATTTCATTATATTTTTGGCTTAACATGTAAATTTTATCTCTAAGAGAAATTTTTGAGGTTATACAAATCGTGAGTGACTTGGAGGTAAATATAAAGATAATAGGTAAATAATTTACTCTGTTTTTTGCAGTTTAATATAATCAATTTTACAAGACAATTTTTCATGTCTTCATTCATTCAGACGATGTTTCTTTTGTCTTGATTCTCTCGATATGTCCATCATTTGACCGATGACGGTGATTATACAAACTTTTTTTATATAATAAGTAGCTTTAGTGATATACTATCCTGAACTCTTTGTTTATTTTTAAGTCGAAACACGTGTTGCACCGAATTTAATAAAATAATAAAAATATATCGTTCAAGCCAAACATGCTTTTATTTTCTTATTACAAGGTATAGAGAAATGTGTTATATCTCAAATAAAAGATTAAAGTTTCATCTTTAAAACGATATATCGCATTCGGTTTTATGAAAAGTAGCTTAAAAATTGAAAGATATAAGATCAAGGTAAATTTAGGACATTTATTTAAACTTTTTTTATCACTACACTTATTGAAAAACATATATATCATCACCATTTACACGTTTTGCGTTTCGTGGCAACATTTTTTTCTCTTTCATAATCTCCTCAATATTTCAAAAGTTCTTTAGTCCTCCCAGTTCGTTAATCCGAAGTCTCGCCTTCGTCGTTTGACGATTTACACACGCTTATAATCATTACACACACACACGGCCTATAAATCACGTGTAATTAAAATCCTACGTGTGCCAACTCCGACTTATACGCCTCGGAGACTTTTTCACATTGAATGGGTACTTTTTAACTCGCTCATTTAGAGTTTTAAAGTCGACCGCACTTTTTTTACTTTTTATATTTTATAAAAAAAAAAACAATATTGAATTATTAAATAAATACTTTAAAGCTTTAAACGACAGTGATATAATGTAATGTTTTATTGCGTTTCGTTTATAGCGACACGTATAAAAGTACAAAGAAACAATTTGAAGGATCATAAAATCACGGATAGCCCAGCTCGTAACGATAAAGTAATCTGGAACGAAATAAAAGAAGTAGCAACAATAACTTGAAAAATTTATTATTTAAGACCTAATCAAACCAAATTGACAATTTGAAAGTGTTGCGCGTTCAAAGTCATGTTGGTAGTCGTGTATAATCGTTACAAATCCGTTGGGGAACAATGGTCGGGGTCAAACGCGAGAGGACGACAACAAACGGAATCTAACAGGAGTCGAGTAATGACAAGGCTCCGGGGGGCCGGGCGCTATCCGGAGTACTCCGGGAGGTTCGGAAGGTGTCAGATGTCGAAACGGCGACCAACCGGGAGTTCGGATCGTCAACGTTTGTCTCCGTAATGACCCACTTTACGTGATTAACCGCTTGTCACATCTTCACGCCGCACCAAAATGCTTCAAAAGCAAAATCATGACATCAAAAAATCTTAGATCCAAAAAATACTTGATTAAAAAGAGAAGTTATAGAAGAGATGTAATGAAAAAATTAAGGCTTATGTGGAATTCAAGACTTAAATCTTTGGCCAAGTTGTTGTAGAGGAAAGGAAGCGAATTATAAAAAAATTCAACTTTTGACGAGCTAAATAGTTACCTCAAACAGATAATGGCATACCTAATACTTTAATTTACTCGTACAGGTTGAGGGCAAAAAAAGATAACAATTACGAAGAGATACAAGTATGTTATAAGGCATTTTTGTCTATACATGATATAACAGGTCGAAGGATTCAAACTATTCAGCAAAGTTTGAAGGAGATGGGTGTTTCGTCAACAGATAAACGAGGTAAACATTCGAACAGACAACATAAACACATAATGACACTATCACTCTTATTAATGATTTTATCAAGTCTTTGAGAGGCCTGAAAACTTAAATATTTCGAAACTTCATGGAATGTTTAATGATAATCATTCCAGACACTGTTTACACAGGAGTAAACAGTGTCACCAGTTTTGCTAAAAAAAGTAAAGAAAATTAAAATCTGGCCAAACTCAAAGGTGACCATAACCTCATTTAAAGAAAGCAGAAATATTATTATTACCTGAAGAGGTTCTTTAGAAAAAATCCTTCAAGTCAAACACAATAGAAGCTATTATAATGGACTTTAAAAAAATTGCACACACCCAATATTACTACGAACGATGTTTATTAAAGAAAGAAGTTGAACTTCTACTCTTTTTTGAGTGTGTGAATGTTTTGTTCCCTGTCCAAGGTCACTCTTACATGGAATGCGACAAGAACATGAATTTCATCAGCCAAAACCAACACCATTTCGATTTCTGTTGAAGAAAACTATGTATTATAGATTGTATAGTACTCTTTACCAACTTAAAAATACTGAGCAAAACTGCAAATAACAAAAAATTGCAAACTTATAAAAAACTAACAGACAAAGAAGAAATCTTAGCAATAATTGGTCTTCTTTATCTATGTGGTGTATTCAAATCTGCTCATTTATCACTGGATAACTTAGGGAGTACTAAGTATGGACCTCCTATGTTTCATGCAACGATGTCTAAAAGACGTTTCGTATACTTTTTGGCAAATTTAAGATTTGACAATAAATTAGCAGCGATTTCAAATTTTTGGACTCCTTTCGTCGAAAATTGTAAGAAATACTACACTATAAATGAATATGAAAGCAGCAAAATACGTTATAAAAGTTTTCAGTATCTGTTGTACTCGTATCTTTTATTTCTTAGGAGGAGAAGTATATGTCGGTAAGGAAGGCAATAGAGTTGCAAAGGATCTGGCCTACAAAGTTGTTATGGAAATCACGCAACTAATACATAATACAAAGAGATAATACAAATACAAATACAACCCAAACTTTAAAAATTCTTTTTTAACTTATTTATAGGAACTAAGAAACGATTTATACATCAAATTAAACATTGAACTCTCCTTTTTATTTTGATATAAAACTCATTTCTTTGTTGACGTAAATAAAGTAGATACACTTTTTTTAAGATTGTGCTGAATTACCAAGATATATTAATTTTTAAGTAAATATAACTCAAACTTTAAAAATTCCTCCTTACCATATTTACAGGAATTAAGAATCGATTTATACATCAAATTAAACGGTGAACTCTCCTTTTTATTTTGATATAAAACTCATTTCATTGTTGACGTAAATAAACTAGATACACTTTTTTTAAGATTGTGCTGAATTACCAAGATATATTAATTTTTAAGTAAATACAACCCAAACTTTAAAAATTCCTCCTTACCATATTTATAGGAAATAAGAAACGATTTATACATCAAATTAAACATTGAATTCTCCTTTTTGTTTTGATGTGAAACTCATTTCTTTGTTGATGTAAATAAAGTAGATACACTTTTTTTAAGATTGTGCTGAATTACCAAGATATATTAATTTTTAAGTAAATACAACCCAAACTTTAAAAATTCCTCCTTACTATATTCATAGGAACTAAGAAACGATTTATACATCAAATTAAACGTTGAACTCTCCTTTTTATTTTGATATAAAACTCATTTCTTTGTTAACGTAAATTACGTCAATATGCATTTTTGAAGATTTTACTAAAATTCGAATTAATTAAAAAGACATTTTTTAAATTTGAAATAAGAATCGTTTACACAATCGCTATGTAAACAAAAACCAATTTCTATACAAACATAAGTTTGCATAAACCCGATTGGAATCGTCGAGATTAAACCCGAATTTATACTCATTACCCAAGAACGGCGACAATCAAAGAAACGTTTAAATGGGGTTAGAGAGTCGCGACTTCACGCAGAGTTGGTTCGGCTTCTTCTCCGCATTTTTTTTCGATCTCGGCTTGTTCCGGAACACAATGGATTAATAAAGTTCAATTAAACCTGCATGCAGCGGCAACAGTAGTGGCGTCTATTGAAAATGTTGTTGCTAACTACAACACAGTTGCTTTTGCAATGGTAGAAGCAATTAGAAGGAGATCTCGAATAGATTTGGCTTATAGAGCGCCTTCTCTTTTACTTCTTCTGCTTCGTTGCTTCTTCGTACTTCTGGTATACAGTTAGACAGGCCGTCGGTTGATAAAACCGCGCGAGCTGGAGCGACTGAGTAATCAATGTCATTCAAAGAGAGAGGAAAGGAAGAGGACCAAAACAACCGATCGACTGGTTTTCTCTTCGTCTTCTTCTTAGTTCCTCGGGCGATTGCTTTGCACCGAGCAATTGAACGCGTCTCTTTTGCAGGACCGGATGCAAACATTTTCTACTAAACCAAGTCTTGATTAATACCCAAGATTTATTTGTTAAAATTATAAATTAAAAATCGCGCAAATCCGTATCTGATAGTTTCTTCTTTCTGGATTGAGAAGAAAACGAAAGAATAAAATCGCAACTCAATTGTAGCAACTCCGTGGCTGTATGTTGTTTGGTTCGCGGTAATTACACAAATATGCTCCCGTCTAATTGGACCAAAGAAGAGATAGAAACGAAAGAAGCAAAAGGAAATTAAAAAAAGGAAGAAGTGGCGGTGGAGAGGTGGTGGAGGAGGAATACGCAGCTGGAGGCTGGTCTTGCTTGTGCTTCGAAACGCGCACACACACAAGTTAAACTATTTTAATGAGTGCACCTTTGATTTACGAAGGCCAAGGGGACGGGATTTAATTGAGCTTCAGTCGCGCCCGATTGAATTATTTATCGGAATGTTCGTCGGAACGGTGACGATCGGAAAAACGACACAAGAAATGAAAGAACAAAAAAAAACGAGGTATACAAGCTCAAAATCAAACTCTTTTTAATCGATGCGAAGTTAGCCCACAATTTTTCCTAAACGATGTACTTGATTATCAAGATCTATACCTCATTCGATTCGTCATATTTTCTTCTATTGAAATCACGAAATGCTAAATCTCAATTCTTTGAAGTTAACCTTGTACAGCTCTCAGAACGACACCGTGTTTGGTTCGATGTTTATACTCATAAGTTGGACCCACTATAACTTAAGAACGGTTTGAGAAATTTAATGTTTTTTCTCAATAGAAAAGTGATGTTGGTATTTTATTGAAGCTAAATTCTTCCTCTTTAACTTGTGTCAATTCCTCTTTTGGTACTATTACAGAATAATATTTCTTCTGGTTTTTTTTTTTGTTTCTGGATCTTTTCAGTCATGAAATGTACTAAAAAGAACCATGCTTTTGTTTATTTTGGAAACGTAAGAATACATTTTTGATTGTGGACTAAATCCCTCTATAGTTGAGTGAACAGTATTACAAGAGTGATTTTTTATCAGAAGACTTTGTTCTAAAGGAATAGAAATGTATCAGTTATCGTTGGTTAAATTTTGAACTGTATTATGTATCGGTTACGAGATTTCCATAACAACTTTGTAGGCCAGATCCTTTGCAACTCTATTTTCTTCCTTACCGGCATATACTTTTCCTCCTAAGAAATAAAAAGTACGAGCACAACAGATACCGAAAACTTTTATACCGTATTTTGCTGCTTTCTTTGGGAGGTATTGTATAAAATTACACCTTCCTCTAAATGGCATCAACATTTCATTTAAAGTTGCATATCTTATCGTGTAGTATTTCTTACAATTTTCGACGAAAGGAGTCCAAAAATTTGAAATCGCGTTAAATCGCTTTAAATTAACGTTGAACTCTCGTTCACGTTTAATTTGATGTATAAATCGTTTCTCAGTTGCTATAAATATGGTAAGGAGGAATTTTTAAAGTTTGGGTTGTGTTTATATAAAAATTAATATATCTTGGTAATTCAGCACAATATTAAAAAAAGTGTATCTACTTTATTTACATCAACAAAGAAATGAGTTTTATATCAAAATAAAAAGGAGAGTTCAACGTTTAATTTGATGTATAAATCGTTTCTTAATTCCTATAAATACGGTAAAAAACAATGTTTAAAGTTTGGGTTGTATTTATTTAAAATTTAATATATCTTGAAATTTCAGCACAATCTTAAAAATAGCATATCTACTTTATTTACGTTAACAAAGAAATGACTTTTATATTAAAATAAAAAGGAGACTTCAACGTTTAATTTTATGTATAAATCGTTTCCTAGTACTTATAAATAAGGTAAAAAAGAATTCTTAAAGTTTTGATTGTATTTATTTAGAAATTAATTTTTCTTGGTAATTCAGCACAATATTAAAAAAAGTGTATCTACTTTATTTACGTCAACAAAGAAATGAGTTTTATATCAAAATAAAAAGGAGAGTTCAATGTTTAATTTGATGTATAAATCGTTTCTTAATTCCTATAAATAAGTTAAAAAAGAATGTTTAAAGTTTGGGTTGTGTTTAGTTAAAAATTAATATATCTTGGTAATTCAGCACAATATTTAAAAAAGTGTATCTACTTTATTTACATCAACAAAGAAATGAGTTTCACATCAAAATAAAAAGGAGAGTTCAATGTTTAATTTAATGTATAAATCGTTTCTTAGTGCCTATAAATAAGTTAAAAAAGAATCTTTAAAGTTTGGGTTGTATTTATTTAGAAATTAATTTTTCTTGGTAATTCAACACAATTTTAAAAAAGGTGTATCTACTTTATTTACGTCAACAAAGAAATGAGTTTTATATCAAAATAAAAAGGAGAGTTCAACGATTAATTTGATGTATAAATCGTTTCTTAGTTCCCATAAATAAGGTAAAAATGAATTTTTAAAGTTTGGGTTGTGTTTATTTAAAAATTAATATATCTTGGTAATTCAGCACAATCTTAGCACCTACGCTAATGGTTTGATATCAATTTTGAGTACAAATTTGAAAATCTCCGTCTAATCTAACCTAAGATAATTTATTATTTGGGTTCCAAAGAAGCAGTGCTTTTAAAAACGATTTTTTAAACAGTGTTTTGAACACAACTTAGAATATTTTTATGTTCTAGTTTTACTAAACTTCAATTTTCTCAAAAATGGTAGCTGATAGAGATTTGAAATAAGAACACCTTTTTTATCTACAATAACTTCAAGATTTTAAAATCACTTTCAGATCTAAAACATAACCCAAGACGTAGAAGTTAACGAGAAAATAACTAAAGTATGTTAAAAACATAAATAATTATTAAAACCCCATAGCATCTACTCCAATGGTTTGATCTCAATTTTGAGTACAAATTTGAAATCCTCCGACTAATCTAACTTAAAATAAGTAATTATTTGGGTTCTATAGAAACAGTAACTTAAATAACGATTTTTTAAATGGGATTTTAAATAAAAATTGGAAATTTTTTATGTTTTGACTTTACAAAACCTTAATTTTCTCAAAAATTGCAACTATTAGAGGTTTGATATAAGAGCACCTTTTTTATCAAGGATGCTTTAAAGATTTCAAATTCATACTCAGATCTAAAATATAATCAGAGACGTAGAAGTTAATGGGAGAATAACTAAAGTATGTCAAAAACATGAAACATAAAATTGATCATTAAAACCCCATAGAATCCACGCCAATGGTTTAATCTCAATTTTGAGTCCAAATTTGAAATCCTCCAACTAATCTAACTTAAAATATCTATTAATTTGAGTTCTGTAAAAACATTGCCAATTTTCTGAAAAATTGCAATAATTAGAGATTTGAAATAAGATCACATTCTAAGAGATCATGATAAGTTTTATCGAATAATTTCAGTAACAATTCGTTTGCAACAAAACTTTGGAGTTGTTGACCATTTTGTGGGTATTATGAAATGTAAATACGTCGGTATACCGTTACCTAAAATAAAAAAAATAATAAAAAACAACGAAAGAAAAAAAATTTATGAGCACCTCGCGTCCGAACAATGAATAAATGATGAGCGCCTGAACGAAGAACGGGCAGAGAAATCATTTCGGAAGGTGGTTCGACAAGAATAGTTCAACAGGTTCAATGTAAATTTTCGACTTGGCCACTTCACCAAATGAAAACCAAACCCAAAAAGGTCGTTTATTATTATTGGGATAGAAACGAAAATTAAACCGAGAGATTTGTGAATCGATTTAGAAATTTTAAATTAATTTTTCTTCTATTTATTAGCTTAAATAATCGTTATAAATAGATCCAACTAATTCAGCTCGAAAAATTTAATTATGTATTCCAATAACATATTGAAAATATTATTTACTCTCAATCTGTGATAATGGAATGTAATTACAAATAAAATCAACCAAAATTTCGACATCAATGAACACATAATACAACAAATAATGATATTTATTACAATTTATGACCGTATTATTATCCCCTAATACTACAATAACACAAAAAATGATTCGCTAATAACTCAGGGGTTTAATTACAAATATGTTCCGATTTACAAATTTATTAATACATTTCGTTATATAATTGGAAGTTTTAACGTCATCATTTTATAGAGATGTATCTATATCTCGATTTCGCACTAAATCTACTTCATATACGTAGACTTAGCGAACTGTGACGATAGAACGGCATCAGAGCAAATGAAAGACGATCTTCCGGGTGGTACAAGCAGCTGAAGAAGTAAGAAGAGAAGGAGGAGAAGGAGGAAAACGAGAGCAACAGCTAAAGTAGCAGCAGCAACATTTCTTGGAGATTATCAACCTCGTTACTGAGTCCCGGTTAGTCTTTCTAGTTAGAGGAGAACGGCAGTTTTGCTGTAGCCGTCGTTCTGCGCAAATTGTTCGGAGATAATTTTGAGGATTAGGCCTCCCTCCGGAACCCAAACGTTGTGCTTTTGCCATCTTTCCGGATAATCTAGGTTTATTTCAACGATATTTCGTTACAAAATCTAATAATAACGTTAGTTATATCGGTCGTAAAACCGGGACGTTTATATCTAAATCTATTTTTGAAAAAGAGATAACAATAATAAATACCAAATTAAATCCTCAACGTAAATTGTTTGTATGAATGATTAATTTGAAAGTTTTGAACATAAAAAATTGTTAAGCTCATGAGTACAAAATTTATGCTAAAACCTTGAAGAGATTGATAAAAGGTTTTGTTACAAATGCGTGCTTAATTAAATTCATTCTCACATGTTAAAGCAGGAAAGTAACGTTATATAACATAGATACTTATATAACGATCTATTACCATTACTTACATTGTGATTAATTAACCTAGAATAAATTAGACAAGATAACCTTTAGTATTTTTTCTTATTCTATTATGCTTGAGTTATTTTCTCATTAACTTCTATATATGTGAGTATATTTTAGATCTGACGTGAGTGTAAATCTGAAATTTTTAAAGCATTTTGGAGTTAAGATTTTGTAAAATTAAATCATAAAAAATGTCCAATTTTTGTGCAAAATCTCAGTTAATTCTCGTTTTTAAAGGCACTGTTTCTACAGAATCCAAATAATTAGATATTTTAAGTTAGATTAGTTGGAGGATTTCAAATTTTTACTCAAAATTGTGATCAAACCATGGTGTAGATTCTATGAGGTTTTAATAATTCTAGAGATCTTATCATCTCTAAGAAGTGTTATATCTCAAAAACTAAATGAGATATTAACTTGAAATAAGAAGTATTTTGAAGTAAACTTAACTAGTATTTAACATTCAAAAGATCTTTGCTTCAAATCTTTAAACTTCACCACTATGATTTTTTTGAAACATAAGTGTAAATCTTGATGGTCGTTGAATTCTGTATTGGTGTTAATCAAAGTTTAACATATCGTATCTCAAGAACCAATTGAGATATTTTAACAAGATAAAAAGCAATTTGAAGCAAATTTAATTAAAATTGAAAGTGTTGAAGATCGTCATTTCAAATCTTAAAATGTTGCTGTTATAATTTTATGAATTCCATGATCACTAATATTAATTTGAAGGACATCGATCTTTAAGAAATTTTATATCTCAAAAACTAAATCAGATATCAACTTAAAATAAGAAGCATTTTGAAGTAAACTTAACTAGTATTTAACATGAAGAAGATATTCGCTTCAAATCTTCAAACTTTACCACTATGATTTTTCTAAATATAAGTGTGAATCTCGATAATCGTTGAATTGGGTATTGATGTTAATCAAAGTTTAAAATATCGTATCTGACGAACCAATTGAGATATTTTAACAAGATAAAAAGAAATTTGAAGCAAATTTAATTAAAATTGAAAGTGTTGAAGATCGTCTTTTCAAATCTTAAAATCTTGCTGTTATAATTTTATGAATTCCATGATCACTAATATTAATTTGAAGGACATCGATCTTTAAGAAATTTTATATTTCAAAAACTAAATGAGATATCAGCTTGAAATAAGAAGTATTTTGAAATAAACTTAACTAGTAATTAACATGCAGAAGATCTTTGCTTCAAATCTTCAAACTTCACCACTATGATTTTTTTGAAACATAAGTGTGAATCTGATGATCGTTGAATTCTGCATTGGTATTAATCAAAGTTTAAAATATCGTATCTCAAGAACCAATTGAGATATTTTAACAAGATAAAAAGCAATTTGAAGCAAATTTAATTAAGATTGAATGTGTCGAAGATCACTTCTTCGAATCCTGAAATGTAGTAGTGGTAATTTTATGAATTCCATAATCATAAATGTTAATTTAAAGGATAACCATCTTTAAGAAATTTTATATCTCAAAAACTAAATGAGATATCAATCTAAAATAAGAAGCATTTTGAAGTAAACTTAACTGGTATTTAACATGCAGAAGATCTTCGCTTCAAATCTTGAAACTTCACCACTATGATTTTTTTGAAACATAAGTGTGAATCTGATGATCGTTGAATTCTGCCTTGGTATTAATCAAAGTTTAAAATATCGTATCTCAAGAACCAATTGAGATATTTTAACAAGATAAAAAGCAATTTGAAGCAAATTTAATTAAGATTCAATGTGTCGAAGATCACTTATTCGAATCCTTAAATGTAGTAGTGGTAATTTTATGAATTCCATAATCATAAATGTTAATCTAAAGGATAACCATCTTTAAGAAATTTTATATCTCAAAAACTAAATGAGATATCAATCTAAAATAAGAAGCATTTTGAAGTAAACTTAACTAGTATTTAACATGCAGAAGATCTTCGCTTCAAATCTTGAAAGTTTACCACTATGATTTTTTTGAAACATAAGTGTGAATCTGTGAACGTTGAATTCTGCATTGGTATTAATCAAAGTTTAAAATATCGTATCTCAAGAACCAATTGAGATATTTTAACAAGATAAAAAACAATTTGAAGCAAATTTAATTAAGATTGAAAGTGTCGAAGATCACTTCTTCGAATCCTGAAATGTAGTAGTGGTAATTTTATGAATTCCATAATCATAAGTGTTAATTTAAAGGATAACCATCTCTAAGAAATTTTATATCTCAAAAACTAAATGAGATATCAATCTAAAATAAGAAGCATTTTGAAGTAAACTTAAATAGTATTTAACATGCAGAAGATCTTCGCTTCAAATCTTGAAACTTCACCACTATGATTTTTTTGAAACATAAGTGTGAATCTGATGATCGTTGAATTCTGCATTGGTATTAATCAAAGTTTAAAATATCGTATCTCAAGAACCAATTGAGATATTTTAACAAGATAAAAAGCAATTTGAAGATAACACCGTTCAAATCGCGAATTTTCCCGGTATGTTTAGGTCAATTAATAAAATTGAAAACGACTCACCGAATAGATGTTGTTTCCCTTGGATTTTACTTCGAAGCTCAGCTGGAAAGAAAAGATAAATTAATTTATTGTGACAAAAAAAAAGAATTAATACGATACCTTTTAACATCCATAAAATAGCAATCCCATGATGTCCTATATCACATCACTAATATCACTTAGCATAAATATAGCACGCATTTAACACTTAATTTAAGTAATAAGTTTTATTTTTCTAAACTACTTTATCACCCTTAAATGCCCGCATATCAACTAAAATGCGTTATTAGCGAATCAAGTTCCAAACATCCCCTCCTTAATTTATTGTGGGAGGAAGGAATACTGGAGGTGAATAAACAAAAAATGTGAAGACGACAGGCCAAAGCGGTTTTAAATCGTTTTTTGGTTTTAAAACTCAACCTTTGAATAAAAAAATTACTCGTTTTCTCGAAACATTTCAAATAAAACTTACAGTGGGTCACTTAAGTATTTGCACAGGACCAATATATTAAAAAAAAAAAGCTAAACAGCATATGAAGCATTATTTTTTTTACATTTTCTCTAATCGGATACATGTTCTGAGAAATAGTATACATTTGAAATAATTAATAAGTATTTTCCGAATGGAATATTGAGTAAAATCTGAAATACGATGTCACAAAAGTATTTGTACACTAGTATTTCGGACAAGTCTAGACACGCACAGAGACCGAAGCGTTAGTTGTACATCTGTTGTTGTTAAGATAACATCCCTACAGACGCGTGCTAATAAATAACCTATCGTATCGTATCAGTGTTTGAGTCAAAATGCCGAAAGCTAAAGAATTGTCTATTTCGGAGAAAGTACAAATTATAGGCTTGTTTAAAGAAAAGAAAAGTTTGCGAGAAATTGCTAAAATTATTAAACGGCCACACTCTACTGTTCGCTACATAATTACCAAGTTTAACACCAGCAAAAGTGTAGAAAACATGCATCGTGAACAACGGGCTATTCTGAAAGAAGTCCAAGATAATCCCAAAACTAGCGCTCAAAATTTGGCTGTACATATCGCAGAGAGGAAAGGAACAACTGTTCATCCTGAAACCGTAAGAAGAGTTCTCCGTAAAGCCGGCTACCATGGAAGAGTAGCACGTAAAAAGCCATTCATAAGTGAGCGAAATCGACTTAAGCGACTACAGTTTGCAAATGAATATGTGAATAAACCTCTAGAGTTTTGGAAGAATATTATTTTTAGCGACGAGTCAAAATATAACTTATTTTCATCTGACGACCGACAAATGATTTGGCGAAAAGCAAACACAGATCTTCAAACGAAAAATTTAATTCCAACGGTAAAGCATGGCGGAGGGCACATTCTCGTTTGGGGTTGCATGTCGTACAATGGAGTGGGAAATTTACACTTTATTGATAACATTATGGATGCTAAAACCTACCTTAAGTTTTTGCAAGATAATTTATTGAGTAGTGCACGTAAAATGGGTCTAGAGAACAGCTTTATGTTCCAGCAAGACAACGACCCTAAGCATACAGCAAGGATCCTTAAGGAATGGTTTTTATATACAGGGCGTAAAACGCTTCCACAGCCACCCCAAAGTCCAGACCTTAACCCAATTGAAAATTTGTGGCATATTTTAAACGTTAATATTAGAAAACATCAAATACACAATCGAAATGATTTAAAAACACACCTGAAGTCAGAATGGAAGAAAATTTCCCAAGAAATAACAGCCAAATTGGTAATGTCCATGCCAAAACGATTACAAGCCGTTATAAATGCTAACGGAATGCATACCAAGTATTAGATAGTTGGTTTAAGAGGCATCTGATTTAATTTGGTAATGTGTACAAATACTTTTGTGATGTCAAAAATTTCATTATCTTTAAAAATTCATAAACTGTTTATTTTTTTTTAAAATGTTATTAAGAGTTCTGTTATTGTTTTCATTTGTGTAAATAAAATATAGTTTAAAATTTGACTTTGTTTACCTCCTTTGCAATTTCTATTGAAAATATTAGGTGTACAAATACTTAAGTGACCCACTGTACGTCATTTTGCTAAAATAAAACGCACTAATCGAACTTCAATGTTTAACACTTCCTGCAAAAGAAAGTCTATCCCCCAATATAACAAGATAATTCAAACTAAATCGACTATAATTAGAGAACGGTTTGACGGATTTTAATGTTTTATATCTCAATCGAAAGTTTGGGGGCTAGACTTCCGGTCATTTCAGTCATTTCAATAGCCGTACGCAGGTAATTAGTAAATTTTGAAATCGAGCATTTCCACCTTCGTATTCATTGTAGATCATACTTTCGTTTGAGATGTTGATGACTAAAATTGGTCAATTAATATAAAATTTTTGTTTTAACCGAGATTCAAATTTTTTTAGTCGTATGTATAAACCACTTCTTCTCAGTGTTAATTTGTTTTATTTTTTATAAAATTAAAAAATTAAAACATTATTTCTTCGACGTTTCGAGCTTTATATTGCTCATTATCAAGAAATTATCATCTAAAATTAAATTAAAACATCAAAACTATACAACGACATACCAAATACAATAATTTAAACCGTTTAAAATTACATTTCTATAAATAAATACGTACCCTCTTAGCGCAATCTTACATTTTAAATTATATTCTAATAATATCACGTATAGGTGACTGTAAAGTTATCGATGGAATAATTCCATGTTGTTTGAAACGTGGATCAAAAACTTGTATACTCAGGTGGGGAAAAAAACGTATTCTTGTATTACTTCAACTTGTATATTATTATATCTTTATGGAATTTGTTAAAAGAAATTTTATATATTTAAATCATGAATTATTCCTGCGTAATGTATCCCGATTTATAATTCACTGTGCTATCTATGTTTTTTGTTATAAATATAGATTCTAATTTTTTTCTATTTAGTGTATTTCCACTAGTTGATAATACTTTTGGGTTATCAAAATTAAAAGTATGGTGTTCTTGTTTACTATGATAACATAGAGCTGTTTTATGTATGCTTTTTATTTGTTTTGTGGCGTATTCATGTTGTCGCAATCTTTTCTTTAAATGTTGTTTTGATTCACTAATGTATGATTTGTCACAATTGTTACATTTTAATTGATATATTGTATTAATTTTGTCCTTTATTTTTATTTTATCTTTCATGTTTGTTAAGTAATCTTTTACTTTGTTATTATTATATTTGGCGAATCCTATTTCGTTAAATTCATATTGTTTAAAAATAGATGTTATTTTATTTGTTAATTGTGGAATGTAATTTATTTTGTGATATGATGTATTGGATTTTTCTTTTTTTATTATTTTCAACTCTAGATCTAAGGTTGTAATTATGATTGAGTATTTATATTTGTATTAATATTTAATGGTACTTCAGTCGTTTCCGCCAATGCGCGATCAACGCTTTCATTTTGGATTCTATGATATATGGAATACCAAGCATTATTTATTATTGGTTTAGGAAAAGAGTTTTCTAATAGTATGTCATATAATTTTAATTTAATTTGTTTTAAAAAAGGTGGATCTGTTACTGATATGACTCTACGTATTAGATTGTTCATGGTGTTAATTATCTGTGACTTTGGGTGGTTACTCATATAGTGTAATATTCTGTTACTGGAAGTTTCTTTCTTATACCAAGTAGTGTAAATTTTATTTTTACTGTTATCAATAATTAATTTTAAGTCTAGAAAAGGTAGTTCATTATTTTTTATTGTTTCTGTTGTAAACTTTAATCTATTATTATAATTATTAAATGCTTCCAATAAGGTTTTGTATTTATCAATTGGCAATATTAACAGTAGATCATCAATATATTTAACTAATAGTATTGGTTTTATTTGTGTTTCAATTAATTTCGTTTTTAGTAGGTTATTCAATACGATTCCACTCAAATTTACGCTAAGGTTGGAACCCATGGGTAGTCCGAAAATCTGTTTATAATATATGTCCCTATATTTAAAATAACTATTATGTGTACATAATTTAATTCCCTCCATAAAAAGATTTTTATTTTTAATTACTGTGTGATCAACAATGTTATGCCAATTCTCTTCTAACAATTCTATCATTAATCTCAAAGGTATATTAGTAAAGAGAGAAATTACATCGAAACTTAGAACTTCATAATTATGCAAATTTTCTATTTCTAATGTCTTCAATTTATTCTTTAATTCTAAAGAATTTTTTATATCGTAGTCGTTCAAGCTATTTAAATTATTTAATGAGTTGTTAAGAAACTTAGAGAGGTGGCTAGTAGGTCCGTCTATATTATTTAAAATTGGTGGTCGTAAAGGTTGGTCTATTTTGTGTGCTTTAATCAATCCGTGGATACGTGGAGTAACATAATCGTTTATTTTATCTGTCAGTGATGGTCCTGGATTAATTCTAGTTGTTTTATAAGTGGTTTTGTCACTTAGTAAAAAATTCATTTTATTGTCATAATCTTCATATGATAGCTATCTGTTTTGTTTTATCTGTCTTTATCATTATTATGTCTTTATGATCTAGTAAGAATTGTTTTAACATGTTTAAATCGTTGTTAATTGTTTTATGAATAATATGTTTATTATCACTAAATCTGTTGTTATTATTGTTATGCTTTTTACTCTTTTTAAAAAATTTGTCAGTTCATTTATTATCGAATTTCGTGTTATATTTATGTGGTTTTCAGATGTTTTAACCAGAGTAATAATCCTTTCTATGTCGGCTATGAGTAGCATGATATCTTTATGTAATTTCTTTTTAATATTATTAACATCATAGCAAAAATTTTCTCCTAGAGATAATACATTAATAATGTTATTAGGTATTTTTTTCTTTTGTTAAATTCGTTACTCTATTTTTCAAAAATAAGTTATTATATTCAATTATGTGTTCATTATTACATAAATTTGTGTTGTTAAAGTTCGGTTGGTTAAAGTTGGTCAATTAGTTAAGGAGATAATTGATGTGTTTGATTAATCGTTTTTTGTGTTTTAATCAAAATCCTTAAATATTTCGAAACGAGCATTTCGACAACTGCATTCAGCCAGGCGAAAGCTATCGATTGAGATATAAAACATTAAAATCCGTCAAATCGTTCTCTAATTATAGTCGATTTAGTTTAAATTAATTTTTTTATATTGGGGGCTAGACTTTCGAGCGTTCATACGGGCATAAACACCGAGGCGAACACGGTGTCATTCCGAGTGCTGTACAAGGTTAACGGGAGAGAATTGAAATCGGGCATTTTGTGATTTCGATAGAAGAAACTACGACGAATCGAATGACGTATAGATCTTGATCATAGGCTACATCGTTTACGAGTTATCACAACTTAAAAAAGGTCATTTTTGTGTTATTTTCGTCTACCTTCGCATTATTTTGGCGTTTTAGCGGAATTCAAGAGAGATTTCGAATCGGGCATTTCCACTTTCGTATTGGCCAAGGATTCAGCTTTCGAAAGAGACATTGTTTATCGAAATCGGTTGACTGGTTCTCTAATTGGGGGCTAGAAAAATTGGGGGATAACTTCGCATAGGTGATGTTTTAAAGTTTTAAATTACACGAATTGTTTAAAAAGGTTTTATTTAAATTATGACGCAACACACTCCAATTAACTCTAAAATTCGGCCAGCATTTATCATTAAGCACAAATCGTACCATTCCCTGCATCCGATAATCAACAATAATGGATCCATTATCGCTAATGCAAGGTTTGTATAGGTTTCATAACGCCCCGTTCCGTTTATGATACTCATCCAATTAACAATACTTTGATGATAATAATAATTACAATAATATAATGTGCACAAATTCCATAACTTCGAATTTCGAATCCATTTATGTACATATCAATTACGAACTGTTTTATTTTATCTAACTCGTTTTATCTTGGTTCTTAGTTCTCAGTGTTTAAATTTTATTAAACATGATCAAATTAAGCTACATCGGCGAATTATAATCTATGATATGATTAAGTTTCTCATTAAATTCCGTTTAAATTTTTATAAACGCTGATGTTTGAAACAGTTTCGTTTTCATCTCGTGAGAAAATAATTGTTACGTTAAAAGTGCGGACAGTTTTAGTGTTTTTAATTAACCAAATTGATTTTTATCGTAAATGAAAATAAAGATCTCTGATATTGAAATGTAAAGGAAAAAAGGAGTGTCCGTTTTTCATTATGTGAACACAAGTCATGATTTCTCACCCCATAATAATAACCGTCGAAAAAGTATTTAAACATTCACCCTTCATCCACATTTCCACCTGCGTAGCTTGTATTACGTTTTAATACTAAGTTTTATTCGGTATTATGTACATCACGTGACCAATTCCACTCATTTTTCCCCCTTGTTTATATACTGTTATTAGTCACTCCTTTTTGGTTCCGTATAAAAGTGTATTAGCATATCTAGAAATTATTGAATCCTATTGCGTTCTTTGAATCTTATGGCTTGGGGCGTTAAAAAGATTTCGGGCGATTTTAGATTTGGAAAGGCAATTTAATGGTGGAGTAATTTTTGGTAAGTTGAGACTACAGATCCTGTTATTAAGAGGTATTTTGAAAAGAAATTCGGATGAAAGAATCTTTAATAAGATACAATTATTCATATGAGATTGAAAAAAAGCAAAAATGTTTTAAATGGTGTCTTAAAAGTTGTTTTAATTTTTTTTGTAAATGTAGGACGAAAATAGAAATGTTTTGGTTATATCCGGTTAAAGATTAAATCTTTTTCTTTAAAATGATATTCTGAAAACTAAATTATAAAGAATGATAGAATTCGGGGAATGAACTAAATTAAATTCAAAAAGTGATATCGGGAATTATAAAATCAGAAATACTTTAAATTATGCCTTAAGATGACCTATGCGAAGTTAGCCCCAACACAAAAATTATCTTTTTTAAGTGCTGATAACTCGTAAACGATGTACCCGATGATCAAGATCTCTACGGCATTTGATTCGTCATAGTGTCTTCTATCGAAATCACAAAATGCCCGATTTCAATTCTCTCCCGTTAACCTTGTACAGCCCTCGGAATGACACCGTGTTCCCAGTCTAGCCCCCAATATAAAAAAATTAATTTAAACTAAATCGACTATAATTAGAGAAAGGTTTGACGGATTTTAATGTTTTATATCTCAATTAAAATTTTGTGTCTGGCTGAATGCGGTTGTCGAAATGCCCGATTCTAAATATTTAGGGATTTTGATTAAAACACAAAAAAACGAATTAATCAAACACATCAATTATCACCGGCGAGACGATAGCAACAAACCGCCCAGCAACAAACTTTTTCCTTTATATTTCCACCTACTTCTAAGGCCCATATCTTCGTTATATAGAAAGATAGCGAAAAACTAGGCACACGGTTGGAAAGCTTGGTCTTTTCTCTATCTTAAACCGAGTTTTCGTCCGCCGATATGTTGATAATAAGAGCAAGAAAAAATCAATATCTGCCGGCGTCTGTAAAAGAAACGCACATGAAAGACAACCTACAGGTAGCAGAACGCAATCACTTCTTACCCTAACTTTCTTGTTTGATGAAGGAAAAATTGGAACAAAGTTTTACACGAGAGAGAATCCTAACTTCATTTCATGTTGACAGATAATTTTTCATTCACTCTTAATTTATTTAAAACCGTTTAAAAACATATAAGTACGAAGGCTTTCACGGCCGGTGTTAATAAAACTAACACTAGCATTATCACTACAACTAACACTAGACCTAGAACTAGAAACTTTCGGGTTGAGCCGTGCGTTTTTTGAACAAATGTTTGATGTTTCGGGTGCCATGTCGCAACCTTCTTCAGAAAACTAGTTGGAACCCGAAAGTTTCTAGTTCTAGGTCTAGTGTTAGTTCTAATGATAGTGCTAGTGTTCTAGTTTTAGTTCTAGTTTTAGTTTTACGTTTAGAAACATGTTAAACTGTTCAAAACGGAAAGATTATTTCATGTTACACCTATTTTATCAGAATCTGGAAGAATTTGAGCGATTTTAGGCTCGAATTGTTGAATTGTGTTTAGATGGTTTTTAACTCAGTTCATCAATTTAAAAAACGCGTATGCAAACGCTTAAGCGAAGTGCGTCGCACACCGTTGGAAACAGCAGAAAATTTCCCATAAGATGAATATAGTTCTAGAATTTTCTCCTCGTCATA
Source organism: Onthophagus taurus (assembly GCF_000648695.1). Taxonomy (NCBI): domain Eukaryota; kingdom Metazoa; phylum Arthropoda; class Insecta; order Coleoptera; family Scarabaeidae; genus Onthophagus; species Onthophagus taurus. The sequence goes on from NW_019280804.1 coordinate 190,751, forward strand.
CAAGAGAGTTATTGACCTAAGCGTGGTTTAGCCGCGGCAAAAATTCGTGGTTTAGGTAGTCCATAGTTAGAAAAAAGGATTGTGCAAACGTGTGATCACGGTGTGTCACACATCGTTGGAAAGAGCAGGAAATTTCCCATAAGCTGAATATAGTTGTAGAGTTTTCCCCAGTCAAATAGGAAAATTGTTAATGCAAGAAATATATGCGTGTTTTCATCGGTAGGAGCTTTTTCAGGTGCGTTTTTCTTACAGACGGTGATAGAAATTGGCGGACGAAAACGTGGAATAAGATAGTCCAAGGTCAGTTCTTTCCGAATATGTAAACCATTTATTGAATTTCTATTTGGCAACGGCTGCACAAGGCCGTAAAGTTTGGTAATTTTGAGGTAAATTGAATGCAGCGCGACGTTTCTTATTTTTTCTTGCTCTTATTATCAACATATCGGCGGACGAAAACTTGGTTTAAGATAGAGAAAAGACCAAGCTTTCCAAACGTGTTTTTAGTTTTTCGCTATCTTTCTAGATAACCAAAATATTGGCCCGAAAAGTAGCCGGAAATACAAGGGAAAAGTTTGTTGCTGGGCTGATAAACGATTGTGCAAACGTGTGATCGAGATGTGTTATATATCGATGAAAAGAGCAGAAAATTTCCCATAAGATGAACATAGTTCTGGAGTTTTCTCCCCGTTATATAAGAGAGCTATTGACCCAAGCGTGGTTTAGCCGCGGCAAAAATTCGTGGCAGCGCGACGTTTCTTATTTTTTCTTGCTCTCATTATCAACATATCGGTGGACAAAAACTCGGTTTAAGATAGAAAAACAACCAAGCTTTCCAACCGTGTACTTAGATTTTCGCTAGCGTTATAAATAACAAAGATATCCGTCCGAAAAGTACATAAATGGAAATACAAAAGTAAAGTTTGTTGCCAACTGTAGGCTCCTTTTCAGGAGCGTTTTTTTGACAAACGCCGACAGATATTGACGGACGAAAACTCGGAATAAGATAGTCCAAGGTCAGCTCTTTCCGAATATGTAAACCATTTATTGAATTTCCGTCTGGTAACGCCTGCACAATGCCGTGAAATTTGCTAATTTTGAGGTAAATTGAATGCAGCGCGACGTTTCTTATTTTTTCTTGCTCTTATTATCAACATATCGGCGGACGAAAACTCGATTTAAGATAGAGAAAAGACCAAGCTTTCCAACCGTGTGCTTAGTTTTTTGCTATCTTTCTAGATAACGAAGATATGGGCCCTAGAAGTAGATGGAAATATAAAGGAAAAAGTTTGTTGCTGGGCGGTTTGTTGCTATCGTCTCGCCGGTTCAATTATCTCCTTAACTAACTGACCAATTTTAGTCATCAACATCTCGATCAAAAGTATGATCTTCAATGAATGCGAAGGTGGAAATGCCCGATTTCAAAATTTACTAATTACCTGCGTACGGCTATTGAAATGACCGACTGGAAGTCTAGCCCCCAAACTTTCGATTGAGATATAAAACATTAAAATCCGTCAAACCGTTTTCTAATTATAGTCGATAGTTTAAATTATCTTTTTTATATTGGGGGATAGACTTTCTTTTGCAGGATGTGTTAAACATTGAAGTTCGATTAGTGCGTTTTATTTTAGTAAAATGACGTAAGTTTTATTTGAAATGTTTCGAGAAAACGAGTAATTTTTTTATTGAAAGGTTGAGTTTTAAAACCAAAAAACGATTTAAAACCGCTTTGGCCCGTCGTCTTCACATTTTTTGTTTATTCACCTCCAGTATTCCTTCCTCCCACAATAAATTAAGGAGGGGATGCTTGGAAGTTGATTCGCTAATAATGCATTTTAGTTGATATGCGGGCATTTAAGGGTGATAAAGTAGTTTAGAAAAATAAAACTTATTACTTAAATTAAGTGATAAATGCGTGCTATATTTATGCTAAGTGTTAGGTGATATTAGTGATGTGATATAGGACATCATGGGATTGCTATTTTATGGATGTTGAAGGATGTGAAGGTATCGTATTAATTCTTTTTTTTTGTCACAATAAATTAATTTATCTTTTCTTTCCAGCTGAGCTTCGAAGTAAAATCCAAGGGAAACAACATCTATTCGGTGAGTCGTTTTCAATTTTATTAATTGACCAAAACATATCGGGAAAATTCGCGATTTGAACGGTGTAATTTTTCCAGATAAAAACCGTCTGAACGCTACTCACTGGATTTGTGCTTGAAAAACGGTACTATTCAATAAATTTTTGCATTTTGTGCTTGAAAAATTATAAAGCTTTAATTATCAACATTGTCAAAACATGAAATAATTTGAAATTGAGTGTAAACCACTCCAAATAATACTAGTATAATCTAATTCAAACTTTTTAATGGGGGAGTCTCTTTTTTTTGTATCAAATAAAATGATTTCTTCGGGAATTTTTTGCTACCAAATTATGTGGTATTTCAATTTAATCTTTTGCATATGTTTTCATGATATATTTACTTATTTAAAAAGAATTGTTTATAGAAAATAATCTTTACATTGTCCCTCAACCAAGTTGGTACGTGGATTGTCTAAGTTGCTGGTTGACACAATATCTATCCTTGAAATGATCTGAAACTCAAAAATCAAACTATGTTCTTTTCTATATATGTACTTGTGATTATCGATTGAACTAGAACTAAGCAAAAATGGCGCCTAGTCAAATTAAGATAATCGATTTTGTTCTACAAATCGATAAGTTTATCTCAAAAATAAATCATGTATATATCGTATCAGCTTCTCTGTAGATCATACGATAGAAAGATGCTATTTGAAAGTGCAGTTCAAATTTCAAGTCAATCAAATGAGTAGTTTTTTAGGAATCGTGTTAACCAGATGTAAAAAGGATGTTTCGAGAAAAATGCACTTACAGTTTCATGTAATACAATGTTATGCGTGAATACACCTTGTTAATTTAATGTTTATAACTTCTACATTCAGCCAGACGCAACCTTTTCATTTGCGATATATAACATTAAAATCGGTCAAACCGTTCTTTAGTTATAACGAATTTAATCAAAATTAATATTTTCGTATTGGGGGCTAGAGTTCCAGTCGGTAGATACGTGGAGTCATTTAAATAACCGTACGTAGGTAATTAGTAAATTTTGAAATCGGGCATTTCCGCCTTCGCATTCATTGTAGATCATACTTTCGATCGAGATGTTGATGACTAAAATTGGTCAATTAGTTAAGAAGATAATTGATGTGTTTGATTAATTCGTTTTTGATGTTTTAATCAAAATCCTTAAATATTTAGAATCGGGCAATTCGACAACCGCGTTCGGCCAGACACACACTTTCGTATTGGCCAAAGATTAAGCTTTCGAATGAGACATTGTTTATCGAAATCGGTTGACTAGTTCTCTTGTTATAATCAAAATACTATACATGTAAAATCCTATCTAATTGGGGGCTAGAAAAATTGGGGGCTAACTTCGCATAGGTCAGATTTTCTTAGTATTTAATATTGTCTATGGGTTTTTCAAATTATCAAATTTTAGTCTTATGAATTTTTGAATTCAACCTTGCTTAGCCATTAACATTAATGTATAGCTATAGCTATAGTCGTCAATGTCACAAGTTCACCTATTTCACTTCATCTTCTGCGCAACTGTATTCGGCTACAAAACTGCACTGTGTTATGGATGCGAGACATGGATTATGACAGAGAGGGGAAAGAATAAGCTGCCAGTATTTGAGAGAAAAATACTGAGAAATAGAATACAAAACGGTTCTTAAGCAGCAGAATGCAAGGTAAGAGACCAAGTGGGAGACTGTGGAAGCCATGGAAAAGCCTGGAAAAGAGTTCTTCTTGATCGGCAATGTTGGAGGCAAAAGATAAAGGATGGTAAGGCAATTTGGGCTGTAGCGCTATTGTAGAGAGAGAACTGCAACAACCACTCAACAGCAAAGTCTTCGTTATTACCAGGAAAGTATCTTCCAACTTTGTAGAAGTTTATAAACGAAGAGCTAGAAGAGATAGCAGCGGTCGCAGATCCCTCAAACAAAATTATACTTAACAATAAGACGTAAAGACTCAGAAGATAAACTGAAAAGCTTTAAGAAGGAATAAATTGTCCATTGTGGAACACAACCAAAAAAAAATGATATTTTTGCAAATTTTTTTATTATTTCTACAAAACAGCTTCAGCCAAACTTAAACAGCTAATTAAATATGGATTTCTGATACGTTACGAACAATTTCTCCCCATAAAGTTTTCTTCCATCTATTTTAGCTTTTGAGTATCTATTGATTATTTAAAACAAAATTATCAAGTTTGACATTTTTGCTGATTTCGTCATTATTTCTACAAAATGGCTTCAGCCACACTTAAACAGCTAATTAAATATGGATTTCTGATACGTTACGAACAATTTCTCCCCATAAAGTTTTCCTCCATCTATTTTAGCTTTTGAGTATCGATTGATTCTTTAAAACATAATCGTCAAGTTTGATATTTTTGCTGATTTTGTCATTATTTCTACAAAACAGCTTCAGCCAAACTTAAACAGCTTATTAATTATGGATATCTGATACATTACGAACAATTCCTCCCTATAAAGTTTTTTTCCATCTATTTTAGCTTTTGAATATCGATTGATTCTTGAAAACAAAATCATCATGTTTGATATTTTTGCTGATTTTGTCATTATTTCTACAAAACGGCTTCAGCTAAACTTAAACAGCTTATTAATGATGGATTTCTGATACATTACGAACAATTTCTCCCCATAAAGTTTTCTTCCATCTATTTTAGCTTTTGAATATCGATTGATTCTTGAAAACAAAGTCATCATGTTTGATATTTTTGCTGATTTTGTCATTATTTCAACAAAACGGCTTCAGCCAAACTTAAGCAACTCATTAATTATGGATATCTGATACATTACGAACAATTTCTCCCCATAAAGTTTTTTTCCATCTATTTTAGCTTTTGAGTATCGATTGATTTTTTAAAACAAAATCGTCAAGTTTGATATTTTTGCTGATTTTGTCATTATTTCTACAAAACGGCTTCAAACTTAAATAGCTTATTAATATGGATTTCTGATCCATTACGGACAATTTTTCATACGGCACTACGATATCCACCTATGGGACTGTGTCAGTGACTCGAACATCATGTGTGTTCGAATATTGCAGAATTAAATGCTACGAAACATAATAGTTAATGGCCCCTGATATGTAGGAAATTCCGATACTAATAGAGACTTCTAGATTCAAACCGTTAAGGAAGAAATTAAAATATTTACTGAACAGCACGATGGTAGACTTCATACCTTAGTCTCCTCAACTGCTCTACAACCAAACATTACGTTCGGAGACTGAAGAGAAGAAAACTACGTAATCTTGTGTAGTATATAAAAGCAGAGCACAGTGCGCGATATCAATGGGTAAAAAGATATAATAATAGTTGATTACTTTACTGAAGATATTAAAACAACAATAAACAGGAACTTAATAAAATGTAGTAAGTAAAAATTAATTATTTAGAATAATTTATTAAGTAATTGTAATTTGATTTTAATTCTTGTGGCTTGAAACATCAACAAGTTAACATATAATATTTCAAAATTTACTAATTACCTGCGTACGGCTATTGAAATGAAGTCTAGCCCCCAAACTTTCGATTGAGATATAAAACATTAAAATCCGTCAAACCGTTTTCTAATTATAGTCGATAGTTTAAATTATCTTTTTTATATTGGGGGATAGACTTTCTTTTGCAGGAAGTGTTAAACATTGAAGTTCGATTAGTGCGTTTTATTTTAGTAAAATGATGTAAGTTTTATTTGAAATGTTTCGAGAAAACGAGAAATTTTTTTATTGAAAGGTTGAGTTTTAAAACCAAAAAACGATTTAAAACCGCTTTGGCCCGTCGTCTTCACATTTTTTGTTTATTCACCACCAGTCCTTCCTCCCACAATAAATTAAGGAGGGGATGCTTGGAAGTTAATTCGCTAATAATGCATTTTAGTTGATATGCGGGCATTTAAGGGTGATAAAGTAGTTTAGAAAAATAAAACTTATTATTTAAATTAAGTGATAAATGCGTGCTATATTTATGCTAAGTGTTAGGTGATATTAGTGATGTGATATAGGACATCATGGGATTGCTATTTTATGGATGTTAAAAGGTATCGTATTAATTCTTTTTTTTTGTCACAATAAATTAATTTATCTTTTCTTTCCAGCTGAGCTTCGAAGTAAAATCCAAGGGAAACAACATCTATTCGGTGAGTCGTTTTCAATTTTATTAATTGACCAAAACATATTGGGCAAATTCGCGATTTGAACGGTGTAATTTTTCCGTCTGAACGCTACTCACTGGATTTGTGCTTGAAAAACGATACTATTCAATAAATTTTTGCATTTTGTGCTTGAAAAATTATAAAGCTTTAATTATCAACATTATCAAAACATGAAATAATTTAAAATTGAGTGTAAACCACTCCAAATAATACTAGTATAATCTAATTCAAACTTTTTAATGGGGGAGACTCTTTTTTTTGTATCACATAAAATGATTTCATTGGGAATTGTTTGTGGTACCAAATTATGTGGTATTTCAATTTATTCTTTTGAATATGCTTTCATGATATATTTACTTATTTAAAAAGAATTGTTTATAGAAAATAATCTTTACATTGTCCCTCAACCAAGTAGGTGCGTGGATTGTCTAAGTTGCTGGTTGATACAATATCTAACCCTGAAATCAGCTGAAACTCAAAAATCAAATGATGTTCTTTTCTATATATGTACTTGTGATTATCGTTTGAACTAGAACTAAGCAAAAAAAAATATTATTGGCAAAATGGCGCCTAGTCAAATTAAGATAATCGATTTTGTTCTTCAAATCGATAAGTTTATCTCAAAAAAAAAATCATGTGTATATCGTATCAGTTTCTCTGTAGGTCATACGATATAAAGATGCTATTTGAAAGTACAATTCAAATTTCAAGTCAATCGAATGAGTAGTTTTGTGGGAATCGTGTTAACCAGATGTAAAAAGGATGTTTCGAGAAAAATGCACTTACACTTTCATGTAATACAATGGTATGCGTGTATACGCCTTGTTAATTTAATGTTTATATCTTCTACATTCAGCCAGTCGCCAGCTTTTCATTTGAGAAATATAACATTAAAATCGGTCAAACCATTCTTTAGTTAAAGCGAATTTAATCAAAATTAATTAAGCTTTCGAATGAGACATTGTTTATCGAAATCGGTTGACTGATTCTCTTGTTATAATTAAAATACTATACATGTAAAATCCTATCTAATAAGGGGCTAGAAAAATTGGGGGCTAACTTCGCATAGGTCAAATTCGAATATTTAGAGAAATGATCTTCGTCATCATCTTCGTAATTAAAGAAGTGTCTGCTGAGTTAGTTCTTCAGATGCAATCTGTTTAATATTCATGTTTTTCAATTAAAAAATTTTGCAGTTTAGTTACAACAAGTTATTGTGCCAAACGTTATAGGTATAGATTTATGTATATAACTTGCAAAATCGATCAAATTTATCTTAGCATTTTGAAGAATCAAGTTAGGTACAAATTCTTTAGTGACAAAATACATCTAAAATAGAAACGTAGGATATTAATTAACCACATCCATGGTAATTAAAAAAAGGTAACAAAAAAAACGTTAATTGTGTCAAAGCACAGCTGCGAGAGACACGCATTGAAACCATTACTAAGGTTTTATGTATAAAAAGTTTTTCTCCATCGCTTTTAGTTTTTGAGTTATGATTGAGTTAATTTTCGAAAATCAACAATTTTGATTTTTATTCGATTTAGAGCTTATAAATAAAAAATGGTAATAATTGGGTTCAATCTTGTTATGGATTTAGTCTTTATGGCCCATTACTAAGGTTTTATGTATAAAAAGTTTTTCTCCATCGCTTTTAGTTTTTGAGTTATGATTGAGTTAATTTGCAAAAATCAACAATTTTGAATTTTATTCGATTTAGAGCTTATAAATAAAAAATGGTAATAATTGGGTTCATTCTTGTTATGGATCTAGTCTTTATCGCCCATTACTAAGGTTTTATGTATAAAAAGTTTTTCTCCGTCGCTTTTAGTTTTTGAGTTATGATTGAGTTAATTTTCGAAAATCAACAATTTTGATGTTTAATCGATTTAGAGCTTATAAATAAAAAATGGTAATAATTGGGTTCAATCTTGTTATGGATTTAGTCTTTATGGCCCATTACTAAGGTTTTATGTATAAAAAGTATTTCCCCATCGCTTTTAGTTTTTGAGTTATGATTGAGTTAATTTTCGAAAATCAACAATTTTGATGTTTAATCGATTTAGAGCTTATAAATAAAAAATAGTAATAATTGGGTTCAATCTTTTTATGGATCTAGTCTTTATGGTCCATTACTAAGGTTTTATGTATAAAAAGTATTTCCCCATCGCCTTTAGTTTTTTAGTTATAATTGAGTTAATTTTCGAAAATCAACAATTTTGATGTTTAATCGATTTAGAGCTATAAATACAAAATAATAATAATTGGGTTCAATCTTTTTATGGATCTAGTCTTTATGGCCCAATACTAAGGTTTTATGTATAAAAGTATTTCCCCATCGCTTTTAGTTTTTGAGTTATGATTGAGTTAATTTTCGAAAATCAACAATTTTGATGTTTAATCGATTAAGAGCTTATAAATAAAAAATAGTAATAATTCATAAAAGTAAATTAGAAGATAGATTATAATTACTCACTTCTTTCAATGGTATTAATAACCATTCTTTAGTTAAAGCGAATTTAATCAAAATTAATTTTTTCGCATTTGGGGTTCCAGACACTTCCAGTCGGTAGGTACTTGGAGTCATTTAAATAACCGTACTTAGGTAATTAGTAAATTTTTAAATCGGTCATTTCCACCTTCGCATTCATTGTAGATCACACTTTCGATCGAGATATTGATGACTAAAATTGGTCAATTAGTTAAGGAGATAATTGATGTGTTTGATTAATTCGTTTTTTGTGTTTTAATCAAAATCCTTAAATATTTCGAATCGGGCATTTAGCCAGGCATAAACTTTCGATTGAGATATAAAACATTAAAATCCGCCAAACTGTTCTCTAATTATAGTCGATTTAGTTTAAATTAATTTTTTTATATTGGGTGTCATTGAACACGGTGTCATTCCGAGGGCTGTACAAGGTTAACAGGAGAGAATTGAAATCGGGCATTTTGTGATTTCGATAAAAGAAACTATGACGAATCGAATGACGTATAGATCTTAATCACCGGGTACATCGTTTACGAGTTATCACTACATAAAAAAAGGTCATTTTTGTGTTATTTTCGTGTACCTTCGCATTATTTTGGCGTTTTAGCGGAATTCAAAAGAGATTTCCAATCGGGCATTTCCACTTTCGTATTGGTCAAAGATTAAGCTTTCGAATGAAACATTGTTTATCAAAATCGGTTGATTGATTCTCTTGTTATAATTAAAATACTATACATGTAAAATCCTATCTAATTGGGGCTAACTTCGCATAGGTTAAAACGTCGTCCTTGCAAATGTTAATTTTAAATCCCTGCGAAGAATTTTCACTTAAGCTCATTTCACTTCGCTCGCAATTATTTCGTATCCTGCAATTTTCGTTTCATTTTATTCCTTTTTCACCCCCTCGATGATCTTCTTCATCTTATCTTCGTCGTCGAGTTAAAACCCGTCAACGAGTAAGCCTTGGTTCGTCGTTCCGAAGAAGTCGGCGACATTTGATGCGTTCGCATGTCTATATTTTTTTTATTCTCTATTTTTTTCCTCTACTTCAACGGTTTTACACCACGACTCACGTGTACGGGTAATTTATAAGCACTGGTTGCGCGGTTATTACACGTGCATAAACAGCCGTGCTAACGCTAATGGTTAAACTGAAATCACCTGGTTTCACCTTTACCTGCTTTATTAACCAGGTGCTTTTACTTGTTTTTTTTTTAAATAAAATAATTGAAAATGAAAATTATTTTTTTAGTGTATAAGGAAGTTTTAGAATTAAGGAAATTACCCGTATATAAACGATTAAGGATGAGTTGTAACATTTGGTTTACCCGGAAATGAAAAACTATGCAGTTATTTAAATAGAAAAAGATAAGGAAATGGCAACTTTGTTACTTTGTAACCTCCACGTTATTGTGTTTACTTAAACAGTTTGAACATACGCTGTTCAAATTGCTTGGAGTATTTTGCGTAAAAAGTAACGCTTGCTTAAAAGATATCCACCTTATTAGAGTAATATGTCTTGTTATCTTCAAAAACGTTTTAAAATGTATATGTTACCAGCAATCTCTATAATTCAGGTGCTCTATGCAATGCCTAGGTAATGTATAAAATACCTGGGGTGTCTAGGCAATGTATGAAATATTATGAAGATTATTGTCCCTTAGATACTTTACCTAGGTAATGTATACAATTAAGTAATTAAGTATTTATCAATTTGTACCCATAATAAACTTTTTTATAATCTATAAATTATTGTACAAAATCAAGTAAAAAGTATTAAAAACTTAGGAAACGAAATAATTCTGTAAAAACAAGACGTAGATCTACTGGCCTCTCAGAATTGAGCACATAAAAAAAATATATTTATTTATTCTTACATGAGGAACTATTGTGACATTTTGAAGTGCATAAAATCTTACTTTTGCGATATGAACACTTTTTAGTATCACAGTGTTTTTTGCAAGTACATTTAATAAATCCCTGACATGTCCCCGTAGATTGCAGTCGTTTCTTGATTAGGGACATCTTCTTTTTTAAGTAGTTCTTGACCACAAACTGTAAACTGCTGTCTTAAATACAAATTCTTTACAAAACCTTGCTTTGTTCCTATTTTATAAAGTTCATCATTCGTTTTTTGTAAGACTACAGCTAGTATATTGCGAGCATCACCACAACCTCTGTCGACTTCCGGAACAGGGATTTTTGCAGTGGTACCCAATGGCATATGGGGAAATTTTTTTCCAGAAGTGTTAATCATTTTCTGAGCTTGCTCGCTTAAATTATCGTTGGAACTACAGCTAAAGCGTTTTTTAAGCATAATGGGCAAACAACTTTAAAACCATAATCTTCTGCCATATAGATAGGAGATATTTTGTATATAATCTTATTATAGACATCTTAAGGTTTAATTTAAAGCATATCTCATTTTATAATTCCCACCATGAAAGTTGATATGATTTTTTGAATTTAATTTAGCTTTTTACCTAATCCTATTTTGGCAACATTTTCCCCCTATATTTATACATAAAACATATAACTTTTTATACACCACCTTATTGTAGACATCTTACGGTTTAATTTAAGATAAATCTCATGTTATAATTCCCACAATTAAAGTTGATATGAATTTTTGAATTTAATTTAGTTCTTTACCCAACCTTATTTTTGCAACATTTTCTTGAAAAACATTTATCTCCTAAATTTTTACATAAAACATATAACATTTTATACATCACCTTATTGTAGACATCTTAAGGTTTAATTTAAGATAAATCTCATTTTATAATTCCCACAATTAAAGTTGATATGATTCTTTGAATTTAATTTAGTTCTTTACCCAATATTATTTTTGCAACATTTTTTTCAAGAACGATTTTTTCCTAAATTTATACATCAAACATATAACTTTTTATAAATCACCTTATTGTAGACATCTTAAGGTTTAATTTAAAGTATATCTCACTTTAGAATTAAAGTAGATATAATTTTTTGAATTTAATTTAGTTCATTACGTATTCTTATTTTTATATTTTCTTCAAAAATGTTTTTCCCCTAAATTTATACATAAAACATATAACTTTTTATACGCCACCTTATTGTAGACATCTTAAGGTTTAATTTAAAGTATATCTTATTTTATAATTCCCACAATTAAAGTAGATCTGATTTTTTGAATTTAATTTAGTTTTTCTCTTAAATTTTTACATAAAACATACATCTTTCTATAAATCACCTTATTGTAGATATCTTAAGGTATAATGTAAAGTATAACTTATTTTATAATTCCTGCAATGAAAGTTGATATGATTTTTTGAATTTAATTTAGTTCTTTACCCAATACAATTTTTGCAACATTTTCTTCAAGAACGTTTTTTTCCTAAATTTATACATCAAACATGTAACTTTTTATAAACCACCTTATTGTAGACATCATAAGGTTTAATTTAAAGTATATCTTACTTTACAATTAAAGTAGATATGTCTTTTTGAATTTAATTTAGTTCTTTACGTATTCTTATTTTTACATTTTCTTCAAAAATGTTTTTCTCCTAAATTTGTACATAAAACATACAACTTTTTATACATAACCTTATTATAAACATCTTAAGGTTTAATTTAAAGTATATTTCATTTTATAATTCCCACAATTAAAGTAGATATCATTTTTTCAATTTAATTTAGTTCTATACCCAATCTTATTTTTACAGCATTTTCTTCAAAAACGTTTATTTCTTAAATTTATACATCAAACATATAACTTTTTATACAACACCTGATTGTAGACATCTTAAGGTTTAATTTAAAGTATATCTCATTTTATAATTCCCACAACTAATGTAGATATGATTTTTTGAATTTAATTTAATTCTTTACCGAATCTTACTTTTACAGCATTTTTTTCAAAAACATTTTTCTCATATATTAATACATCAAACATATAACTTTTTATACATAACCTTATTATATACATCATAAGGTTTAATTTAAGTACATGTTATGTTATAATTCCCAAAATTAAAGTAGATATGATTTTTTGAATTGAATTTAGTTCCTTACCCATTCTTATTTTTGCAACATTTTTTTCAAAAATCTTTTTCTCCTAAATTAATGCATCAAACGTATTACTGTTTATAAACCACCTTATTGAAGACAACTTAAGGTTTAATTTAAAGTATCATTTTATAATTCCCACAATTACAGTAGATATGATTTTTTGAATTTAATTTCTTTGCCCAACCTTATTTTTGCAACACTTTCTTCAAAGACCTTTATCTCCTAAATTTTTACAGCAAACATATAACTTTTTATATACTACCTTATTGTAGACATCTTAAGCTTTTATTTAAAGTATATCTCATTTTACAATTCCCACGATTAAAGTAGATATGATCTTTTGAATTTAATTTAGTTCTTTACCGACTCCTATTTTTGCAACATTTTCTTCAAAGACGTTTATCTCCTAAACTTTTACAGCAAACATATAACTTTTTATACAAAACCTTATTATAGACATCTTAAGGTTTAATTTAAAGTATAGCTCATTTTATAATTCCCACAATTAAAGTAGAAATGATTTTTTCAATTTTATTTTGTTCTTTACCGAATCCTATTATTGCAACATTTTCTTCAAAAACGTTTTTCTTTCAAATTTATACATCAAACATATAACTTTTTATACACCACCTTATTGTAGACATTTTAAGGTTTAAGTTAAAGTATATCTCATTTTATAATTCTCACAATTAAAGTAAATATGATTTTTTGAATTTAATTTTACCCATTCTTAGTTTAACATTTTCTTCAAAAACGTTTCACTCTCAAATTTTTACATAAAACATACAACTTTTTATACAAAACCTTATTGGAGGCATCTTAAGGTTTAATTTAAAGTATATCTAATTTTATAATTCCCACAATTAAAGTAGATATGATTTTTTGAATTTAATTTAGTTCTTTACCCATTCTTATTTTAAAATTTTCTTCAAAAGCGTTTATCTCGTAAATTTTTACATAAAACATGTAACTTTTTATATACAACCTTATTGTAGACATCTTAAGGTTTAATTTAAAGTATATCACACTTTACAATTCCCACAATTAAAGTAGATATGATTTTTTGAATTTAATTTTGTTCTTCACCCATTCTTATTTTCACAATTTCTTCAAATATGTTTTACTCCTAACTTTACGTACAATTTTTTATACATAACGTTATTGTAGACATCTTAAGGGTTATTTTAAGATATAGCTCATTTTATAATTCCCACAATTAAAGTAGATATAATTTTGTTCTGTACCCAATCCTATTTTTGCAATATTTTCTTCAAAATCGTTTATCTCCTAAATTTTTACATCAAACATATAACTTTTTATACACCACCGTATTATAGACATCTTAGGGTTTAATTTAAAGTATATCTGATTCTATAATTCCCACAATTAAAATAGATATGATTTTTTGAATTTTATTTAGTTTAAGCAATCTGATTTTTGCAACATTTTCTTCTATAATTTTTTTTTCCAAAATTTATACATCAAACCCATTAAACCTTATACTTCGTTTCAAAGTAAACAGTTTGAGCTTCAATTTAAAGTATAAATCGTTTCATGATAAGTTCAATTAACGTAAATATATTCTTTTTGAATACAACATAGTTTGCGTACAAAATCTCTTTTTACCAGAAATACTTCAAACATTTTTTTCTCCAAAATTTTTACATTAAGCATACCACTTGCATCATATCATTTTAAAGATTACAAAATCAGCTTTAACCTGGTATAAAATTCATTTCTCCAACTTAATAAATACAGCCTAGGCGAATTTTTGAATTTTATGTAACTCACAACGACTTTCGTTAATAGTGCACTTTGTGGAATTATCACTCCTTAATTAAAACAAAAACTGGTTGTTTGCTTAGAAAGGCCTCTTCCCATTTATAGTAGCAATCAAAATATTTACAATTATAAAGATAAAACATCGGTTTTAGGTAGCTCATCAAAATTCAACCTTATGACAAGATAAGTATAGCTTTATGTGAACACACACTAAAGTCTCTCGGAGGCCTTTTCATTTGGAAGTAGTTCGTAAATTCCCTCCGGAACATCTTAATTGCCTTTCTACCAATCTCTCAACATCGCATCGTCATTTTGCATATCATCCTTTTTTATTACACCTCTTCGTTGAAGAGCAGAAGAGAAGAAAACGCATAGATCCAGCAGATGATACCCGACGAGTTAATTGAACAAATTACTATTTTCCAACGGCCTTCGACCGTGCTAATTAAATATAACGAAGTTCCTTTACTTATTCATGTCGCATAAACCGTAAAAATTATTAGCATAAATGAACAACAGGAAAGACGGTTAAAAAAACTTTGGAGATCGTTTTGAAACATCGCATCGTTTAAAAAATTTAAATCGTGGAAGAAAGTTACAGAAAAAATCCAATCGATGTGAACACAATGGAAGCCGACACCGAACGCGATGCGGAGTAAATTTCATGGATGTTAGAAGATCACGTTGAAATAGAATCAATTTCTGAGAAAATTGACCGTTAGTTTGCATATTGGTTAGGTGACTGGCGAAGAGGAACGAAAATTAGGAAGTTTCTTTAAAAAAAAAGGTTTAATAAAGACTTTTCTACTCTAACACCAACACTATGTAAAAGCACGGTTTCATCTCATTTTGACCTTTTCAAATTTCCCTTGATATTTATGCATCACAGAGCAAAAGTGCAAAAGACTGTTAACAATTAAATTTGCTACAACTTTTATATTAAATTTTTTTTTGCTAAAATGTTCTCAATTTCTTGCTATATCAACAATAAGATGTAAAATCACGATTTCATCTAGTTTTCACCTTTTCCAATTTTGCTCAATATTAATGCATCTGAGAGCAAAAGTGTAAAAGAGCAATATTGTTTACAATTAAATTTGCTACAACTTTTGTACTACATTTTTTTTGCCAAAGCCAGTCCAATCCCCTGCTGTATCAACAATAAGATGTAAAATAACGATTTTATCTAACTTTACACCTTTTCCAATTTTTCTCAATATTAATCCATCTGAGAGCAAAAGTGTAAAAGAGCAATATTAATATTAACTTTTATACTAATTTTTTTTTGCTAATATGTTCTCAACCCTCTGCTGTATCAACAATAAGATGTAAAATCATGATTTTATCTAGTTTTCACCTCTTCCAATTTTGCTTAATATTAATGCATCTGAGAGCAAAAGTGTAAAAGAGCAATATTGATAACAATTAAATTTGCTACAACTTTTATACTAAAACTTTTTTGCCAAAACGTTCTCAATCCCGTACTGCATCAACAATAAGATGTAAAATCACGATTTCATCTAGTTTTCACTTTTTCCAATTTTGCTCAATATTAATGCATCTGCGAGCAAAAGTGTAAAAGAGCAATATTGTTAACTATTAAATTTGCTACAACTTTTATACTGAAATCTTTATGCTAAAATGTTCTCAATTCAATGCTGTATCAACAATAAGATGTAAAAGCACGATTTCATCTTGTTTTCACCTTTTCCAATTTCTCTCAATACTGATGCATCTGAAAGCAAAAGTGTAAAAGAGTAATATTGTCAACAATTAAATTTGCAACAACTTTTATACTAAAACTTTTTTTCCAAAACGTTCTCAATCCCGTACTTCATCAACAATATGATGTAAAATCACGATTTCATCCAGTTTTCACCTTTTCCAATTTTTCTCGATGTTTATGCATCTGAGAGCAAAAGTGTAAAAGAGCAATATTGTTAACAATTAAATTAGCTACAACTTTTATACTAAAACTTTTTTGCCAAAACGTTCTCAATCCCGTACTGCATCAACAATAAAATGTAAAATCACGATTTCATCTAGTTTTCACCTTTTCCAACTTTTCTCAATACTGATGCATCTGGAAGCAAAAGTGTAAAAGAGCAATATTGTTAACAAATAAATTTGCTACAACTTTTATACTAAAACTTTTTTGCTAAAACGTTCTCAATCCCGTACTGCATCAATAATACGATGTAAAATCACGATTTTAGCTAGTTTTCACCTTTTCCAATTTTGCTCAATATTAATGCATCTGAGAGCAAAAGTATAAAAGAGCAATATTGTTAACAATTAAATTTACTACAACTTTTATACTAAAATCTTTTTGCTAAAATGTTCTCAATTCCCTGCTGTATCAATAATAAGATGTAAAAGCACGATTTCATCTAGTTTTCACCTCTTCCAATTTTGCTTAATATTAATGCATCTGAGAGCAAAAGTGTAAAAGAGCAATATTGATAACAATTAAATTTGCTACAACTTCTATAGCGAAATTTTCTTGCTAAAATGTTTTCAATCCCGTGCTGTATCAACAATAAGATGTAAAATCACGATTTCATCTAGTACTCACCTTTTTCAATTTTTCTCAATACTAATGCATCTGGAAGCAAAAGTGTAAAAGAGCAATATTGTTAACAATTAAATTTGCTACAACTTTTATACTAAAACTTTTTTGCCAAAACGTTCTCAATCCCGTACTGCATCAACAATAAGATGTAAAATTACGATTTCATCTAGATTTCACTTTTTTCAATTTTGCTCAATATTAATGCGTCTGCGAGCAAAAGTGTAAAAGAGCAATATTGTTAACTATTAAATTTGCTACAACTTTTATACTAAAATCTTTTTGCTAAAATGTTCTCAATTCCCTACTGTATCAACAATAAGATGTAAAAGCACGATTTCATCTAGTTTTCACCTTTTCCAATTTTTCTCAATACTAATCCATCTGGAAGCAAAAGTGTAAAAGAGCAATATTGTGAGCAATTAAATTTGCTACAACTTTTATACTAAAACTTTTTTGCCAAAACGTTCTCAATCCCGTATTGCATCAACAATAAGATGTAAAATGACGATTTCATCCAGTTTTCACCTTTTCCAATTTTGCTCAATATTAATGCATCTGAGAGCAAAAGTATAAAAGGGCAATATTGTTAACAATTAAATTTGCTACAACTTTTATGCTAAAGTCTTTTTGCTAAAATATTTTCAATTCCTTGCTGTATGAATAATAAGATGCAAAAGCACGATTTCATCTAGTTTTCACCTTTTCCAATTTTTCTCAATACTAATCCATCTGGAAGCAAAAGTGTAAAAGAGCAATATTGTTAACAATTAAATTTGCTACAACTTTTATACCAAAACTTTTTTGCCAAAACGTTCTCAACCCCGTACTGCATCAACAATATGATGTAAAATCACAATTTCATCTAGTTTTCACCTTCTCCAATTTTTCTCAATATTAATGCATCTACAAGCAAAAGTGTAAAAAGGCAATATTGTTAACAATTAAATTTGCTACAACTTTTATACTAAAATCTTTTTGCTAAAATGTTCTCAATTCTCACTGTATCAACAATAAGATGTAAAAGCACGATTTCATCTAGTTTTCACCTTTTCCAATTTTTGTCAATACTAATGCATCTACAAGCAAAAGTGTAAAAGAGCAATATTGTTAACAATTAAATTTGCTACAACTTTTATACTTAATTTTTTTGCAAAAACGTTCTCAATCCCGTATTGCATCAACAATGAGATATAAAATCACCATTTCATCTAGTTTTCATCTTTTCCAATTTTGCTCCATATTAATGCATCTGAGAGCAAAAGTGTAAAAGAGCAATATTGTTAATAATTAAATTTGCTACAACTTTTATACTAAAATCTTTTTGCTAAAATGTTCTCAATTCTCACTGTATCAACAATAATGTGTAAAAGCACGATTTCATCTAGTTTTCACCTTTTCCAATTTTTCTCAATACTAATGCATCTACAAGCAAAAGTGTAAAAGAGCAATATTGTTAACAATTAAATTTGCTACAACTTTTATACTAAATTTTTTTTGCCAAAACGTTCTCAATCCCGTATTGCATCAACAATAAGATATAAAATCACCATTCCATCTAGTTTTCATCTTTTCCAATTTTGCTCAATATTAATGCATCTGAGAGCAAAAGTGTAAAAGAGCAATATTGTTAATAATTAAATTTGTTACAACTTTTATACTAAAATCTTTTTGCTAAAATGTTCTCAATCCCCGGCTGTATCAACAATAAGATGTCATATCACGATTTAATCTAGTTTTCACCTTTTCCAATTTTGCTCAATATTAATGCATCTGAGAGCAAAAGTGTAAAAGAGCAATATTGTTAACAATTAAATTTGCTATAACTTTTATACTAATTTTTTTTGCTAAAACGTTCTCAATCCCGTACTGCATCAACAATAAGATGTAAATTCACGATTTCATCTAGTTTTCACCTTTTCCAATTTTTCTCAATATTAATGCATATGAGAGCAAAAGTGTAAAAGAGCAATATTGTTAACAATTAGATTTGCTACAACTATTGTATTAAAACTTTTTTGCTAAAACGTTCTCAATACCGCACTGCATCAACAATAAAATGTAAAATCACGATTTCATCTAGTTTTCACCTTTTCTCAATATTAATGCATTTAAGAGCAAAAGTATAAAGGAGCAATGTTATTAACAATAAAATTTGCTACAACTTTTATGCAAAACTTTTTTTCTAAAATATTCCAAATCCCGGCTCTACCAACAAGGTGTAAAACTACGATTTCATCTAAATTTCACTATCTAATTGGTGGCAAACTTTGCATAGACAAACAGGTTCTTATTTAAAAACTGATAAGTGTTGGGTGTGTTAAATTTGTTTAACCAATAAAGATTTTTCATGTTAACTTAGAGAAATCGTTCATAAATATTTAAAGATTGATTACATTTTTGCAAAGTTTCATATAGGTGTGGTTTTAGTTTGTTTAAAAATTCTAAAACCGCTTAAAATTGCGACATAGTTAATATTTTTTTTGTTCAAAACTAAATAAACTCCGGTATATTTACAGGATGGGTTCAATTAGTCCGAACTGACGGTTAATTTTGTTTTCAGGCATCGGCCCGTTAAATTGGAGCAAAATTCCGATTGGGGATCGTTATAACAACCGGTGCAATAAGGCCGGTTAATTTAGAACTGTATATTTTACATATTATAGAGAAATATTTTTTTTGTATATGTTTTAAAGTTGCAAAAATTTGTTTTAAAAAAAGTTTCCCGCTCTTTATTTGAGGGCAGAATAGGATCGAACGAAACAAAAGCTGAAATCAGACTATAAATAACTAAACTCGGGGAAATTTTTGGTACAAAAATATGTGCCCCATGATTTATGTTATCAATTATGCACGCGAGTGCAGTGGTGGAGAATGGGATGAGGGTAGGGTTGGGTGATTTTTTTGTCTGCATGTCGCGGGGGTTACCATCCGTCAATAATTAATTTTTAATAAATAACGACAATCAGTGCGAGCGTCGACGCATAAATAATAAATTTTACGTTGCCGTTGGCACAACCGACACGTTTCCCATTCGTTTTTATGTTTTATAAAAATTTTATAGTACAACTAACACCGAAAAATTTTAACCTACTGGCTTTATTATTAATATTCCCGATAAAACAAATTCAATTAACAATTTTTTATTTTTGGTATAAATGGAAAATGTTTTATGAAATTTTAAAAACTTCTTCCAAAAAAAAATTGCACAACATTGTGAACAGCTAGGGTTACAGTAGGAATACAACTTTTTAGGATTTCTATTGTTTGTTAGCACAAAATCATTTTTATCTCAAGAACGGTTCAAAATACAACGAATAACAAAGAACACCTTTTTTATGCAAAATACTTCAAAGAATCCAAAAATGTACTCAAAATTATAATTCAGTTGCTGTTGTAGAAGTTAGACGTTACAAAATTACGATATCCTCAATTTTTGAGCTTTTACCAAAAAAATCTTTCTCCTCATTGGTAGCTGTTGAGATTATGGGTTCAATAAAACTATTTTTTACTTAAAATGAATCGAGAAATTCAAAATTATTTTCAAAATTATGATATACTCGATGGTGTGAAAGTTACAGGGCGTTGAATGATGATATCCTCACTTTTGGGGATTTTTCTGTTTGTTAGTACAAAATCATTTTTATCTTGAGAACAGTTCAAAATACAACGAATAACAAAGAATACCTTTTTTATGTTAAATACTTCAAATAATCCAAAAATGTACTCAAAACTATAGTTTACTTGCTATTGTAGAATTAAGACGTTGCAGAATTACGATATCCTCAATTTTTGTGCTTTTACCCAAAAAATCTTTCTCATCATTGAGAGCTGTTGAGATTACGGGTTCCATGAAACTATTTTTTACTTGAAATGAATCGAGAAATTCAAAATTATTTTCAAAATTATAATATACTCGATGGTGTGAAAGTTACAGGGCGTTGAATGATGATATCCTCACTTTTGGGGATTTTTCTGTTTGTTAGTACAAAATCATTTTTATCTTGAGAACGGTTCAAAATACAACGAATAACAAAGAATACCTTTTTTATGCAAAATACTTCAAAGAATCCAAAAATGTACTCAAAATTATAGTTTACTTGCTATTGTAGAATTAAGACGTTGCAGAATTACGATATCCTCAATTTTTTGTGGTTTTACCCAAAAAATCTTTCTCATCATTTGGAGCTGTTGAGATTACAGGTTCAATAAAACTATTTTTTACTTGAAATGAGTCGAGAAGTTCAAAATTATTTTCAAAATTATGATATATTCGATGGTGAGAAAATTACAGGTCGTTGAATGATGATATCCTCACTTTTGGGGATTTTCTGTTTGTTAGTACAAAATCATTTTTATCTCGAGAACGGTTCAAAATACAACGAATAACAAAGAATACCTTTTTTATGCAAAATACTTCAAATAATCCAAAAATGTACTCAAAATTATAGTTTAGTTGCTATTGTAGAATTAGGACGTTGCAGAATTACGAAATCCTCAATTTTTGTGCTTTTACCCAAAAAATTTTTCTCATCATTGAGAGCTATTGAGATTACGGGTTCAATAAAACTATTTTTTACTTGAAATGAATCGAGAAATTCAAAATTATAATATATTCGATGGTGAGAAAATTACAGGTCGTTGAATGATGATATCCTCACTTTTGGGGATTTTTCTGTTTGTTAGTACAAAATCATTTTTATCTTGAGAACGGTTCAAAATACAACGAATAACAAAGAATACCTTTTTTATGCAAAATACTTCAAATAATCAAAAAATGTACTCAAAATTATAGTTTAGTTGCTATAGTAGAATTAAGACGTTGCAGAATTACGATATCCTCAATTTTTGTGCTTTTACCCAAAAAATCATTCTCATCATTGGTAGCTGTTGACATTACGGGATCAAAAAACAGTTTTTTACTTGAAATGAATCGAGAAATTCAAAATTATTTTCAAAATTATAATATATTCGATGGTGTGAAAGTTACAGGGCGTGGAATGATGATATCCTCACTTTTGGAGATTTTTCTGTTTGTTAGTACAAAATCATTTTTATCTCGAGAACGGTTCAAAATACAACAAATAACAAAGAATACCTTTTTTATGCAAAATACTTCAAATAATCCAAAAATGTACTCAAAATTATAGTTTAGTTGCTATTGTAGAATTAAGACGTTGCAGAATTACGATATCATCAATTTTTGTGCTTTTACCAGTACAAAATCATTTTTATCTTGAGGACGGTTCAAAATACAACGAATAACAAAGAATACCTTTTTTAAGCAAAATACTTCAAAGAATCCAAAAATGTATTCAAAATTATAATTGACTAGTTGTAGTAGAAGTTAGAGGTTGCAGAATGTCGTTATTCTAATTTTTGTTTGCTTTTTACCAAAGAATCATTCCCATCATTAGGAACGGTTGAGGTTACGGGTTATTTCAATTAAACCACTTATCATATTTAATTTAAAAGAGTATGATCACAGCTTTAAATTGATATATAAATCGCTTCTTTAATTTCATTAATACAGTTTAGGCGCTTTTAAAACTTTGCTTTAGGTTTAAGAACCGTAGCGTTTACATTTTATTCTTTACCTTAAAAATTTTCAGATTAAATATACCACATATTATATATCGTTTAAAAGACTAATATTTCAGCTTTAATTTGATGGATAAATCGTTTCATTAATTTCATAAATACAGTCTGGGCAATTTTTTAAACTTTGTGTTAAAATATTTATAGGTAGAATATCACACTTTATTTTTTATCTCGAAACTTTTATATTAAGCATACCATTTATATCACATCATTTTAAAGCTTAGGAATTCGACTTTAAACTGATATATAAACCGTTTCTCCTACATAATAAATACAGATTGTGCCATCTTTTAAACTTAGTGTTTAAGGCAATAGACAGAAAACCACATTTTATGTTGTAACTCAAAACTTTTTATATTAAGCGTACCATTTATATCACATCATTTTAAAGCATAGGAATTCGACTTTAAACTGATATATAAACCGTTCCTCCCATTTAATAAATACAGATTGTGCGATTTTTTTAATCTTTGTGTTTAAGGCAATAGATAGAAAACCACATTTTATTTTTTAACTCAAAACTTTGTATATTAGACATACCATTGGTATCACATCATTTTAAAGCTTAGGAATTCGACTTTAAACTAATATATAAACCGTTTCTCCCATTTAATAAATACAGATTGTGCGATTTTTTAAACTTTGTGTTTAATGCAATAGATAGAAAACCACATTTTATGTTTTAACTCAAAACTTTTTATATGAAGCATACCATTTATATCACATCATTTTAAAGCTTAGGAATTCGACTTTAAACAGATATATAAACCATTTCTCCTATTTAATAAATACAGGTTGTGCGTTCTTTTAAACTTAGTGTTTAAGGCAATACACAGAAAACCACATTTTATGTTTTAACTCAATACTTTTTATATTAAACATGCCATTTATATCACATCATTTTAAAGCTTAGGAATTCGACTTTAAACTGATATATAAATCGTTCCTCCCATTTAATAAATACAGATTGTGCGATTTTTTTATCTTTGTGTTTAAGGCAATAGATAGAAAACCACATTTTATGTTTTAACTCAAAACTTTTTATATTAAACATACCATTGGTATCACATCATTTTATAGCTTAGGAATTCGACTTTAAACTAATATATAAACCGTTTCCCCTACTTAATAAATACAGATTGTGCGATTTTTTAAACTTTGTGTTTAAGGCAATAGATAGAAAACCACATTTTATGTTTTAACTCAAAACTTTTTATATTAAGCATACCATTTATATCACATCATTTTAAAGCTTAGGAATTCGACTTTAAACAGATATATAAGCCATTTCTCCTCTTTAATAAATAGAGATTGTGCGATCTTTTAAACTTTGTGTTTAAGGCAATACACAGAAAACCACATTTTATGTTTTAACTCAAAACTTTTTATATTAAACATACCATTTATATCACATCATTTTAAAGCTTAGGAATTCGACTTTAAAATGATATATAAACCGTTCCTCCCATTTAATAAATACAGATTGTGCGATTTTTTTAATCTTTGTGTTTAAGGCAATAGATAGAAAACCACATTTTATTTTTTAACTCAAAACTTTTTATATTAAACATACCATTGGTATCACATCATTTTAAAGCTTAGAAATTCGACTTTAAACTGATATATAAACCGTTTCCCCTACTTAATAAATACGGATTGTACGATTTTTTAAACTTTGTGCTTAAAGCAATAGATAGAAAACCATATTTTATGTTTTTACTCAAAACTTTTTATATTAAGCATACCATTTATATCACACCATTTTAAAGCTTAGGAATTCGACTTTAAACAGATATATAAGCCATTTCTCCTATTTAATAAATACAGATTGTGCGATCTTTTAAACTTTGTGTTTAAGGCAATACACAGAAAACTACATTTTATGTTTTAACTCAAAACTTTTTATATTAAACATACCATTTATATTACATTATTTTAAAGCTTAGGAATTCGACTTTAAACTGATATATAAACCGTTCCTCCCATTTAATAAATACAGATTGTGCGATTTTTTTAATCTTTGTGTTTAAGGCAATAGATAGAAAACCACATTTTATTTTTTAACTCAAAACTTTTTATATTAAACATACCATTGGTATCACATCATTTTAAAGCTTAGAAATTCGACTTTAAACTGATATATAAACCGTTTCTTCAACTTAATAATTACAGTCTGGGCGATTTTTTGTGCTAGATAGAATTTTAGATTTTATTTTTATTTTTCACACCAAATTTTATACATCAAACATATAAATCTTTACACATCATTTTAAAGTAGACAGTTTAAGCTTTAATTTAAAGTATGAATCGTTTTTGAATTAGTGCAATTAACGCAGATATGATGTTTTGAATAAAATTTGGTTCGCCAACAAAACCTCTTTTTATAATAAATACTTCAAAAAAATTTTTTTCCGAAATTTCTACGTAAAACATAAATATTTATACATCATTTTAAAGTACACAGTTTAAACTTCAATGTAAATTATGAATCGTTTTTGAATTACTGAAATTAACGCAGATATGATGTTTTGAATAAAACATTGTTTGCCAACAACATCTCTTTTTAGAGGAAAATACTTCAAAAAGTTTTTGTGCGAAATTTATAAATCGCTGTTTATTTGAAATACTATAAAAAAATTTAAATGTTGGAGAGGCACATTTTCGAAAAATTTGTTATAAAAAAACGTTGGGTTTGTAAAAGCTGAAAAGCGTCCACGTGACGACCCCAAACAACAATAAACCATTGTCATAGTTTTTTTGTAAACTAAAATCGATTTTTTCTCCAATCACTTTTGATTGTTCACCCTCCTTCTACCCCAAAGGCATAATAATTTAATCCACGCCCGTTTTTACCACGTTTTAATGCCACACATAAAAATCAATCGGTGTTGTTAAAGCACACGGAGTCGATTTCATTGAATAAAAACGAAAAGGATCTCCATTGTATCGAATCGAAAGGGTTCATAAAGAGGGGTTATGAAATATTAATTTTTGGAGGGTTTGATACAAGCATTGTTATCCTAACCGGGGCTTATGAATGGGTTAAGGGATGTTCGAGGGTTTTAAAATTTATTGTTAAGTTTAAGTTGAGGTTGATTTATTAATTAGGGGTTAATAAATTATTTTCATTTATAAAGTCAAAATGTTATTAAATCATTTAAATAGAAATTTCTTGTTGTTATCTAGCATTAAAAACGTTTTCTTTAAAAACAATCACATTAAGTTTCTTTGTGATCAATTAATGGAGGTAGAAACACTTTTAAAACGTTTTCTATAATTACCCGGTAAGATATCGTTGTGAAACGAGGAAGAAAAAAAAATGTAAAAGAAAGATAACACTTAAAACGTCCACTAATGGACAGATATAGAAATAAAGATGTTCACGAATAGAAAATAAAATAGAAAGTCGAAATAGATGTCTTTATTTACTCCTTTTACGATTTGAGAATTTCTTGAGTCTGAAAATTTCTTAAGAAAACGATTTGGGTTTCTTTGGTGACAGGAAATTGATTGCAATTAAATTTAATCGCCGGGTTATTAGAGTTATAGGACTCTAAAGAGACGTCGAAATGATGGAGAAAGAGGAAGAAGAGGAAATTTGGATTCACGGATGTTTTAATATTCCATCCAGGTTTTCGAGGAACTCGGGGACTCCGTGGGGGGGCTACAACTTGGAATATGAAAGAGGACTTTTCGCACCACCTGACATTGTCGGCAAATATTTACTTTTCACGTTCGGGATTGTAATCGGATTCTTTTCAACACTTGTCGCCAAATAAAACTGCAAAATCTATTCATATTTATCACTAAAAAAAGAATTAACACAAAATCTTTATAGCCGTATGAAAAATTGTTATAAAATATTTTTTTATAAAGTAGTAGTTATTTTAGTCAAGAACCTTCACAGCATGTGTTCGTCATCCGATAGTGTCTCTACCCAGAAGGTAAGATATCGACTTGTACAAACCAGAAGAGGTGAAATGTGAGTTAAAAAGAGAACGAGAGAGGGTTGGTACCATTAACGACGTTATAAATATGGTTACGAAGACGACACCTTCTTATAACGCTGTGAAAATGTTGGCGATTTTAATTTAATAACGCCTCGTACACTCTCGCCCTGGTGTGTATCGATTAGACTTGGTGATTATTTCTGATTTTACGACCGTATTTGCCCAACAAATTTCACAGGGATCTTCAATAACCACAATTTTTTACCCACACGAAGTTGGACCACAATTAGTTTTTTAACAAGAGAATCTCTCAACCGATATCCACGAATAACATCTCACCCGAAAGATTAATCATTGGCCAATAAAGTGGAAATTCCTGATTCGAAATCTCTTTGGAATTCAGCTAAAATGGTAAAGTATTGCGAAAGTACCCGAAAATAACACAAAAATGACCCATTTTTGACCTGTAGCCATAACTCGGGATTTTGAACATCTTAGAAAAAAAGTTTTAGTATAATAGTTATAGCAAATTTAATTGTTAACAATATTGCTCTTTTATACTTTTGCTCTCAGATGCATTAATATTGAGAAAAATTAGAAAAGGTGAAAACTAGATGAAATCTTGATTTTACATCTTATTGTTGCTGCAGTACGGGATTGAAAACGTTTTAGCAAAAAAGCCTTAATACAAAAGTTATAGCAAATTTAATTATTAACAACATTGCTCTTTTACACTTTTGCTCTCAGATGCATTAATATTGAGAAAAATTAGAAAAGGTGAAAACTAGATGAAATCGTGATTTTACATCTTATTGTTGATGCAGTACGGGATTGAGAACGTTTCAACAAAAAAGTTTTAGTATAAAAGTTATAGCAAATTTAATTGTTAACAATATTACTTTTTTACACTTTTGCTCTCAGATGCATTAATATTGAGCAAAATTGGAAAAGGTGAAAACTAGATGAAATCGACATTTTACACCATATTGTTGATGCAGTACGGGATTGAAAACGTTTCAGCAAAAAAGTTTTAGTATATAAGTTGTAGCAAATTTAGTTGTTAGCAATATTGCTCTTTTACAGTTTTGCTCTCAGATGCTTAATATTAAGAAAAATTAGAAAAGCTGAAAACTAGATGAAATCGTGATTTTACATCTGATTGTTGCTGCAGTACGGGATTGAGAACGTTTTAGCAAAAAAGTTTTAGTATATAAGTTGTAGCAAATTTAGTTGTTAGCAATATTGCTCTTTTACAGTTTTGCTCTCAGATGCATAAATATTGAACAAAATTGGAAAAGGTGAAAACTAGATGAAATCATGATTTTACATATTGTTGCTGACGTACGGGATTGAGGACGTTTTAGCAAAAACGTTTTAGTATAAAGGTTATAGCAAATTTAATTGTTAACAGTATTGTTCTTTTACACTTTTGCTCTCAGATGCATTAATATTGAGCAAAATTGGAAACAGTGAAAACTAGATGAAATCGTGATTTTACATCTTATTGTTGATGCAGTACGGGATTGAGACCGTTTTAGCAAAAAAAATTTAGTATAAAAGTTATAGTAAATTTAATTATTAACAATATTGCTCTTTTACACTTTTGCTCTCAGATGCATAAATATCGAGTAAAATTAGAAAAGGTGAAAAGTAGATGAAATCGTAACTTCATATCTTATTGTTGATACAGCTGGGGATTGGAACGTTTTAGCAAAAAAGTTTTAGTATAAAAGTTATAGCAAATTTAATTGTTAACAATATTGCTCTTTTACAGTTTTGCTCTCAGATGCTTAATATTAAGAAAAATTAGAAAAGCTGAAAACTAGATGAAATCGTGATTTTACATCTTATTGTTGCTGCAGTACGGGATTGAGAACGTTTTAGCAAAAAAGTTTTAGTATAAAAGTTGTAGCAAATTTAATTGTTAACAACATTGCTCTTTTAGACTTTTGCTCTCAGATACATTAATATTGAGCAAAATTGGAAAAGGTGAAAACTAGATGAAATCATGATTTTACATATTGTTGC
The DNA here is from genome assembly GCF_000648695.1 of Onthophagus taurus. Classification (NCBI taxonomy): domain Eukaryota; kingdom Metazoa; phylum Arthropoda; class Insecta; order Coleoptera; family Scarabaeidae; genus Onthophagus; species Onthophagus taurus. The sequence continues at coordinate 219,510 of NW_019280804.1, forward strand.
TGACGTAGGGGATTGAGAACGTTTTAGCAAAAATGTTTTAGTATAAAAGTTATAGCAAATTTAATTGTTAACAATATTGCTCTTTTACACTTTTGCTCTCAGATGCATTAATATTGAGATAAATTGGAAAAGGTGAAAACTAGATGAAATCATGATTTTACATATTGTTGCTGACGTAGGGGATTGAGAACGTTTTAGCGAAAATGTTTTAGTATAAAAGTTATAGCAAATTTAATTGTTAACAATATTGCTCTTTTACACTTTTGCTCTTAGATGCATTAATATTGAGATAAATTAGAAAAGGTGAAATCTAGATGAAATCGTGATTTTACATCTTTTTGTTGGTAAACCACGGAATTTGGAACGTTTTAGGAAAAAAGTTTTATTAGGTTGAAATTGAAGTTAATATCTATTATACCAGTTTGTTTAACGTGGTAGAAAAAATTTCGAAATTTTGTTGTACTTCTACTGGTTTATTTATATTTTTGTTGTCTAACTAGTTTCGGCAAAAGCCATCATCAGAGACAAAGGTCATTGTATCTTACAGGAAATTAACATCGAAAATATAAAGCGGTGAACGAATTAAAATTATTACTGTCACAAATTTACTTAAAATACATGTAAAATTTCTTTTATAAAACTTTAAAGATTTAACTCCGCATGGACATCTTTTGTGGTAGATGTTATAAGATGGTCTTAGACCATCTTATAACATCCATATACCATCCATTTGTCTCTGATGATGGCTTTTGCCGAAACTAGTTAGACAACAAAAATATAAATAAACCAGTAAAAGTACAACAAAATTTCGAAATTTTTTCTACCACGAAAAAAGTTTTAGTACAAAAGTTGTGGCAAATTCTATTAATAACAATATTGCTCTTCTGCACTTTTTCTCCTAGATGTATAAATATCAAGGAAAGTTCGAAACGGTTTAGAAAAAATGTTTTAGTATAAAAGTTTTAAGAAATTTTATTCTTAACAATATTGCTCTTTGACACTTTTGCTCTCAGATTCATTCATATTGAGAAAGGTTCGAAAAGATGAAAAGTAGATGACATCGTGGATCAACCAATAATATAATGTAAATATTATTGGTAGAGCACTCATGTCGAGAAAAATTTGAATATGTGAAGATTAGATAAAATCAAAGTAAATAAAATTTTGCTCTTTTATAACAATGTGTCTCACCTATAAGAACAATGGGATAAGTTTTAAATGTACGATGCATATTTATAAAACAATTTGCAGACCCATTCTTGATTATGCAGCTCCCATCTTCCTTAATATCAGCAAAAAGGCGACATCGCAGAAAGTAGCAGAAAGATCAGCAATTAGAATAATATCCAAACTTCGAAATCCCCTATACAACTCCTCTAACAATCTCCTTTATGAAAAATACCAAATTATTCCCATTACTCAACGAATATCTCTCTTCGCACAAAAAGCTTACAAAAATATGTCCTCAAATCCTTCTCCTCTTTTCCAATCTTCAAATTTTGACACTATTTTCAAGAAAATCGTGAATTCCTAAAAGATGATTCATCAGTGTAACATGGGCAGAAGGATTTAATTTAATTTTTAATTGTATTGTGATAAGCTGGAATAAATATCTTTCTCTCTCTCATGGTTTTACATCTTGTTGTTAATAGAGCACGGATTGTGGAACGTTTTAGAAAAAAAGTTTTAGTATAAAAGTTGGAACAAATATTATCTTAAAATCAATCCTTCTATTTTATCCTTGGCCTGCCTCTTCTTCGTTTTGCAACTATTCCCATTTTTATTACTCTTTTGAGAATTCTCTTTTCTGGCATTCTGACTAGGTGCCCATGCCAGCTTTCCTATTTTTTTTCTATTTCAGTTACCAGTGGTAGTTATTCTTAATCGTCTCTACTAGTTTTTTGTTTCTAATTCGAACCATTCTTGTTTTTCCCACAATCTTTCTTAAAAATGTCATTTCAGCTGCTGTTATTTTTGATTTGTGTTTATCTCTCATCGGCCATATTTCAGCTGCATAAGTGAGGTTCGGTGTATATATGGTTTAATAAATTCTTACTTTTGTATTTGTTCTTACTTCCTCCTTGCCCACAATTGTATTATTCATTTGGTAATATACATTACTTGCTTTTTGTATTCTATTTCTCTGTCCATTGGTCCATTTTCAGCAATAATGGTGTCCAAGTATTCAAATTTATCCACAATTTCTAATCTCTCCCCACTTATCATTACATTTATGTTTTTATCCTTTTCCCATTCTGCCAAATAGGTTTTCCAGATGGCAATTTTTCTTTGTAGTTCTGTTTTTGTACTTGCTATCAGAATTACACAAGGTTAATGGTTTTCATTGGTGTTAACTTATAATATCCTATTGTAGAAGGTCTTGTTCTTGTTTTATACTTCTTAATTATTTGATCCATAAAAACCACAAACAATAGTGGGCTCAAGCCATCCCCCTGTTTCATACGCTTCTCCATATTAAAGTTTTTATTGTTATTGCTCTTTTGCACTTTTGCTCTCAGATGCATTAAAATCGAGAAGGTGATTTTAGATGAAATCGTGATTTTAGCCCGTTTTAATATTCAACAAGACATTTTTTTTTGAAAATAATCCGTTGAAGTGAAAAAGTATCCAAATGGAGAGATATCTTTTATGATGATAAGTAGGAAGTAAAAAAAGCAAGAGTGAAAAATATGGCTAAGATGGAAATAAAAAGCTCAGCCAGCAACAACGATCGGCTTCTCCCATCGAAATTCACACACACACACACATCGGAAGAAACACACGAGCAGCTCAATTCCTGTACACATCCAATACGAAGAGAGAGACCACTTTGAAACGTGGCGGTGAATAGGCCTGCACGTGTTAAGATTCGCACCCGGTTCCACCAACGCCACTTAGATGACAAGGATTTCATCTTAAAGGCATGCGGTAAAGGTTCCCTTTCGTTCCGTATCCTTTATGTATTGTCGTGTTTCTCACACACACAAATCTTTTCTCTTTCTATATTTTACTTTCGCAAAAAAATTTCAGTTAATGTATATTCTCATATCTACATTATCGGGTCTTTTTGTAACGCCTAAAGCGAAACGAAATTTTGGTATTCCCCGAGACGAAAAGTTGTTTTAAAAGGGCGTGTTATAAGTTTTCGTTTGAGTCGTTAAAAAGGCACGAAAATCCGTGAAACAATCTTAACGAGATGTGAAATTGTTGTTGGGTCTTATATTTCTGTTTAGTAAGAAGTAATTAAGACTATGTGATGGATTCTTGAAACATAAAAGAATCTTGAAATCAATAAATCACATCTCAAGAACGGATTGAGATATCATCATGAAACAAAAAGGATTTTGAAGCAAATATAATTAGTATTTAATGTATTAAGAATTATTTCTTCACTGCGAAAAATCTCGAAGTTATGAATTTTTTAATACAATCGTATATGTAGTAATTGAGAAAGTTTTGTTAACTCTTAGGAATCATATCTCAAGAACTAAGTGAGATATCGCAATAAAATAAAATGCATTTTGAAGCAAATTTGGTTAAGACTCAACCCACTGAAAAGTTTTATTCCAATCCTATCAATGCTTTTGTAACAAACTTGTAAAATCGAATGAAAATTAGCTCATTTTAACCGATCTTTAAGAAATCATATCTCAAGAACGGATTGAGATATTATCATGAACTAAGAAGCATCTTGAAATCAATTTAATTAGTAATTCATGTGTTGAAAACCATTTCTTCATTTCTGCAAGTCTCGATGTTATGAAACTTTCAATACAACTGCGTATACGTAAAATTCTTAGAAAAAAATTAGAAAAAAATCATTACGATTTCTTTGGATGACTCCTGGGTGAATTGAGATATAGCGATGATTTATATCTTAAAAGAAAGCCCAATTAATACAAATTCCATTTCGATATGATACGTTTCAATGAGGTGTCTGGAAAGACAATATATAATTATTAAATTAAGATCTCAGCTACTCCTTGATAACTATTAAATGAATCAAGATATTTTGATGACTGATATCTCAAAAGATAGTCCAGTTAATGAGAATTTCGCCTTAATATAGTAAACTTCGTTTCAACATCTAGAATTTTTAAGATTAGGGTACTAATTATATGTTGAAATTGACAAAATCGGAACGTAAACCTTTTCTTAGATATCTTCTGGGTGAATTGAGATATATCAATGATTTATATCTCAAAAGAAAGCCCAGTTAATACAAATTCCAGATTGATATGATACATTTCTATAAGGTATCCAAAAATGTTGTAATCTTAATTTTAAGACAGTATACAATTGTTAAATTAACATATCAGCTACTCTTTGATTGCTAATGAATGAATCAAGATATTTTAATGACTGATATCTTAAAAAAAAGCCTAAATAATAAGAATTTCGCCCTAATATAGTACACTTCGTCTCCTTATTTAGAATTTTTAAGACTAGAGTACTAATTACATCTTGAAATGGATAAAATCGAGACTTTAACCAGTTCTTAGATAATTTTTGGGTGAATTGAGATATATTGATGATTTATATCTCAAAAGAAAGCCCAGGTAATACAAAATCCGTCTTGATATGATACGTTTCTATAAGATATCCAGAAATGTTGTAATCCTAATTTTAAAACTGCATACAATTGTTAAATTAAGATTTCAGTTTCTCTTTGATAACTATTGAATGAATCAAGATATTTTGATGACTAATATCTTAAAAGAAAGCCTAAATAATGAGAATTTCGCCTTAATATAGCACACTTCGTTTGTTCATCTAGAATTTTTAAGTCTTGGGTACTAATTACATCTTGAATTGGATAAAATCGAGGCGTAAACCAGTTCTTAGATAACTTTTGGGTGAATTGAGATATATTGATGATTTATATCTCAAAAGAAAGCCCAGTTAATACAAACTCCGGCTTGATATGACACGTTTCTATAAGACATCCAGAAATGTTGTAATCTTAATTTTAAGACTGCATACAATTGTTAAATTAAGATTTCAGCTTCACTTAGATAACTATTGAATGAATCAAGATATTTTAATGACTGATATCTTAAAAGAAAGCCTAAATAATGAGAATTTCGCCTTAATATAGTACACTTCGTCTCTTTATCTAGAATTTTTAAGACAAGGGTACTAATTACATCTTGAAATGGATAAAATAGAGGCTTAAACCTGTTCTTAGATAACTTTTGGGTGAATTGAGATATATCAATGATTTATATCTCAAAAGAAAGCCCAGTTAATACAAATTCCAAATTGATATGATACATTTCTATAAGATATCCAGAAATGTTGTTATCTTAATTTTAAGACTGCATACAATTGTTAAATTAAGATTTCAGCTTCTCTTTGATAACTATTGAATGAATCAAGATATTTTGATGATTGATATCTTAAAAGAAAGCCTAAATAACGAGAATTTCGCCTTAATATAGCATACTTCGTCTCTTTATCTAGAATTTTTAAGACTAGGGTACTAATTACATCTTGAAATGGATAAAATCGCGACGTTAACCTGTTCTTAGATAACTTTTGGGTGAATTGAGATATATTGATGATTTATATCTCAAAAGAAAGCCCAGTTAATACAAATTCCGGCTTGATATGACACGTTTCTATAAGACATCCAGAAATGTTGTAATCTTAATTTTAAGACTGCATACAATTGTTAAATTAAAATTTCAACTTCACTTAGATAACTATTGAATGAATCAAGATATTTTAACGACTGATATCTTAAAAGAAAGCCTAAATAATGAGAATTTCGGCTTAATATAGCACACTTCGTTTGTTCATCTAGAATTTTTAAGTCTAGGGTACTAATAACATCTTGAATTGGATAAAATCGAGGCGTAAACCAGTTCTTAGATAACTTTTGGGTGAGTTGAGATATATTGATGATTTATATCTCAAAAGAAAGCCCAGTTAATACAAATTCCGTCTTGATATGATACGTTTCAATAAGATATCCAGAAATGTTGTAATCCTAATTTTAAAACTGCATACAATTGTTAAATTAAGATTTCAGCTTCACTTAGATAACTATTGAATGAATCAAGATATTTTAATGACTGATATCTTAAAAGAAAGCCTAAATAATGAGAATTTCGCCTTAATATAGCACACTTCGTTTGTTCATCTAGGATTTTTAAGACTAGGGTACTAATTACATCTTGAAATTGATAAAATAGAGACGTAAACCTGTTCTTAGATAAGTTTTCGGTGAATTGAGATATATTGATGATTTATATCTCAAAAGAAAGCCCAGTTAATACAAATTCCGGCTTGATATGATACGTTTCTATAAGACATCCAGAAATGTTGTAATCTTAATTTTAAGACTGCATACAATTGTTAAATTAAAATTTCAGCTTCACTTAGATAACTATTGAATGAATCAAGATATTTTAACGACTGATATCTTAAAAGAAAGTCTAAATAATGAGAATTTCGCCTTAATATAGTACACTTCGTTTCCTTATCTAGAATTTTTGAAACTAGGTTACTAATTACACCTTGAATTGGATAAAATCGAGGCGTAAACCAGTTCTTAGATAACTTTTGGGTGAGTTGAGATATATTGTTGATTTATATCTCAAAAGAAAGCCCAGTTAATACAAATTTCGTCTTGATATGATACGTTTCTATAAGATATCCAGAAATGTTGTAATCTTAATTTTAAGACTGCATACAATTGTTAAATTAAGATTTCAGCTTCACTTAGATAACTATTGAATTAATCAAGATATTTTAATGACTGATATCTTAAAAGAAAGCCTAAATAATGAGAATTTCGCCTTAATATAGCACACTTCGTCTCTTTATCTAGAATTTTTGAAACTAGGTTACTAATTACACCTTGAAATGGATAAAATCGAGACGTTAACCTGTTCTTAGATAACTTTTGGGTGAGTTGAGATATATTGATGATTTATATCTCAAAAGAAAGCCCAGTCAATACAAATTCCGGCTTGATATGATACGTTTCTATAAGATATCCAGAAATGTTGTAATCTTAATTTTAAGACTGCATACAATTGTTAAATTAAGATTTCAGCTTCACTTAGATAACTATTGAATGGCTCAAGATATTTTAATGACTGATATCTTAAAAGAAAGCCTAAATAATGAGGATTTCCCCTTAATATAGCACACTTCGTCTCTTTATCTAGAATTTTTAAGACAGGGGTACTAATTACTTCTTGAAATGGATAAAATCGAGATGTTAACCAGTTCTTAGATAACTTTTGGGTGAATTGAGATATATTGATGATTTATATCTCAAAAGAAAGCCCAGTTAGTACAAATTCCGTCTTGATATGATACGTTTCTGTAAGACATCCAGAAATGTTGTAATCTTAATTTTAAGACTGCATACAATTGTTAAATTAAGATTTCAGCTTCTCTTTGATAACTATTGAATGAATCAAGATATTTTGATGACTGATATCTTAAAATATAGCCTAAATAATGAGAATTTCGCCTTAATATAGCACACTTCGTCTCTTTATTTAGAATTTTTGAAACTAGGTTACTAATTACACCTTGAAATGGATAAAATCGAGACGTTAACCTGTTCTTAGATAACTTTTGGGTGAATTGAGATATATTGTTGATTTATATCTCAAAAGAAAGCCCAGTTAATACAAATTCCGTCTCGATATGATACGTTTTTATAAGATATCCAGAAATGTTGTGATCTTAATTTTAAGACTGCATACAATTGTTAAATTACGATTTCAGCTTCACTTAGATAACTATTGAATGAATCAAGATATTTTAATGACTGATATCTTAAAAGAAAGCCTAAATAATGAGAATTTCGCCTTAATATACCACACTTCGCCTCTTTATCTAGAATTTTTAAGGCTAGGGTACTAATTACATCTTAAAATGAATAAAATCGAGAGGTTAACCTGTTCTTAGATAACTTTTGGGTGAATTGAGATATATTGTTGATTTATATCTCAAAAGATAGCCCAATTAATACAAATTTTATTCCCGTATGATACGTTTCAATTGGATGTCTAGTAATTTTGTAACATTATTTTCAAGAGAACACATAATTATTAAATTAAGATTTTGTCTTCTTGTGATAATTATTGAATGAATCAAAATATATTTATGACTGATATCTTAGAGGAAAGCCTAGCTAATGAGAACATCGCCTTAATATAGTACACTTTGTTTCAACATCGAGAATTTTTAAGATTAGGGTACTAACTACATGCTAAAAATGACAAAATTGACAAGTAAACTTGTTCTTAGATAACTTTTAGATGAATTGAGATATATTGATGATTTATATCTTAAAATAGAGCCCAATTAATAGAAATTTTATTTGATTACGATAAGTTTCAATAAAGTGTCCAGGAATTTTGTAATCTTATTTCCAAAACAGCATTGTTAAATTAAGATTTCAGCTATTCTTTGATAACATTTGAATAAATCAAGATATTTTGATGACTATTATCTTTAAAGAAAGTCTAAATAACGAGAATTTCGTGTTCTTTGTTTCAACATATAGAATTTTTAAAATTATTACTCGTTGCAGCTTGAAATGAATCCATTTCCATGTTATAAAATGGTTTTATAATATATTTTTTTTATAATTTATATCAATACAAGAAATATACGTGAACACACGTTTCGAAATTGAATCTTCGGAAGGAAACTAGATAGACCCGGTCGGACAAACCAATTCGAAAAGAACAACCCCGACAAAAAGAAATCCAATACTCGATTTGACGCATGAAATGTATACGTGAAGTGAATATGAATATCGTTTCAAACATTTTCTTCTGCTATATCTATTTTTATTTACTTTATTGGTCGATTTGCTTGATCGCCGGCGTTTTTCAAGGAATGATTAAGTATTTTATTAATAACATTTGAAACGAATTCGCTTGAAATTGTGTTAAAAACGATAAAACTAACGATATGTTTAAGTTTCAAATAGATCTATTAAATAATTAAATGGTTAAGAGGTAGATTCCATCAAATTGTTAATGAAATGATGTAATTAAAGTTGAAAATGTGTAGTTAATAGAAAGATGTTCCTCCATAAATTTATTCTATAAATTTAAACATTAATTTAAATGCACAAGAAATGTCTTTTAATGAGATAAACATTTTTGAGATGTTTTTAAAGTTGAAGGAACGTTGAAAAGAAGAGAGTCATTAAAAATAATTGTGGAATGAAGTTTTTTTTGAAAAATATAAGCTTTTCCGTTTTTATTAACTTTTCCTCTTCTGTTTCGTTCAAAAACCAAGTCGAGGATTCGTTACAGGAAATAGTAACAAGAAAAAAAAACTAGGAAATTTAATTTGTTAAAAAATCAGTTTTGATAAATTGATAGATAAAAAATGTTCTATTTTTATTGTTGACTGTAAAAAAGAAATGCGCAAACTCAATTAAAAAAACGGTAAACGAATGAAAAAAAACGTTCGGGTTATGTCGAAACAATTAAAACCTCTCGCTAATTGAGAAACAATCTGCTTTAAAAGAGGTTTATAGCTTTTAAGAAAAAACCTCTCTTTTCAAACCTCCGGGAATAAAAGTTTATTGTTTTCGCAGTTTCTCCACCGGAATCAATTTTTTTACTGTATTTACGGTTTATTACGAAACAAAAGAATAAGACAATATGATTTAATAACTCGGTTAGTCTGCGAATTAGTTTCTCCTATTAACGGTATGTGTTGTAACAATTTCAAACATTCAGATTTACTTAATAATGCAGAGTAGAATTTAAAAAATTGTTACAATAGAATTAATAGGATTGGAATAAAAATGTTTGGCATGTTGAATCTTAATTAAATTTGCTTTAAAATACATCTTATTTTATTGTGATATCTCAATTAGTTCTTGAGATATGATTTGTAAAAGTTAATATTACTTGTAGAACTACTAGATATATAGAGTTGAATGAAAAAATTCATAACGTCCAGATTTGTAGAAATGGTCTTCAACACATTAAATATTAATTAAATGCACTTTAAAATGCTTCTTATTTTATGATGATATCTCAATCCGTTCTTGAGATACGATTCTTTAAAGATCGATTAATACGCGATAATTTACTTAACAATGCAGAGTCGAATTTAAAATATTGTTACAATAGAATTAATAGGATTGGAATAAAACTTTTTGGCATGTTGAATCCTAATTAAATTTGCTTTAAAATGCATCTTATTTCATTGTGATATCTCAATTAGTTCTTGAGATATGATTTGTAAAAGTTAATATAATTTGCAGAATTACAAGATATATGGAGTTGAATTAACAAATTCATAACGTCAAGATTTGTAGAATTGAAGAAATGATCTTCAACACATTAAATATAAATTAAATTCACTTCAAAATGCTGCTTATTTGATGATGATATCTCAATCAGTTCTTGAGATAGTATTCTTTGAAGATCGATTAATACGCGATAATTTACTTAACAATGCAGAGTCCAATTTAAAAAATTGTTATAATAGAATTGATAAAGTTGGAATAAATATTTTTGGTATATTGAATCCTAATTATATTTGTTTTAAAATGTATCTTAAATCATTGTGATATCTCAATTAGTTCTTGAGATATGATTCCTTAAAGATCGATTAATACGAGATAATTTACTTAACAATGCAGAGTCGAATTTAAAAAATTGTTACAATAGAAATGATAATGTTGGAATAAATATTTTTGGCATGTTGAATCCTAATTGAATTTTCTTTAAAATGCATCTTATTTCATTGTGAAATCTCAATTAGTTCTTGAGATATGATTTGTAAAATTTAATATAATTTGCAGAATTACAAGATATATGGAGTTGAATTAAAAAATTCATAACGTCAAGATTTATAGAATTGAAGAAATGGTCTTCAACACATTAAATAACAATTAAATTCACTTCAAAATGCTGCTTATTTTATGATGATATCTCAATCCGTTCTTGAGATACGATTCATTAAAGATCGATTAATACGCGATAACTTACTTAACAATGCAGAGTCGAATTTAAAATATTGTTACAATACAATTAATAGGATTGGAATAAAACTTTTTGGCATATTGAATCTTAATTAAATTCGCTTTCAAATGCATCTTACTTCATTGTGATATCTCAATTAGTTCTTGAGATATGATTTCTAGAAGTTAATAAAACTTCCCCAATTACAATATATACGCAGCTCAATTAAAATAATTGTAACTTCGAAATTTGTGGGAATGAAAAAATGGCCTTCAACTCATTAAATAACAATCAAATCTGCTTCAAAATGCTTCTTATTTCATGATGATATCTCAATCAGTTCTTGAGATACGATTCTTTAAAGATCGATTAATACGAGATAATTTACTTAACAATGCAGAGTCGAATTTAAAAAATTGTTACAATAGAAATGATAAAGTTGGAATAAATATTTTTGGCATGTTGAATCCTAATTAAATTTGCTTTAAAATGCATCTCATTTTATTGTGATATCTCAACTAGTTCTTGAGATATGATTTGTAAAAGTTAGTATAACTTGCAGAACTACAAGAATTATGGAATTGAATTAACAAATTCATAACGTCAAAATTTGTAGATTTGAAGAAATGATCTTCAACACATTAAATATCAATTAAATGCACTTCAAAATGCTTTTTATTTTATGATAATATCTCAATCCGTTCTTGAGATACGATTCTTTAAAGATCGATTAATACGCGATAATACTTAACAATGCAGAGTCGAATTTAAAATATTGTTACAATAGAATTAATAGGATTGCAATAAAACTTTTTGGCATGTTGAATCTTAATTAAATTTGCTTTAAAATGCATTTCATTTCATTGTGATATCTCAACTAATTCTTGTGATATGATTTGTAAAAGTTAATATAACTTGCCGAATCACAAGGTATATAGAGTTGAATTAAAAAATTCATACCGTCAAAGTTTGTAGAATTGAAGAAATGGTTTTCAACTCATTAAATATGAATTAAATTCACTTCAAAATGCTTCTTATTTTATGATGATATCTCAATTCGTTCTTGAGATACGATTCCTTAAAGATCGATTAATACGAGATAATTTACTTAACAATGCAGAGTCGAATTTAAAAAATTGTTACAATAGAAATGATAGAGTCGGAATAAATATTTTTGGCACGTTGAATCCTAATTGAATTTGCTTTAAAATGCATCTTATTTCATTGTGATATCTCAATTAGTTCTTGAGATATGATTTGTCAAAGTTAATATAACTTGCCGAACTACAAGGTATATGGAGTTGAATTAAAAAATTTATAACGTCAAAATTTGTAGAATTGGAGAAATGATCTTCAACTCATTAAACATCAATTAAATTCACTTCAAAATGCTTCTTATTTCATGATGATATCTCAATCCGTTCTTGAGATACGATTCTTTAAAGATCAATTAATACGCGATAATTTAATTAACAATGCAGAAAATTGTTACAAAAAAATTGGTAAAGTTGGAATAAATATTTTTGGCATGTTGAATCTTAATTAAATTTGCTTTAAAATGTATCTTATTTTATTGCGATATCTCTATTAGTTTTTGAGATATGACTCCTAAAATTCTATTCCTTGCATAATTTAAGTAGGATTTAATATGGAAAGTTTTTCTTGAATTTTTTGCTTAGAATATTTATAATATAACCTCACATGTTGTATACATCGTTTTAAAGAGGAAATTTTCAGCTTTAATTAGGCATAAATATCACTAAGTTTCATGAATAACCCTTCTACCTATATTATTAGATTAGGTTGAAAACGTAGTGTTTTTTTTCTTTCTTTCTTTATGTAAGGATCCTCGTTATCAATTATAACTTGAAAACAACTGGTGCAATAAAATAGTTTAAAGAGATATCAAAATTAATCACACCATAATAAATCCTAGCACCTTCATGTTGATGCGCTCGTAAATGGAACCCACTAAAGCTAAATTACGTCGACACATAACGCACAATAATGATAATTTACGGTTGACATAAGTACATCTCCTCTCCAACATAACTACATAACAACACATCTCGGTGTCCAAGCAGTTTAAAATTTCAAGAAACATCATGTTAAGGAAGTCGTTGTAGAACCAGCACAGAATTTTTCGCAGTCTTCTTTCCTTTACTCTTTGTTTTCTTACTTTAGTTACAGATAAGACACAGAAGGTCGAGTTAAAAACAGAACCTTTTCAAAAACAGTCCGGGCATAAAGATGTCAGTTTCCGCAGCAGTGCGCACAAGTGTCGTTAAGCAAATTGAGCGGAGAAAGTCGAGGAGTTACATATGAAATAAGCGAACACGAAATGGAAAAAAAAATCTGTGTTTACACACAACTACCACCAACATCCCGTGTTTATCCAAGTTTTACAACTTGGCCAAAGATAAACAGTCGGCGGTTATCTCTTTTCTGTGTGGGTATTTAAAAAAATCCGGCAAAAAGGTGAGCGGAAAAAGGTGAAAAATGTAACGTCACCTGTAGTTTACATTGTGATAACGAGCTGGGGATGAAGTTTTATCACCTTGAAAATGAGTTTTATGATGTTTAAGAATTAATATCTCAAAAAATAAAAGATATTTTCAAAATCATTCACATGATTCGTATTCACATATTTTCTACATGTATAACTTCTTCTGGGTTTTTTCTTTTTAGTTATGTTTGTTGGCGAGTACTTGTAGGTCGTTGTCGCCACGGTCATGTCTACAGGTTGTAAAATGACCACCATTATGTTTATGAACACAGCAACGAGAGGTTTATCGTTTCATAATAATCGCAAAAGCTTGAGAAGAAATTTTTAGAAAAAAATCATAAATATTTTGATTGAGCTTTTTCAAATTAAAAGATTTGAAAAGGAAGAAGTGAATAAAATGGAAAAATGAAGTATACAAGGAGGATGAGGGAAAAACGAGGATCTTTTTTTAATGATGGTAATTTCATTGAACAACGAAGTGGAATTACAATACTCCGGAGGAAGGAGCACGTAATACTGTCGGGCCATTTACTAATAATTACGGCATTAAACGATCTCTCGCAAAACGCAAAACAAATACCCCGGTTTGTCGGTCGCGGCTTTCGTTTCGTTCGTTCGTTCGCCTTCTTGCCATTCCCATTGAATGCAAATTGACTCATTGTCCGGACAATTAAACCGAGCTGCCAATCGTATCGGTTTCTGTATTCTTCTTTTTACAAAAATAATAAGATTTACCACCAAGAAAGTATTAAATCTTTAAATAATATCAAATCATATACTTACATTTTAAATACGTTTATTATAGATATGGATTGTCTCTTTGGATCAATATTGTTGTACAAACTTCATCACCATAAATTATAGTAAATGCTTTACAATTACTTTTACAAAAAAGCTTCGTCCTATACGCTTTGACTACATCATTGGAATGAAGTTGTTGAACAGGGTTACTTCTATAGGAGATTTGGGCGTGACGTTTGATAGTAAGCTATTATTCAGTGAGCACATCGATTTGGTGGTTGGCAAGACTTGTCGTATGCTTGGTTTCGTCATGAGATCGGCTGCTGATTTTACCGACACTAATTCATTAATGACTCTCTGTTATACGTACGTATTTAACGTTTTGAATTATTGCACTGTTGAATGGAATCCACATTATGATATATTCGTGAGAGATTCCTTCGTTTTTCTTCTATTTTTACTTTACTCTACTTGTTACGACTCGGCCAGCGGCGACTTATTAATGATATAATACTTTTATATAAAATAATTCATAATATTTATCAATCATCTTCGCTTACATCACAGTTATGATCGAAAAGCACCAATTTTGAGAATTTTGAGAATTTTCATGATTTAATTAAAATATAGCTAAACCTGAACTAAATTTGGTTATGGATTATGTCTTTTTGGTTCATTATAAACATTTTATATACAAAACATTTTTCTCCATCACCTTTTATTTTTGAGTTATAATCGACTTTAATATCGAAAAACACCAATTATGACATTATTTTGGATATTTTCATTATCTAACTAAAATATAACTAAGCCTGAACTAAATCTGATTATGGATTATGTCTTTTTGGAGCATTATAAACACTTTATATACAAAACATTTTTCTCTTCCACTTTTTATTTTTCAGTTATGATCAAAATTAACATGTAAAAACACAAATTTTGACATTTTGGGGATTTTCAACTTCTAACTAAAATATAGGTAAACCAAAACTATATTTGGTTATGGATTATGTCTTTTTGGTTCATTATAAACACTTTATATACAAAACATTTTTCTCTGACACTTTTTATCTTAGAGTTATGATCAAAATTAACATGGAAAACACAAATATTGACATTTAGGGGATTTTCATCTTGTAACTAAAATATAGGTAAACCAAAACTATATTTGGTTATGGATTATGTCTTTTTGGTTCATTATAAACACTTTATATACAAAACATTTTTCTCTGCCACTTTTTATTTTTTAGTTATGATCAAAATTAACATGGAAAAACACAAATTTTGATGTTTTGGGGATTTTCATCTTCTAACTAAAATATAGGTAAACCAAAACAATATTTGGTTATGGATTATGTCTTTTTGGTTCATTATAAACACTTTATATACAAAACATTTTTCTCTGACACTTTTTATTTTTGAGTTATAATCAAAATTAACATGGAAAACACAAATGTTGGCATTTTGGGGATTTTCATCTTCTAACTAAAATATACGTAAACCAAAAGTATATTTGGTTATGGATTATGTCTTTTTGGTTCATTATAAACACTTTATATACAAAACATTTTACTCTGCCACTTTTTATTTTTGAGTTATGATCAAAATTAACATGGAAAAACACAAATTTTGACATTTTGGGGATTTTCATCTTCTAACTAAAATATAGGTAAACCAAAACTATATTTGGTTATGGATTATGTCTTTTTGGTTCATTATAAACACTTTATATACAAAACACTTCTCTCTGCCACTTTTTATTTTTGAGTTATGATCAAAATTAACATGGAAAAACATAAATTTTGACATTTTGGGGATTTTCAGGTTCTAACTAAAATATAGGTAAACCAAAACTATATTTGGTTATGGATTATGTCTTTTTGGTTCATTATAAACACTTTATATACAAAACATTTCTCTCTGCCACTTTTTATTTTTGAGTTGTGATCAAAATTAACATGGAAAAACATAAATTTTGACATTTTGGGGATTTTCATCTTCTAACTAAAATATAGGCAAACCAAAACTATATTTGGTTATGGATTATATCTTTTTGGTTCATTATAAACACTTTATATACAAAACATTTCTCTCTGCCAGTTTTTATTTCTGAGTTATGATCAAAATTAACATGGAAAAACACAAATTTTGACATTTTGGGGATTTTCATCTTCTAGCTAAAGTATAGGCAAACCAAAACTATATTTGGTTATGGATTATGTCTTCTTGGTTCATTATAAACACTTTATATACAAAACATTTTTCTATGCCACTTTTTATTTTTGAGCTATGATCGACTTTAGTTTCAAAAATCTCCAATTTTGACATTTTGGTGAATTTCATTATCAAACTAAAATATAGCCAAATCATAACTAAATCTGGTTATGGATTCTGTCTTTTTGGTTCACTATTAACCCTTTATATACAAAACATTTTTCCCGGACGCCTTTCATTTTTGAGTTATGATCGACTTTAAGATCAAAAAATACAAATTTTGACATTGTGCGATTTTCATATTATAACTAAAATAATAAACACAATCTGGTTATGGATCATATTTTTTTGGTTCATTATAAACACTTTATATGCAAAACATTATTTTTCGTCACCTTTCAAGTTTGAGTTATGATTTATGATAGACTTTAATATCGAAAAACATCAATTTTGACATTTTGGTGATTTTCATTATCTAAAATTTGAATTTTCTTTGACCCTTTTCGATCTATTGTAACAGAGAAATCGAAGTTGATTCGTTGAATTCGGGGAGCGTTCCATTTTCACCCATTTCCGGAACGTCGAAGTGTCCATTCGAATTTCAACAAGTGATTTATTACAAATTGGTACACACAAAATCCTCCACTTAACAGAATAAAGGTTTTCTCTAAAACAATAAAAGTTTATAAAAATGCTCTTTGAGAGGTTCTTCTTCTTTTGAGAGATAAAAGTAATAAAAGAAGTTGTATACTAACAATCTTGAGTTATTTGTACGGATATTGTATAAAATATACACAAAAGATACGAATCGGGGAAACGTTTGAAAAGAGGACGACCCATTAATATTTATCGTAAAAATCCCGAAGGAATCGGTTTCCTGCACCAGGTACGTATATTTCGTGTATATACGAAACGGAATGATCGCTCATTTATATTTATGCGGCCCGAAAGAGGGAAAAATTTATGAATTTCGCGGACTCTCTACCCCGTTATATTCCCCGATCCGGTCCGATTTAAAAAGCGGAAATATTAACAGAAACCGAACTCTCATACAACGACCATACGCATTAACATAATTTCATCGTAAAGAATCGAAATATAACTCGAAAAACTTTTTAACTTTCAAAAATCGTTTCGATCTTCGTTTATTAACATTTTTTGGGAGCTTTCGACATGAATCGTTAGCTCTTTTTATACGTTTCCTCTTAGTTCTCATAAAATAAACAATAAATATACACCCGTGGTTTTATTCTCGTGCATAAAACGTTGTGTTTTATTGTTTTTGAGTCGCTATAAGTTATATCGAACGGTTTATTCTAACAATAAATTAGAAGACGTGAAAGAGGCCTCGTTTTATATCCGCTAAAACCTCCGAAACTTTCCGTTTTATTGCCTTTATACTAGAAGGAAAGAAATTCGATCTCTCGACGTGCTAATAAAACCGAAAACGAATAAGAGAAACGCATCTACTGCGGCACGACGTTATATAAATTGGGTAATAGACCGAGTTTAATGCCTTTCGGTAATAAAGCTTATAAAAATATATTTAAAACAATTCGAACGTTGTAAGTGGTCGCCTAACTTCGGTTTTATAACGTTGTAAAACGTTGG
This sequence comes from Onthophagus taurus, assembly GCF_000648695.1. Lineage (NCBI taxonomy): Eukaryota > Metazoa > Arthropoda > Insecta > Coleoptera > Scarabaeidae > Onthophagus > Onthophagus taurus. The sequence goes on from NW_019280804.1 coordinate 237,546, forward strand.
GTTTTAATGTACATATTAAATGGAGAGTGTGAACACGGTTTTTGTAACATTAAAATTAACATTTTCAAACATAACGATGTTTATTTATTCTTTTCCTCATCACAGAAACAGCAGTACTCATATTATTATCGAATTTTAGAAGGTACTTAAACAAATTGTATCTCAAGAGCGAATTGACATATAATGATGAAATAACCAACATTTTAAAACAAACTTTATGAAGATGAAATGTGTTAAAAATAATTTCTTAGTTTTCATAAACTTAGTTGTTACGATTGTTTAAACTCAACTCTGCAATTTTTATTATTGCAGATTTTAAGAGTAATGTTAAAACAATCGTATCTCAAGAATGAATTGAGATAGAACAATTAAATGAAAGACATTTTAAAGCAAACTTAATGAACATTTAATGTGTCAAAAATAATTTCTTAGTTTTCATAAACCTCGTTGTTACGATTTTTTAAGCTCAACTCTGTAACCTTTATTATTGCAGATTTTAAGAGTAATGCTAAAAATGTCGTATCTCATGAACGAATTGAGATATAATGATGAAATAACCAACATTTTAAAGCAAATTTAATGTGTCAAAGATACTTTCTTAGTTTTCATAAACCTAATTGTTACGATGTTTTAAACTCAACTCTGCAATTTTTATTATTGCAGATTTTAAGAGTAATGTTAAAACAATCGTATCTCAAGAACGAATTGAAATAGAACAATGAAATAAAAAACATTTTAAAGCAAACTTAATGAAGATTTAATGTGTCAAAAATAATTTCTTTGTTTTCATAAACCTCGTTGTTACGATTTTTTAAGCTCAACTCTGTAACCTTTATTATTGCAGATTTTAAGAGTAATGCTAAAAATGTCGTATCTCAAGAACGAATTGAGATATAATTATGAAATAATCAACATTTTAAAGCAAACTTAATGCAGATTTAATGTGTCAAAGATAATTTCTTAGTTTTCATAAATTTAATTGTTACGATGTTTTAAACTCAACTCTGCAATTTTTATTATTGTAGATTTTAAGAGTAATGTTAAAGCAATCGTATCTCAAAAACGAATTGAGATAGAACAATGAAATAAAAGACATTTGAAAGCAAATTTAATGCAAATTTAATGTGTCAAAGATAATTTCTTAGTTTTCATAAACCTAATTGTTACGATGTTTTAAACTCAACTCTGCAATTTTTATTATTACAGATTTTAAGAGTAATGTTAAAACAATCGTATCTCAAGAACGAATTGAGATAGAATAATGAAATAAAGAACATCTTAAAGCAAACTTAATGAAGATTTAATGTGTCAAAAATAATTGCTTAGTTTTCGTAGACCTCGTTGTTACGATTTTTTAAGCTCAACTCTATAACCTTTATTATTGCAGATTTTAAGAGTAATGCTAAAAATGTAGTATCTCAAGAACGAATTGAGATATAATTATGAAATAACCAACATTTTAAAGCAAACTTAATGCAAATTTAATGTGTCAAAGATAATTTCGTAGTTTTCATAAACCTAATTGTTACGATGTTTTAAACTCAACTCTGCAATTTTTATTATTCGAGATTTTAAGAGTAATGTTAAAACAATCGTATCTCAAGAACGAATTGAGATAGAACAATGAAATAGAAGACATTTTAAAGCAAACTTAATGAAGATTTAATGTGTCAAAAATAATTTCTTAGTTTTCGTAGACCTCGTTGTTACGATTTTTTAAGCTCAACTCTGTAACCTTTATTATTGCAGATTTTAGTAAGTGTAGTAATGCTAAAAATGTCGTATCTCCAGAACGAATTGAGATATAAGTATGAAATAACCAACATTTTAAAGCAAACTTAATGCAAATTTAATGTGTCAAAGACAATTTCTTAGTTTTCATAAACCTAATTGTTACGATGTTTTAAACTCAACTCTGCAATTTTTATTATTGTAGATTTTAAGAGTAATGTTAAAACAATCGTATCTCAAGAACGAATTGAGATAGAACAATGAAATAAAAGACATTTTAAAGCAAACTTAATGAACATTTAATGTGTCAAAAATAATTTCTTAGTTTTCATAAACCTCGTTGTTACGATTTTTTAACCTCACCTCTGTAACCTTTATTATTGCAGATTTTAAGAGTAATGCTAAAAATGTCGTATCTCAACAACGAATTGAGATATAATGATGAAATAACCAACATTGTAAAGCAAACTTAATGCAAATTTAATGTGTCAAAGATAATTTCTTAGTTTTCATAAATTTAATTGTTACGATGTTTTAAACTCAACTCTGCAATTTTTATTATTGCAGATTTTAAGAGTAATGTTAAAACAATCGTATCTCAAGAACGAATTGAGATAGAACAATGAAATAAAAAACATTTTAAAGCAAACTTAATGAATATTTGATGTGTCAAAAATAATTTCTTAGTTTTCATAGACCTCGTTGTTACGATTTTTTAAGCTCAACTCTGTTGAGTAACCTTTATTATTGCAGATTTTAAGAGTAATACCAAAAATGTCGTATCTCGAGAACGAATTGAGATATAATGATGAAATAATCAACATTTTAAAGCAAACTTAATGCAAATTTAATGTGTCAAAGACAATTTCTTAGTTTTCATAAACCTAATTGTTACGATGTTTTAAACTCAACTTTGCAATTTTTATTATTGCAGATTTTAAGAGTAATGTTAAAACAATCGTATCTCAAAAACGAATTGAGATAGAATAATGAAATAAAAGACAATTTAAAGCAAACTTAATGAAGATTTAATGTGTCAAAAATAATTTCTTAGTTTTCATAGACCTCCTTGTTACGATTTTTAAAGCTCAACTCTGTAACCTTTATTATTGCAGATTTTAAGAGTAATGCTAAAAATGTCGTATCTCAAGAACGAATTGAGATATAATTATGAAATAACCAACATTTTAAAGCAAACTTAATGCAAATTTAATGTGTCAAAGATAATTTCTTAGTTTCCATAAACCTAATTGTTACGATGTTTTAAACTCTACTCTGCAATTTTTATTATTGGAGATTTTAAGAGTAATGTTAAAACAATCGTATCTCAAGAACGAATTGAGATAGAACAATGAAATAAAAGACATTTTAAAGCAAACTTAATGAACATTTAATGTGTCAAGAATAATTTCTTAGTTTTCATGAACCTCGTTGTTACGATTTTTTAAGCTCATCTCTGTAACCTTTATTATTGCAGATTTTAAGAGTAATACTAAAAATGTCGTATCTCAAGAACGAATTGACATATAATGATGAAATAACCAACATTTTAAAACAAACTTAATGCAGATTTAATGTGTCGAAGATAATTTCTTAGTTTTCGTGAATCTAATTGTTACGATGTTTTAAACTCAACTCTGCAATTTTTATTATTGTAGATTTTAATAGTAATGTTAAAACAATCGTATCTCAAGAACGAATTGAGATAGAACGATGAAATAAAAGACATTTTGAAGCAAAATTAATGCAAATTTAATGTGTCAAAGATCATTTCTTAGTTTTCATAAACCTCTTTGTTACGATGTTTTAAACTCAACTCTGCAATTTTTATTATTGTAGATTTTAAGAGTAATGTTAAAACAATCGTATCTCAAGAACGATTTGAGATATAATTATGAAATAACCAACATTTTAAAAGCAAACTTAATGCAAATTTAATGTGTCAAAGATAATTTCTTAGTTTTCATAAACCTCTTTGTTACGATAATTTAAACTCAACTCTGCAATTTTTATTATTGTAGATTTTAAGAGCAATGCTAAAAAAGTCGTATCTCAAGAACGAATTGAGATATAATGATAAAATAAAAAGCATTTTAAAGGGGACTTAACGAAGATTTAATGGGTAAAAGACAATTTTTTATTTTTCATAAACCTTGTTGTTACGATTTTTTAAACGCAACTTTGCACATTATTTATATTATTTCTATTTACCAAATTATAAAATATCGTTGGAATGATAGTTTTAATTCAACACTATTTGCTTTTAATATAGTAAAATAAAAAATAAAAATTGGTAATTAAAAGGAATTTAACTCGAAATTCTTAGAAAGAGACTTTAAGATTGTTCCACGAACTATGAAGAGAAAGTATGAGTTAAGAATGAAAATTTACAATTTAAAATTTTTAAAACATTTTTAAAGGCCCGTCAAAAAATGAAATATGAAAATCCTAGAGATAAGCATCTCGTGGGTCTCAAAAAACCTCTCGAAGAACTTTCGAAGAACTCACGAAGAGAACGAAAATGATTAAGTTAGTTCGTTTAATGTCCGGTCATTCTGAAAACGCTCGCAATACGTCAAGTTGACAGAAAATTGACCGGGGTCCGAGCAGGGTTCGGGGAGCTCTCTCGTCTACAGGTGGTCTTATAAATATTAAATTTTCTTAACGAAAGAGGGCCGCGTCATAAAAGGAAAATTGAAATTTATTGTAACGAGAGACGGTCTCGCGACGGGACGTCGGCTGTAAATAAAAGAGGGCTTCGAGACGTTTTTAGTGTAGATCGAGACCGGGGGGGTAAAAGGACCGTTTTTTTATCGATATTCTACAAAAAAATAACATTTTTTTGACCTAAACTAACGGAATCTTGTATTATCATATTTCGATGTGATTAATGGACGGGTTTGTTTTTTCCTTAATTAGTTTTGTAGGGTGCCTTTTTATAATACGTTAAGATTTATACATTTTTAGATTGAGATCCATAATTAACACATTGTATAGAAAAGATATTTCCCCTCCACTTGTAATTTTTGAGTTATGATCCATATTTTTTCGTTTCGATATTACAGTGGATCATAACTCAAAAATTAAAAGTGGCGGAGAAAAATGTTTGTATATAAAGTATTTATAATGAACCAAAAAGACATAATCCATAATCAGATTATGTTTAGATTTAGCTATATTTTAGTTAGAAGATGAAAATCTCCAAAGTGTCAAAATTTGAGTTTTTTGATATTAATGTCGATCATAGCTCAAAAATTAAAAGTGGCGGAGAAAAATGTTTTGTATATAAAGTGATTATTATAAACCATAAAGACATAATCCATAACCAGATTTAGTTAAGATTTTGCTATATTTTAGTTAGAAGATGAAAATCCCCAAAATATAAAAATTTGTGTTTCTCGATATCAAAGTCGATCATAACTCAAAAATAAAAAGTGACAGTGAAAAATGTTGTCTATATAAAGTGTTTATTATGAACCAAAAAGACATAATCCATAACCAGGTTTAGTTAAGATTTGACTATATTTTAGTTATCAAGTGAAATTCACCAAAATGTCAATATTGGAGTTTTTTGATATTAAAGTCGATCATAGCTCAAAAATTAAAAGTGGCGGAGAAAAATGTTTTCTATATAAAGTGTTTATTATGATCCAAAAAGACATAATCCATAACCAGATTTAGTAAAGATTTAGCTATGTATTAGTTATATATTGAAAATCACCAAAATGTCAAGATTGCTGTTTTTCGATATTAAAGTAGATCATAACTCAAAAATTAAAAGTGGCGGAGAAAAATGTTTGTGTATAAAGTATTTATAAAGAACGAAAAATACATAATTCATAACCAGATTAAGTTTAGATTTAGCTGTATTTTAGTTAGAAGATGAAATTTCTGATGAAATTCACCAAAATGTCAAAACTAGAGTTTTTTGATATTAAAGTCGATCATAACTCAAAAATAAAAAGTGACAGAGAAAAATGTTTTGTATATAAAATGTTTATTATGAACCGAAAAGACATAATCCATAACCAGGTATAGTTAAGATTTAGCTATATTTTAGTTAGAAGATGAAAATCCCCAAAATGTCAAAAGTTGTGTTTTTCGATATCAAAGTCGATCATAACTCAAAAATAAAAAGTGACAGAGAAAAATGTTTTGTATATAAAGTGTTTATTATGAACCAAAAAGACATAATCCATAACCAGGTATAGTTAAGATTTAGCTATATTTTAGTTAGAAGATGAAAATCCTCAAAATGTCAAAAGTTGTGTTTTTCGATATCAAAGTCGATTATAACTCAAAAATAAAAAGTGACAGAGAAAAATGTTTTGTATATAAAGTGTTTATTATGAACCAAAAAGACATAATCCATAACCAGGTTTAGTTAAGATTTAGCTATATTTTAGTTAGAAGATGAAAATCCCCCAAAATGTCAAAGTTTGTGTTTTTCGATATCAAAGTCGATCATAACCCAAAAATAAAAAGTGACAGAGAAAAATGTTTTGTATATAAAGTGTTTATAATGAACCAAAAAGATATAATCCATAACCAGATTTAGTTAAGATTTGACTATACTTTAGTTAGATAATCAAAATCACCAAAATGTCAAAATTGGAGTTTTTTGATATTACAGTCGATCATAGCTCAAAAATTAAAAGTGACGGAGAAAAATGTTTTGTATATAAAGTGTTTATTATGAACCAAAAAGACATAATCCATAACCAGATTTAGTTAGGATTTAGCTATGTATTAGTTACATATTGAAAATCACCAAAATGTCAAGATTGCTGTTTTTCGATATTAAAGTAGATCATAACACAAAAATTAAAAGTGGCGGAGAAAAATGTTTGTATATAAAGTATTTATAATGAATCAAAAAGACATAATCCATAATCAGATTAAATTTAGGTTTAGCTATATTTCAGTTACATAATGAAAACCCACAAAATGTCAAAATTGGTGTTTTTCGATGATAATGACGATCATAACTCAACAATTAAAAGTGGTGGAGAAAAATGTTTTGTATATAAAATGTTGATAATGAACCTAAAAACATAATCCATAATCAGATTAAGTTTAGGTTTAGCTATATTTTAGTTACATAATGGAAACCCACAAAATGTCAAAACTGGTGTTTTTCGATGTTAATAACGATCATAACTCAAAAATTAAAAGTGGTGGAGAAAAATGTTTTGTATATAAAATGTTTATAATGAACCTAAAAGACATAATCCATAAGCAGATTAAGTTCAGGTTAAACTATATTTTAGTTAGATAATGAAAATCTCCAAATGTCAAAATTATTGTATATCGATATTAAAGTCCATTATAACTCAAAAATTAAAAGTGGAGGAGAAATATGTTTCGTATATAAAGTGTTTATAATGAACCAAAAAGACATAATCCATAATCAGATTAAGTTTAGCTTTCGCTATATTTTAGCTAGATAATGAAAAACACCAAGATGTCAAGATTGGTGTTTTTTGATATTAAAGTAGATCATAACTTAAAAATTAAAAGTGGCAGAGAAAAATGTTTTGTGTATAAAATGTTTATAATGAACCAAAAAGACATAATCCATAACCAGATAAAGTTGAAGATTAGCTACTTTTTAGTTAGAAGATGAAAATCCCTAATTAAAAGTGTAAGAGCAAAATATCTTATAAGGAATTTCAAATTTTACGTATAAAAAAGAAATTAATAATCATAAATTCCATTAAATATTACATCCATTTGGTATCTCTTATCTTGATCATCTACAAATTTGAACATCTCCCGCCGACACTTTTTCAGATTTCCCATCACATCTTTTAAAAGCGAAAATAATTTCTGGCCTGCGTGTCACCTGTCACTACAAAAGAATCGACTCAGTGCGGGGCCAAAGAAGTCGAAAAGGAAACGAAGAAGAAAGACGACGATGTGGAGCCGAGGATTTAAACAAGGTTGAAAATGGAAAGAGACCGAAAGAATTACAAAAGAGAGCTCGACGACGACGGTCGCGGCCCGGCCCCCACGAAAACGCAAAAACCTAAGTAGAATATAATTATAGACCACGGGTAGGAACCCATCGGTTTCTTACTTAGCGAAAATGGTGCTTCGGAAGGCAATCAGCGTGGCTAGGTTCCCTTCTTGATTATTGGGTTCAAAAGTGCATTAGAGACAAGAAAAAATATTTAAACTCAAAAAACTGCTAGAGAGATTTATGTTTATTAAAAAGAGAATAAATGAGATTATAAATTCGTCTTCTTCTTAAAGGGTTCGGGTTACATTACGGCTTTACCATTAAATTCATTTCTTGTAAAAGACGTTCGAATACATCGGATCATAAATAATTTCTAATTTGCATCCGGACATAAATGAGACTTGGCACGACCGTTTTGAATCAGGTGAACATAGAGGAGATCGTTCTTTGCTTTTGTCGGGAAGCGATTCCACGAAGCCTTATACATAATGATCCCCGTTGTAGTAGTACTCGTGCATATCGTGTATATAAACCTCATGGTAATCCTCGTGCTGAATGATTAATGAACGTATAACTTAAAGGACGTTTTATAAATGGGTTTTTAATGAATTTATTTCTTAAAAACTAAAGACCAACTAAGTGGAAAAAATGTAGGAAAAATAAAATTGAAAGAATATTTAATTTTAAAGTTTTGAAAGTTTGTCAAGAAGTGATATATGAAGTCTTATTAATATTAATAGGATTCCTTTAATATTCTAATATTACATTGTATATATTCACACTCAAGAAAGTCTCGTTCGCATTAACATTACAGCGTTAATATCTTCAAAGTTAGGTTTTCTCTGCAAGTTTCAACTTTTGAGTTATGCTCGACTTATAATTGAAAACACCAATTTTGATATTTTGAGGTTTTTTTTTAATTCTAACTAAAATATAGCTGAACTTGAGACAAATCTGGCCATACATTATGTTTTTTTGGTGCATAATAAACACTTTATATAGAAAACATTTTTCTCTGCTACTTTTAATTTGTGAGTTATGATCGATTATAATATCGAAAAACCTCAATTTTGACATTTTGGTGATTTGCATTAACTAACTAAAATATAGCTAAATCTTAACTAAATCTGGTTATGGATTATGTCTTTTTGGTTCATAATAAACACTTTATATACAAAACATTTTTCTCCTCCACATTTAATTTTTGAGTTATGATTTACTTTAATATCGAAAAACACCAATCTTAACATTTTAGTGATTTCCATTATCTAACTAGAATATAGCTAAATATTATTAAAATCTGGTTATGGATGATGTCTTTTTGGTTCATAATAAACACTTTATATACAAAATATTTTTCTCCTCCACTTGTAATTTTTGAGTTATGATTTACTTTAATATCGACAAACACCAATGTTAACATTTTAGTGATTTCCATTATCTAACTAGAATATAGCTAAATCTTATTGAAATCTGGTTACAGATTATATCTTTTTGGTTCATAATAAACACTTTATATACAAAACATTTTTCTCCGCCAGTTTTAATTTTTGAGTTATGATCGACTTTATATTGAAAAACATCACTTTTGACTTTTGTGGATTTTCATTATTTAACTGCAATATAGCTAAACCTAAACTTAATCTGATTATGGATCATGTCTTTTTGGATCATTATAAATACTTTATATGCGAAACATTTTGCTCCGCCACTTTTAATTTTTGAATTATAATCAACATTAACATCGAAAAACATCAATGTTGACATTTTGCGGATTTTCATTATGTAACTAAAATATAGCTAAACCTAAACTTAATCTGATTACGGATTATGTCTTTTTGGTTCATTATAAATACTTTGTTTACGAAACATTTTTCTCCTCCTCTTTTAATTTTTGAGTTAGGATTGACTTTAATATCGAAAAACACAAATTTTAACATTTTGAGGATTTTCATTATCTAACTGAAATATAGCTAAACCTAAACTTAATCTGATTATGGATTATGTATTTTTGATTCATTATGAACACTTTATATAAAAAATATTTTTCTCCTCCACTTTTAATATTTGAGTTATGATCGACTTTAATATCGAAGAACACCAATTTTGACATTTTGTAGTTTATCATTATCTAACTAAAATATAGCTTAACCTAAACTTAATCTGATTATAGATTATGTCTTTTGGGTTCATTATAAACACTTTATAAACAAAACATCTTTCTCCGCCACTTTTAATTTATGATTTATGATCAAAATAAACATCGAAATACACAATTTTTGACTTTTTGTGGATTTTCATTATGTAACTGAAATATAGCTAAACCTGAAGTAAGTCTGGTTATGGATTTTGTATTTTTGGTTCATTATAAACACTTTATATACAATACACTTTCTCCGCCACTTTTAATTTTTGAGTTATGATCAACATTAAAATCGAAAAACACCAATTTTGACATTTTGTGGATCTTCGTAATGTAATTAAAATATAGCTAAACCTAAACATAATCTGATAATGGATTATGTATTTTTGGTTCATTATAAACACTTTATATACAAAACATTTTTCTCCGCCACTTTTAATTTTTGGGCTATGATCAACATTAACATCGGAAAACACCAATATTGACATTTTGTCGATTTTCATTATTTAACTAAAATATAGCTAAACATAAACTTAATCTGATTATGGATTATGTCTTTTTGGTTCATTATAAAGACTTTATATGCGAAACATTTTTCTCCGCCACTTTTAATTTTTGAATTATGATCAACTTTATATTGAAAAACATCACTTTTGACATTTTGTGGATTTTCATTATTTGACTAAAATATAGCTAAACATAAACTTAATCTGATTATGGATTATGTCTTTTGAGTTCATTATAAGCACTTTATATACGAAACATTTTTCTCTTCTACTTTTAATTTTTGATTTAGGATTGACTTTAATATCCAACCTTGACATTTCGGTGATTTCCATTATCTAACTGAAATATAGCAAAATCTGAACTAAATCTGGTTATGGATTATGTCTTTCTGGTTCATTATAAACACTTTATATACAAAACATTTTCTCCTCCACTTTTAATTGTTGAGTTAGGTTGACTTTAATAGCGAAGAACAGAAATTTTGACATTTAAGGCATTTTCATTATCTTACTGAAATATAGCTAAACCTAAACTTGATTTGATTATGGATCATGTCTTTTTGGATCATTATAAATACTTTATATACAAAACATTTTTCTCCTCCACTTTTAATTGTTGAGTTAGGATTGACTTAATATCGAAGAACAGAAATTTTGACATTTTGGGCATTTTCATTATCTAACTGAAATATAGCTAAACCTAAACTTGATTTGATTATGGACCATGTCTTTTTGGATCATTATAAATACTTTATATGCGAAACATTTTTCTCCGCCACTTTTAATTTTTGAGTTATGATCAACATTAACATCGAAAAACACCAATTTTGACATTTTGTGAGTTTTCATTATGTAACTAAAATATAGCTAAACCTAAATTTAATCTGATTATGGACTATGTCTTTTTAGTTCATTATAAACACTTTATATACAAAACATTTTTCTCCACCACTTTTAGTTTTTAAGTTATGATGGACTTTAATATTGATATGCAACAATTTTGACATTTGGGGGTTTTCATTATCTAACTAAAATATAGCTTAAGCTGAACTTAATCTTCTTATGAATTATGTCTTTTTGGTTCATTATAAACACTTTATATACAAAACATTTTTCTCTGTCACTTTTTATTTTTGATTTATGATCGACATTAATATCAAAGAACACTAATTTTGATATTTTGGGGATTTTCATTTTATAACTAAAATAAAGCTAAACCTTAACTTAATCTGATTATGGATTATGTCTTTTTGGTTCATTATAAGCACTTTATATACGAAACATTTTTCTCCTCCACTTTTAATTTTTGAGTTAGGATTGACTTTAATATCGAAGAACACATATTTTGGTATTTTGGGGATTTTCATTATGTAACTAAAATATAGCTAAACATAAACTTAATCTGATTATGGATTATGTCTTTTTTGTTCATTATAAACAGTTTATATACAAAACATTTTTTTCCTCCACTTTTAATTGTTGAGTTAGGATTGACTTTAATATCGAAGAACACAAATTTTGACATTTTGGGGATTTTCATTATGTAACTAAAATATAGCTAAACATAAACTTAATCTGATTATGGATTATGTCTTTTTGGTTCATTATAAACACTTTACATACAAAACATTTTCTCCTCCACTTTTAATTGTTGAGTAAGGTTGACTTTAATGTCGAAGAACACAAATTTTGACATTTTGGGCATTTTCATTATCTAACTGAAATATAGCTAAACCTAAACTTGATCTGATTATGGATCATGTCTTTTTGGTTCATTATAAACACTTTATATACAAAACATTTTCTCCTCCACTTTTAATTGTTGAGTTAGGTTGACTTTAATATCGAAGAACACAAATTTTGACATTTTGGGCATTTTCATTATCTAACTGAAATATAGCTAAACCTAAACTTAATCTGATTATGGATTATATCTTTTTGGTTCATTATAAGCACTTTATATACAAAACATTTTTCTCCGCCACTTTTAATTTTTGAGTTATGATCAACATTAACATCGAAAAACACCAATTTTGACATTTTGTGGATTTTCATTATGTAACTGAAATATAGCTAAACCTAAACTTAATCTGATTATGGATTATGTATTTTTGGTTCATTATAAGTACTTTATATACAAAACATTTTTTTCCGGCACTTTTAATTCTTGAGTTATGATTAACATTAACACCGAAAAACACCAATTTTGTCATTTTGTGGATTTTCATTGTGTAACTGAAATATAGCTAAACTGAAGAAAGTCTGGTTATGGATTATGTACCTGTAACGACCTCGACTTAATCATACGGTGTCATACAACCTTCCTTGTAAGTTAAGCTGAGATTCCTTGAGGCCCATTTTTATTTTTCAATATTATATCGATGTGGTGTCAATCGTAGCGCCTCGATCGCAAGCGACCTTGGCTCAATCAAGCGAAACCATACATTCTAAGTCAAGTCGAGGTCATATTAAGTAATGCGTTGAGTCACTCCTGTTTTTAATACTGCCATTTAATATCTAATCTCTAAAACATAATGTTTAAGACACTTTCTATGACTTAAAAGAACTTTTCCGACTCATAATTATTACAAACGGGTTTTAAAAGCCGACAACGTCACCTGTGACGATTGAGAACAACAATATTTTTCAATTTGTAGACACAATGACCACCCAAAGTGAGGCCATCGACAGACACATAAACGTTACCTTGGCCTTCATTTCTTCCGTTCTTTTCGGATGCCACGCGGCGCGGCTTCTTTTGCCGTAAGCCAGGTATCGTTGTGGATATTTACCATTTTCGATCGCATAATAACGCCCAGAAAAGTTGTACCTACTGCGGTGGTGTTCTCGATTGTGTTTTTGAAGACCACCGAGAAGCTTTTTTAACAAAAAAGTAACAAAAACTTTTTTTTTTCTTTCATTAATTCATGAAATTCGTTTTGGTTTTTGCTTTTAAATTGTATACAATTTCGCTTCATCTAATTGTTTTGTAATTTCTTTGTGTAATTAGATAATTTCGTTTGGAATTAGGGTTGATAAACGAAACATTCTGGAATGTAATGTCGTAAATTAGCTGGTTGGCGTTGCGAGTAACTAGCAGTTGACGATAAATCAATAGGTGATGGTATCACCTGCCCTGCAAAATTAATTTGGTTGTTCGGTGGCCGCCACCCGAAGATCATCAATTAAGCTCAAATACACCAACAGTTGCAATTACAAACCATATAAACCCAGCTTCTTAAACTTAGTTTTAGTTTTAATTCAAACAATTCGAGTACTTTATGAATAAGAAGAAGTGGGGAAGAAAAGTAACGCGGTCGTAAACTAGCTTACTAAACAGCTCACCTACAACTTGGTTACAACAAGTTGAAGCGTTGCCTCAGAACTTCGCCGAAGCAATTTCCTAAACACGTTCTAAGATGCCGAAGACGACGAAAGTAAAGATAGTGTAACGCCCCCTAGAGTGTCTTTAAATAGCGACCCAGAGAATGTTTCCCCGAAAGTACTCTCTTGAACTTATTTTGCATATCGACGAACCTCCGGGAACTCTTCTCACGTTCACGGAAAGTTCGGACCTTCATCGACACCGTGAAGACTTCCGTTGAAGTTTAAGAATCAATTGGTCATTGGGATTTCCCTCGGATCAACTTCAAAACTTATTACTTTTAACTTCTTATTTTTACTTTTTGCTAAATTCTAAAGCATAATTGAAAAGTTAAAAATTAGTTGTTTTTAAAGCTAACTTTTGATAGGAACGAAATTATGTAAATTTTTTTCTCGTTAAGTCGTTATTGGGCGATTATTTCACCCTATTATTATCGACACCCCGAAAATGGAATTGTTTTACATAATTTCCGTATAAAACTAACAAGAATCATGTTTTGGTATCGATAATTTGCAAATTTGTTCTACAAATTTGTGTAATTTGGTTTAACGAAAAATTTTAGTACAAATAAGATTTTTATCAATTACGATTCGCGAAGCAATTAAAAATCTAGTTCTTGGAATTTCTTAATTAATGATGGTTTTAGTTCAGATTATTGTACTGTTAGTTTTGCGGCTATCTGTTATTATCTCCAACCTTTGTGGATCACGAACCACAGTTCCGTTTACCTGGATTAAATCCTATCAAGTTGAAAGTGATAGGATTTATAATTCACGTGAAATTATATTTGTTGGGATGTGGTTTGGTTTGTTCCCCACAAAAAAATTCCATTGATTCACGTCACTTTACTTAACTTAACTTCCAACTTTCAATTTTGAATATTAAGTTGATTCAATCAAAGTTTTATCACCTACTGGTTTAATACAAAATGATACATATTGATTTTATTTTGCTCCTAGATCTTTAGTATAAACTTAAAATTTTATGGTTGCAATCGAATTTTTTTATGTCTTCCAAAAAATGTTTCAATACCGAGGAATGCCTTAGTTCGATCAAAAATGATACATATAGGCTCTATTTTGCTTCTGAACACATGGAATCAACTTCAAACGTTCTAAACCTATTGGTTTAGTCAAAAAAGTAGCATAGCGACTTTATTTTAGTTAGATAATGAAAATCTCCAAAACGTCAAAAGTGATAACACAACAACTAAAAGTGGTAGAGAAAAATGTTTTGTATATAAAGTGTTTATAACGAGCCAAAACGACATAATGCATAACTAGATTTACTTCAGGTTTAACTGTATTTTAGTTAGATAATGAAAATCGCCAGAATGTTAAAATTGATGTATTTCGACAATAAAATCATAACTCAAAAACTAAACGTGAAGGCGAAAAATGTGTCGAATATAAAGTGTTCATAATGAACCAAAAAGACATAATCCATTATCAGATTAAGTTTAGGTTTAGCTATATCTTAGTTACATAATGAAAATCCTCAAAATGTCAAAATTGGTGTTTTGTATATAAAGTGTTTGTTATATCACTAGAAATTTGTAATAAATAAATATGAAATAATTATGGATTATGATTTCTTGATGCATTAGGAATATTTTTTATTCATAACTTGTTTCTCCATCAGTTGCAGTACTTAAGTTATAGGTTATTCTATTAAAAAAATCGTCCAATTTTGATATACTGTGATTTAAGCCACATCACCAGAAACTAGCGATAGATAAATATGACATAATTATGGATTATGATTTCTTGATGCATTAGGAATATTTTTTATTCATAAAGCCTTTCTCCATCAGTTTTAGTACGTACGTTATAGTTGATTCTATTAAGAAAAATCATCCAATTTTAACATTTTGTGATTTATGCCACATCACTAGAAACTAGCGATAGATAAATACGAAATAATTATGGATTGTAATTTCTTGATGCATCAGGAATAATTTTTATTTATAATGTCTTTCTCTATCAGTTTTGGTATTTACGTTACAGTTGATTTTATTAAGAAAAATCGTAAAAATTTGGACATTTTTGGGATTTATGCTGTATCACTAGAAACTGGTGATAGATAAATATGAAATAATTATGGATTGTGATTTTTTGATACATCAGGAATAATTTTTATTCATAACATCTTTCTCTATCAGTTTTAGTACTTAGGTTATGATTGATTTTATTAAGAAAAAGCGTCCTGTTTTGACATTGTTGGGATTTATGCCATATCACTAGAAACTGGTGATAGATAAATATGAAATAAGTATGGACTATAATTTCTTGATGCATTAGGAATATTTTTTTTCAGACGTCTTCCTCCATCAGTTTTAGTACTTAGGTTATAGCTGACTTTATTAAGAAAAAAGACCAATTTTGACATTTTTGGTATTTATGCCATATCACAAGAAACTGGTGATAGATAAATATAAAATAAACATGGATTGTGATTTCTTGATACATCAGGAATAATTTTTATTCATAACGTTTTTTCAATCAGTTTTAGTACTTACGTTATAGTTGATGTTATGAAGAAAAATCGTCCAATTTTAACATTTTGTGATTTATACTATATCAATAGAAACTGGTGATAGATAAATATGAAATAATTATGGATCATGATTTCTTGATGAATTAGGAATATTTTTTATTCATAACGTCTTTCTCCATCAGTTTTAGTACTTACGTTATTGTTGATTGTATTAAGAAATATTGTCCAATTTGAACATTTTGTGATTTATGCCACATCATTAGAAACTAGCGGTAGATAAATATGACATAATTATGTATTATGATTTCTTGATGCATTAGGAATATTTTTTATTCATAAAGTCTTTCTCCATCAGTTTTAGTACGTACGTTATAGTTGATTCTATTAAGAAAAATCATCCAATTTTAACATTTTGTAATTTATGCTATATCACTTAAAACTGGTGATAGATAAACATGAAATAATTATGGATTATGATTTCTTGATGCATTAGGAATATTTTTATTCGTAACTTCTTTCTCCATCAGTTGCAGTACTTCAGTTATAATTATTCTATTAAAAAAAACGTCCAATTTTGACATTTTGTGATTTATGCCACATCACTAGAAACTAGCGATAGATAAATACGAAATAATTATGGATTGTGATTTCTTGATGCATCAGGAATAATTCTTATTAATGTCTTTCTCTATCAGTTTTTGTATTTACGTTACGGTTGATTTTATTAAGAAAAATCGTAGAAATTTGGACATTTTTGGGATTTATGCTGTATCATTAGAAACTGGTGATAGATAAATATGAAATAATTATGGATTGTGATTTGATGATACATCAGGAATAATTTTTATTCACAACGTCTTTCTCTATCAGTTTTAGTACTTAGGTTATAGTTGATTTTATTAAGAAAAATCGTCCAATATTGACATTTTTGGGATTTATGCTATATCACTAGAAACTGGTGATAGATAAATATGAAATAAGTGTGAATTATGATTTCTTGATGCATTAGGAATATTTTTTTTTCATAACGTCTTCCTCCATCAGTTTTAGTACTTAGGTTATAGCTGATTTTATTAAGAAAAAAGGCCAATTTTGACTTTTTTGGTATTTATGCCATATCACTGGAAACTGGTGATAGATAAATATGAAATAATAATGGATTGTGATTTCTTAATACATCAGGAATAATTTTTATTCATAACGTCTTTCTCTATCAGTTTTACTACTTAGGTTATAGTTGCTTTTATTAAGAAAAAAGGCCAATTTTGACATTTTTGGGATTTATGTCATATCATTAGAAACTAGTGATAGATAAATACGAAATAATTATGGATTATGATTTCTTGGTGCATTACGAATATTTTGTATTCATAACGTCTTTCTCCATCTCTATTAGTACTTACGTTATAGTTGATTATATTAGGAAAAATCATCCAAGTATGACATTTTGTGATTTATGCTAAGTATATCATTAGAAACTGGTAATAAATAAATATGAAATAATTCTGGATTATGATTTCTTGATGCGTTAGGAATATTTTTTATTCATAACTTCTTTCTGCATCAGTTGCAGTACTTAAGTTATAGGCTATTCTATTAAAAAAATACTCTAATTTTGACATTTTGTGATTTATGCCACATCATTAGAAACTAGCGATAGATAAATATGACATAATTATGGATTATGATTTCTTGATGCATTAGGAATATTTTTTATTCATAAAGTCTTTCTCCATCAGTTTTAGTACATACGTTATAGTTGATTTTATTTAAAAAAATTGTCCAATTTTGACATTTTTGGGATTTATGCTATATCACTAGAAACTGGTGATAGATAAATATGAAATAATTATGGATCATGATTTCTTGATGAATTAAGAATATTTTTTATTCATAACATCTTTCTCCATCAGTGTTAGTACTTACGTTATAGTTGATTCCATTAAGAAATATTGTCCAATTTTGACATTTTGTGATTTATGCCACATCACTAGAAGCTAGCCATAGATAAATATGACATAATTATGGATTATGATTTCTTGATGCATTAGGAATATTTTTTATTCATAAAGTCTTTCTCCATCAGTTTTAGTACTCACGTTATAGTTGATTCTATTACAAAAAATCATCCAATTTTAACATTTTGTAATTTATGCTATACCACTTGAAACTGGTTATGGATAAACATGAAATAATTATGAATTATGATTTTTTGATGCACTAGAAATATTTCTTATTCGTAACTTTTTTCTCCATCAGTTACAGTACTTAAGTTATAGGTTATTCCATTAAAAAAATCGTATAATTTTGACATTTTGGGATTTATGCTGTATCACTAGAAACTGGCGATAGATAAATATGAAAATAATTATGGATTATGATTTCTTGATGCATTAGGAATATTTTTTATTCATAAAGTCTTTCTCCATCAGTTTTAGTACGTACGTTATAGTTGGTTCTATTAAGAAAAATCATCCAATTTTGACGTTATGTGATTTATGCTATATCATTAAAAAGTAGTGATAGATAAATATGAAACAATTTTAGTCCTTAAGTAATTGATTTTATTAAGAAAAATCATCCTGTTTTGACATTTTGGGGATTTATGCTATACCACTAAGAATAGAGGAACAGCTCAGGTACAGCCGAGTCGCTGCAATTGATACTTCATCGATAGAATGTTGTAAATCACTGTGTCCAAACTGCAAGAACAGAAATGGAAAAAAGAAATGTCTAGAACAGCACTGCATAAATTGGTCTCTCAAAACTCCGATTAAAAGCCTGGTGAATAATAAATTGTAGACGTCATCTCATGTTTCTGATAACATTGTAATTTGATGACATCTGACCTAATGGATCTACATCTCCTTTTGTTGAATTATAGAAATCAATGATCTGTGGTCATTCTTTTGGATGTGATTGCTATAAAATGTTGTTACTGTGATGTAGAGTGGAAAATGAAATAATGTTCTTAAATCGCCGAGGAATTTAGAAACAGAGACATATCTTTCTTTTTTTATATCTAAAAGGTCTCGTGGATCTGCATTTAGGCTTACTAATGTATAATCAATCATCAAAAGATAATATAGATAGAATTTCGTTGTAACTTTCATTTACGCATTATGATGTAGACTTTTTCAGGGTCATACGCTTCCTTCAGCAACAAACTATCCAACATCATTTTCTAGAAGCTGAGTCTTAAACAATTCCTGCAGACGTCTCAAATAATTCAGTACTAATTCAGCTTACTAACCACAATTTAAAAACTTAACCTCAGTTGGTGAGACTAACACAAGACCGTCATTCTTTCCCCCATCGATTTATGACATACTTTCCAGAGTAGCTCAATGTCCGGATAAGTTTCTGCAAGATAGCCAAAAAATCCACGTTACATCTCCCCTATGATTCTTGCAAGATTTGAAGAACATGCTCACGTTTCCAAGATAATGCAGTACATCGGCCATTTGGGATGATAATTAGCACTTCACCAAATTAATTTAAAAAGACTTGATAGTCTCGAACGTCGAAGCACTCTGCAATGAGATGTCAGAAATCTTAGAGGACTTGTAATACGGGTGAACAATGCAGAATGTGGTCTTGAGGACCATCATCTTGAAAGACCATCAGAATTACAATTTGATTCTCGATTTGCACCCAAGAGTGTACGAAGGTAACAAAGTTAGATGACTCCTTATCTTGGCACCATACAGGTATACCTCCAGCTATGTCTCCGATTGTCAATTAATTATATTATTTCCTTTAAAAATTCCCAACGAGATTTCTATTTTGATTCATAAAATCAAACTTTATCTAAATTCCTTTTAGTTACATTTAAAATTAAACCCCATTAGTAAAACTAAAACATATCCCCCTTATTATTTTTGCTTTGATATCTTTAAAAGAAACTCTTTGAACTTGAACGAGCAACGCGTTTTAAAAATTTCCTTTGAGTTAGGGCTCTTAACGTGGTCGTTATTAAAATAATCGGAAAGGAAGATGAAGAGAAAGAGAAATAGAAAGAGTGAGGTGGTTTGATAAAAGGCGGCAAGTGGTCGGGTATATGGCGTGCGTGCAGGAATGGTTAAGTAGCGCCCTTTGGAAATGTTAATTTTCGAGGAAATGCACCCGGCTTGATAGCAGTCCATCATCGAGATAACTTGCCAAGGATTTATCGCCACAAACCGAACGTACATGCACCAACTTATTCGCGCAACAACGAGTCAAGGTGATTTTTAAATGGGTAAATTATTATTTTATGCATGGTGTTAATAGTTTTCTCGATTAGTTAATAGTTATTTATATTACAAGTGGGCTAGAAACATAATTACTGTACGAGTGTGAAAAATGTTTATAATAAATAGTATTGCAAATGCGTTACGTAATGAAACCAGTGCAGTAATGAACTTCATTACGTAACTCAAATCACCTCAAATGAGTGTAGTAATGATTTTTGTAATTGTCGAATTTTTTTTTTAACTGTAAGTAGAAAATAATAGATTTTGGTATGTGATTTATGATGGGTAATCCGTCAGAGAGTGGGTGTTAAAATTAACCCCTCCCGACCCCTTTTTGGACTCCTAAAACGAGTTGAAAGCGCCAAACTAATGAAATATCACCAGCGCAGGGCGAGGAAATTTAATAAAACTCGCGGGGGGAAGAAATATTTTTACAATTGTTTTCCAACTGACGCTCGTAAATCAAGCCCACGTTTTATGACCGTTTAATAACGGCGCCCTTTACTGCTTTCGTCACGCAGAGTACTTCTGAAATCTTTAAAACTTCTTACAACAAAAAAAGATTTTTTTCAAATCCAATATTCAAATTTGTGTAGAAAATAATTAATTTATTCTTGAATAATGAGTTAGATAAGAGCTATATTTAATATAATCTTTAATCAGAATACCTAGTCTAGATATTCAGATCGGAGTAACGTTGTTATTCTGTTTTCTTGCAAGCACTAACTAAACTCCAAACCGTTTTAACGAGGAATACTTCCGCCTGAAAGATAGTCATTTAGAGTAAATTCCTGCTTCAACTCTCTCACCCTTTCTTGTGCTGTCAGTGTAAACCAAACTAGAACCACAAAAAGTTAGTTTCCAAGTGATTGTGTTGTTATCAAATCCAATAAGAACTTAAAGAGACACTCAGCTTTGTCATTATTCTCGGTACTAGCTCATGTTTTGTAATGTATTCTATCCTCAGTGCAGAGAATGTAGTAGATAAAATACCGAGACCAATCATGTCTTAATCTTTGCCCAGCTTTCCTTAAATGGAATTTAACTCTGCCAAAGTTAAAAGTATGGACGCTAATTCAGATCTATAAGGGCTTTAATATTTTTGCACTTAGATAATGACCATGACTATCATATATGTATCAATGTTTCAGCAGTTGGAAAAAATCTATCTCTCAAAGACGAAGACTGCAGGTTGCGGTCAACTATTAACTCAATAAACCTCCGGTTGACTTGAACTTCTTCATATCTTGCTGAAAAGTTAACCCAATCGTTGGCGAATTCATTTATTCATCAAGCTTGAATACTTTTTTGGTTGAGAGTAACATTGTCAGGTGTTGCAACAGACCATTCTGTTTTCCCATCCTTTTCCAAGTTCAGAAGAACCTGTTCCTCATAAAAAGGTGGCGAAGATATGTGAACTGCGTGATAATCGGAAATGTTTGCGTATGAAGAATAACCTCTATCTCGCTATAGTCCTATAAAGGACTAGATCAAACTTAATTTCGGTTGATACTCAAGTTTCTCTTATTAGTGACCATATGGCATAGTCACTATGTATGGTATGGCAAGTTCCAGGCACGGAAATGATCGACGGGTTAAAATTATTTATAAAACAGGTTTTTTAGATTAATAAAGAACATTTTTTGGTCTACAGATTTGTTTCCATCTCTTTATGTTACAAAGTTATAATCGGAATTGTTGCCTACAACATAATTATGTAATGTTTTTGTGTTTTGACCAAATAACGTTGATATAGCTGATTTATGAAATAAGTTTTTTGGCTTACTATAGAACATTTTTTGTTAGAAGGATCTTTTTCTATCTCTTTTTATTCATGAGTTATAATCAGTTTTGATGCCAAAAACATCAATTGTAAATTTTATTGTATTTTGTCCAAGTTACGTAGGTAGTACTGATGGATGGGGTAGAATTATTTGTAACATAAATTTTTGAACATTTTTTATCATAAAAATTTACTTCCATCAGTTTTCATTGGTGAGTTATAATCAGTACTGATGACAAAACCGTCAGAAATGGTTCTATTTTGTATTTTGACTAAGTTATATTGGTAGAGTTGATCAACGGGTTAGAATTATTTATGACAGAAGTTTTTGGGTTAGTAAACAACATTTTTTGTCTTAAACATTTGTTTCAATTAGTTTTTATTGATGAGCTGTAATCAGATTAGTGTAAAAACCGTCAATTTGAACTATTCATTACATTTTAGCCAAGTTTTACAGGTAAAACTGGATGGGTTAGATTTAATTCAGAATTTTGGGTTAGTAAAGATAATTTTTTGTCATAAAGATTTTCTTCCATCTCTTTTTATTCTTAGGTTATAATCAGTTCTGTAATCAAAGATGTCAATTTTAAATTTATTTGCGTTTTGACCAAGTTACATAGGTAGAACTGATCGATGGTTTCGAAGTATTTATAAAGGAAGATTTCTGGGACAGTAAGGAACATTTTTTGTCAAATAGATTTTCCTCCATCTCTTTTTATTCATGAGTTATAATCAGTTTTGTTGTCAGAAACGTTAATTTTGAATCTTTATAGATTTTAACCAACTTACATGGCTGGAATTGGTCGATTGGGTTATAATTATTTATGGAACACAGGTTTCGAGTTAGTAAAGAACACTTTTTGTCATAAAGATTTTCTTCCATCTCTTTTTATTCTTGAGTTATAATCAGTTCTGTACCCAAAGATGTCAATTTTGGATTTATTTACTTTTTACCAAGTTACATAGGTAGAACTGATTCAGGGTTTGGAAGTTATTATGAAGGAAGGTTTCTAGGATAGTAAAGAACATTTTTGGTCAAATAGATTTTCTTCCATCTCTTTTTATTCACGAGTTATAATCAGTTTTGTTGTCAAAAACGTTAATTTTGATGTTTTATAGATTTTAACCAACGTACATGGGTGGAATTGTTCGATGGGTTAAAATTATTTATGGAACACAGGCTTCGAGTTAGTAAAGAACACTTTTTGTTATAAAGATTTTCTATCATCTCTTTTTATTCTTGAGTTATAATCAGTTCTGTAACCAAAGAAGTCAATTTTGGTTTTATTTACTTTTTGACCAAGTTACATAGGTAGAACTGATCGATGGTTTGGAACTATTTATGAAGGAAGGTTTCTGAGACAGCAAAGAACATTTTTTGTCAAATAGATTTTCCTCCATCTCTTTTTATTCATGAGTTATAATCAGTTTTGTTGTCAGAAACGTTAATTTTGAATTTTTATAGATTTTAACCAATTTACATGGGTGGAATTGTTCGATGGGTTAAAATTATTTATGGAACACAGGTTTCGAGTTAGTATAGAACACTTTTTGTTATAAAGATTTTCTATCATCTCTTTTTATTCTTGAGTTATAAGCAGTTCTGTAACCAAAGATGTCAATTTTGGATTTATTTACTTTTTACCAAGTTACATAGGTAGAACTGATTCAGGGTTTGGAAGTTATTATAAAGGAAGATTTCTAGGACAGTAAAGAACATTTTTGGTCAAATAGATTTTCTTCCATCTCTTTTTATTCACGAGTTATAATCAGTTTTGTTGTCAAAAACGTTAATTTTGATGTTTTATAGATTTTAACCAACGTACATGGGTGGAATTGTTCGATGGGTTAAAATTATTTATGGAACACAGGCTTCGAGTTAGTAAAGAACACTTTTTGTCATAAAGATTTTCTTCCATCTCTTTTTATTCTTGAGTTATAATCAGTTCTGTAGCCAAAAATGTCAATTTTAAGTTGATTTGCTTTTTGACCAAGTTACATAGGTAGAACTGATTGAGGATTTGGAAGTTATTATGAAAGAAGGTGCTGTGTTAGAAAGTAAAGAACATTTTTGTCAAATAGATCTTCTTCCATCTCTTTTTATTCATGAGTTATAATCAGTTTTGTTGTCAAAAACGTTAATTTTGATTTTTTCATCAACTTTTTTCACCAACTTACATGGGTGGAATCGTTCGATGGGTTAAAATTATTTATGGAACACAAGTTTCGAGTTAGTAAAGAACACTTTTTGTCATAAAGATTTTCTTCCATCTCTTTTTATTCTTGAGTTGTAATCAGTTCTGTAGCCAAAGATGTCAATTTTGGGTTTATTTGTATTTCGACCACTAAATACATATTCTCCTACATAGGCAGAACTGATCGATCCATTAGAATTATTTATAAAACAAGGTTTATGGGTTAGTAAACAACCAAGTTTACATACAAGTTACATTGGCAGAACTGGTCGATAGGTTAAAATTATTTATGGTACCAGTTTTCTGGGTTAATGAAGAAAATGTTTAGTCCTACAGATTTTCTTCCAGCTCTTTTTATTCATGAGTGATAATCAGTTTTAATGCCAAAGACTCCAATTTTACAGTTTTCTAGATTTTAACCAAGCTGCATTGGCAGAACTAATCGATGGGTTAAAATTATTTATGGCACGCGTTTTTTGGGTTAATAGAGAAGATTTTTTGTCCCAAAGATTTTCTTCCATCACTTTTTATACATGAGTTATAATAAGTTTTAGTGCCAAAACGTCAATTTTGGATTTTAATAGATTTTAACCAACCTATATCAGCAGAACTGATCGATCAGCTAAAATTATTTATGGCACTAGTTTTTTGGATTAATAAAGAACATTCTTTGTCCTAAAGACTATTTTCCATCCCTTTCTATTCATGAGTTATAATCAGTTTTGATGCTAAAAACTTCAATTTTGTATTTTTCTAGATTTTAACCAAGTCGCATTGGCAGAGCTAATCGATTGGTTAAAATTATCTATGGCACCAGTTTTTTGGGGTAATAGAGAAAATTTTTTTGTCCTAAAGATTTTCTTCCATCGCTATTTATTCCTGAATTATAATAAGTTTTAATGCCAAAAACGTCAATTTTGGATTTTAATAGATTTTAACCAAGCTATATTAGCAGAACTAATCGATGAGTTAAAATTATTTATGGTACCCGTTTTTTGGGTTAATAAAGAAAATTTTCAGTCCTTAAGACCTTTTCCATCTCTTCTTATTCATGAATCATATCAGTTTTGATGCCAAAATCTTCAATCTTATATTTTTCTAGATTTTAACCAAGTTGCATTGGCAGAACTAATCGACGGGTTAAAATTATTTATGGCACACGTTTTTTGGGTTAATAGAGAAGATTTTTTGTCCCAAAGATTTTCTTCCATCGCTACTTATTCATGAGTTATAATAAGTTTTAATGCCAAAAACGTCAACTTTGGATTTTAATAGATTTTAACCAACCTATATCAGCAGAACTAATCGATGAGCTAAAATTATTTATGGCACCAGTTTTTTAGATTAATAAAGAACATTTTTTGTCCTAAAGTCTTTTTTCCATCGCTTTTTATTCATGAGCGATAATCAGTTTTAATGCCAAAAACTTCAATTTTGCATTTGTCTACATTTTAACAAAGTTATATTATCAGAACTGATCGATAAGTTAAAATTATTTATGGCACACATTTTTTGGGTTAATAGAGAAGATTTTTTGTCTTAAAGGTTTTCTTCCACCTCTATTTGTTCATAAGTTATGATCAGTTTTGTTCTCGATAAACTTTAATTTTGGATTTTTCTCAATTTTAACCAAGTTACATTGGCAAAACTGATTAAGGAATTAAAATTATTTGTGGCACAAGTTTTTTGAGTTAATAGAGATGATTTTTTATCCTAAAGATTTTCTTCCATCTCTATTTATTCATAAGTTATGATCACTTTTGATGTCAAAAACCTCAATATTGAATTTTTTTAGATTTTAACCATGTTACATTAGCAAAACTGATTAACGGATTAAAATTATTTATGGCACTACTTTTTCGGGTTAATAGAGAAGATTTTTTGTCTTAAAGGTTTTCTTCCATCTTTATTTGTTCATGAGTTATGATCAGTTTTGCTCCCGATAAACTTTAATTTTGGATTTTTTCGATTTTAAACAAGTTACATTGGCAAAACTGATTAAGAAATTAAAATTATTTGTGGCACAAGTTTTTTGGGTTAATAGAGATGATTTTTTATTCTAAAGATTTTCTTCCATCTCTATGTATTCATAAGTTATGATCACTTTTGATGTCAAAAACCTCAATATTGAATTTTTCTAGATTTTAACCATGTTACATTGGCAAAACTGATTAACGGAAATTATTTGTGGCACTACTTTTTTGGGTTAATAGAGAAGATTTTTTGTCTTAAAGGTTTTCTTCCATCTCTATTTGTTCATGAGTTATGATCAGTTTTGCTCCCGATAAACTTTAATTTTGGATTTTTCTCGATTTTAACCAAGTTACATTGGCAAAACTGATTAAGGAATTAAAATTATTTGTGGCACAAGTTTTTTGGGTTAATAGAGATGATTTTTTATCCTAAAGATTTTCTTCCATCGCTATTTATTCATAAGTTATGATCACTTTTGATGTCAAAAACCTCAATATTGATTTTTTCTAGATTTTAACCATGTTACATTAGCAAAACTGATTAACGGATTAAAATTATTTGTGGCACTACTTTTTTGGGTTAATAGAGAAGATTTTTTGTGTTAAAGGTTTTCTTCCATCTCTATTTGTTCATGAGTTATGATCAGTTTTGCTCCCGATAAACTTTAATTTTGGATTTTTCTCGATTTTAACCAAGTTACATTGGCAAAACTGATTAAGGAATTAAAATTATTTGTGGCACAAGTTTTTTGGGTTAATAGAGATGATTTTTTATTCTAAAGATTTTCTTCCATCTCTATTTATTCATAAGTTATGATCACTTTTGATGTCAAAAACCTCAATATTGAATTTTTCTAGATTTTAACCATGTTACATTGGCAAAACTGATTAACGGATTAAAATTATTTGTGGCACTACTTTTTTGGGTTAATAGAGAAGATTTTTTGTGTTAAAGGTTTTCTTCCATCTCTATTTGTTCATGAGTTATGATCAGTTTTGCTCCCGATAAACTTTAATTTTGGATTTTTCTCGATTTTAACCAAGTTACATTGGCAAAACTGATTAAGGAATTAAAATTATTTGTGGCAAAAGTTTTTTGGGTTACTAGAGATGATTTTTTATTCTAAAGATTTTCTTCCATCACTATTTATTCATAAGTTATGAACACTTTTAATGTTAAAAACGTCAATTTTGGATTCTTCTAGATTTTAACCAAGTTACATTAGCAGAACTGATCGATGAGTTAAAATTATTTATGGCACCAGATTTTTGGGCTAACAAAGAAGATTTTTTGTCATAAAGACCTCTATTTATTCATGAGTTGTAATCAATTTTGATGCCAAACGCATCATTTTAGGAAATTTTCGGTTAAATAGGTTAAAATCATTTATGTAACTTATTTTTGAGTTAGTAAAGAACACTTTTTCTCTCAAAAATTTTCTTCTATCTCATTCTATTCTTGAGTTATAGCCAATTTTAATTCTAAAAACTTAAATATTAGAGATTTTTGAACTTTGAAGAACAAACTTTTCGTGGGATTATTTTAATTTAGACTATTTATAAACTTTAACAGATTTTTTTTTTCAAACCCAACAATAAAACTCGTAGAAAGTTATTAATTCATCCTTCCTTTGAGAATTCGATCTTTATTAGTTTCTCCACCCACACAACTTTAAAACCGTTTTATTATTATTTTAACAGCACCCGCAGGAATCGTTTCAAACCTTTTCTTCCCTCCACGTTCGTCTTTCTTCCTCTCCTCTCGCCCTTATTTTCTTCTTTTTCTCAATTTTTTTTCGTCAGTTCCGTTCAAATTTCGAAGCGGTGTCATATATCTTGCGGTATTTACTGCTTCTTATTTTATGACCCGCATCTGTTCCTTTTAAAGATCTTAACTCCTTTTATACATTTTTTTCTTCCACTATAACATCAACTATTGTACTAGCGAGACTATTAGACATAAATTTTTTTAATGTCCGTGAAATTTATGGCACTTTAATAATCGTTTGAATGTAAAGTATTAATTCTAGATAGTGGTGGGGTAATCAATCCTGGTTATGACATCATAATTTTTCCTTATCCAGTAAAAGAAATGTTATGAGAACGTTGGTTGGGTGATGATAAAGTTTTGTGTTGGTTTAATCATCGTGTAAGCTTCACAAGAAGTAAAAATACATTTAATTGTGCCACATTAACTGTACCGGTGTGTGGTTCTCGACCGCCTGCGACGTTGAAACTTTTAATTGCACATCCCCCATCTGACCTAGTTCAGGGAAAATTAGCTTTGTTTATGCGCTTTACCAACGACGAGGAGCTTACCATCGACTAAAAACCCAACCCCCTATATTAAAGCAACCGCATGTAATTATATCTTATTTTGATGATAATTAGACGATCTCTTTTTTTAAACTTTCATTTCTACACAAAATAAAACCCAACGTTGAATGAGTTATCTCTTATTATTTCATCGCCTTTAAATTAAATGCCACTTAGCTAATTAACCTCTTAAAAAACGTGCAACCGCGTATTTTCCATCCCTTCTTTACTCGAATAATAGATGCAAATTTTCTTTAAAGCGTCGCGGAAAAACTCGTTGTTGTCGTTTTCGTCCGGCTTTAATTTCTTTAAAAGCCCTCCCCTGCTTCTAAGACGACTTCTTTAACGTTTATTTTTGTGCATAACGCGGGGGTTCAAGTAGATAAAAAAAAGTGTGAAACGTTTAAAAAAGATAGTTTAAACGATCTCGAAGACAGAATCGTCTTATTTAAAGCCTAACCCTAGGCGTAATATATTATAAATTTCAACGCTACCATTTTAAACGTGTCGAGTTGTGAACGGGTTAGAACTTGTACTTTATAGTATTTTTTTTAACATGTGGTTAAGAAATCGTGGTCTTTAACATGTGCGGGAGCCTTTTTTTTTAATGGAAAGTAAATGTTTGTTTATTTTGTTGTGGAATCTTGGTGGTGGGTTTTATTTATTTTGTTACGAGTAATTTGGTTATCATAAACTGGAATGTTTAAGCTTTAATTGGGGATATAACTCGTATTTAAACCTTTAAAAATAAAGAAGGGATGATTTTTGAAATTTTTTATTTTTTAACTAAAACTATTTCTCCCAATTCTTACAATCAAACACTATTAATTTTATATCATTTCACAATCTAGAATGTTTGAGCTTTAACTTGAGATATAACTCGTATTCTAACCTTTAAAAATAAAAGAATTAATACCATATAATTAAGAAGACTCTTTGCTTCCGGTAATATTTATTTAATTTAAATGACAGTTTTTTGACTAGTTTCGAACTATGTTCATCATCAACCTCTTAGCCATCAGCATCTTCTATAAATGCGATACAAAACATATTAAAATACATAAGTAACAATAAAACTAAAGTACAAGGATTAGAGTATAAAAACTTACATCGTAATAAACTTTTTATAGCAAACAGCTGAGGACGAACATAGTTCGAAACTCGTCAAAATAGATCAAATATAATATACTCTCATTCAAATTAAATAAATATTACCGGAAGCAATGAGTTTTTTCTTAATTATATGGTATAAATTCTTATATTCCACTTCCGAAACATGGACCTACACAAATTTTAAAATAAAGGAGTGATGATTTTTTGAAATTGAATTTTCTTAACCGAAATCTAACTTTGCAATTAATTCTTTATCACTTTATTTCTCCCAATTCTTACAATCAAAGACTAATAATTCTATATCATTTTACAACCTAGAAAGTTTCAGCTTTAATTTGAATTATATCAGGTATTCTAACCTTTGAAAACAAAGGAGAGATGATTTTTTAAAAAATTTCTTAATTTTCTTAACCAAAACCTAATTTTGCAGTTACTTCTTTATGATTTTATTTCTGCCAATTCTTATAATCAAACACTATTTATTCTATACCATTTCACAATCTAGAATGTTTGAGTTTTAATTTAAGATATAACTCGTATTCTGACCTTTAAAAATAAAATAGGGATGATTTTTTAAAATTTTTAATTTTCTTAACCAA
This sequence comes from Onthophagus taurus, assembly GCF_000648695.1. Lineage (NCBI taxonomy): Eukaryota > Metazoa > Arthropoda > Insecta > Coleoptera > Scarabaeidae > Onthophagus > Onthophagus taurus. Next base: position 267,983 of record NW_019280804.1, read on the forward strand.
AACCTAATTTTGTAATTACTTTTTTATGACTTTATTTTTCCCAATTTTTACAGTCAAACACTATTTATTCTATATCATTTCACAATCTAGAATGTGTCAGCTTTAATTTGAGCTATAACACGTATTCTAACCTTTAAAAATAAAGAAGGGATGATTTTTTAAAATCTTTAATTTTCTTAACCAAAACCTAATTTTGCAATTACGTCTTTATGACTTTATTTCTCCCAATTCTGACAATGAAACACTGTTACTTCTATATCATTTCACAATCTAGAATGTGTGAGCTTTAATTTGAGCTATAACACGTATTCTAACCTTTAAAAATAAAGGAGGGATGATTTTCTGAAATCTTTAATTTTCTTAACCAAAACCTTATTATTATTATTAATTTTATATTATTTCATAATCTAGAATGTTTGAGCTTTAATTTGAGATATAACTTGTATTTTACCCTTTAAAAATAAAGGAGGCATGATTTTTTAAATTTTTTGATTTTCTTATCCAAAACATAACTTTGCAATTACTTCTTTATGATTCTACTTCTCTCAATTCTTACAATCAAACACTACTAATTTTAAATCATTCCATAATCTAGAAGGTTTGAGCTTTAATTTGAGATATAACTCGTATTTTAATCTTTAAAAATAATGGTAGTATGAGAGAGAGAGAGAGAAATAATCTTTATTGGCTACCGATCAAGAGCTTTAAAAGCGCTGATCTTTCCACCTTACAGTATTATGTAATACATATTGTTTTACTTAAATAATTTTATGTTTCTTCTTCTGTGTTGTGTGTCAGAGTTTTGTATAGGGTCCAGTTGTTCCTGTCATTTTCTACCACCGTTCGTCTTTGGCACATTTTGTCAAGCAATCGTCTATTATGTGGTTTCTTGATGATTTTTTTACTGATTTCTGCATGTCTTAGGTTAATTGGTTGTATTTTTGTTCTTGCGTATAGATTTTCGTTACTAATGTTGTGCAGTGGATTTTGAGTCTAAGAACAGTGCAATAGACTTTCTTTTTTGTTTGTGATTTACTTGTATGTTATTCACTAGTGTTATTAACAGATGGGCTGTAGAGTTTTGTGGTTTAAATCCATATGTTGGTATGATTTCTTGTCTAGCTTTGAGAATTCGTTGATTAATGATACTTTCGAAGATTTTGCCTATCACTGCAAGGAGGGTTATGCGCCAGGAGTTGGGATTGTTATAATGGAACCATATTTCCATACTTCAGGGAGTTTTCTTGACTTTAAACAGTAGTTGTAAGCTTGACGGTGAGATTTAGATTTCGTAATATATGCTTAGTAATTAGATCTTTTCGAGAATCTGAGCTTTTCCCTTTTGTCACTTGTTGTATATATTCGTCTTCGTCGATGTCTGTAAGTGTATCTTCATTGAGTCTTTGGGATTCGCTGACTCTGGTATACCATGCTAGATTGTCGTCGTCAAATGTTGGATCGGTTTTAGGGGTAAAGGCTTCTTGAAAGTGTTGGGCAAATGCTTCGCTTTTTTGATCATCTGTTGTTGCATGTTCCAGATCATTCAATTTTAAAGTTGGTGTGTTCCATGATTTTTTGTAAGAAGTAACTCTCTTTATTTTTTGTCAAAATGTTCTGCCTTCATCGTTTTCGATTTCTTTGCAGACTTTTAACCACTCATTGATTGCTGCTTCATGAATTTTTTTGTTTAGATTATTATATTATTTCTTTTTGGTTTTGTCGTTGGATAAAGTACGTATGATACGTTTTTCTTTTTGTGTACAAGTCTACTATATGTTTGGGTAGGATATACATAAAAGGAGAATATTTAATCACTGGAGTGCGCAAAGATATGGATTGAGTCAGGAATTGTTGAAATCTGTTAATTAGATCTATGCACATTTGGGTTTAAGTTTCGTTTACTTTCGTTTTAGATGAATGTATATTAAAAAGATGTGGATTTCGTCCTTATCAAATGGAATTGTGCAATAGACATTCAAGTGGTCTGTTTATAGCTGTTTATAGCTAGCTTTACGAAGAGATATTGCGGGGTTTAATATTATGAAAGAGCCACCTCTTGTTTTATCAGTTTTGATTCAATTTTTTTGTATTATTTGCCAATCTCTGTATCTTATTTGTTCTCCAATCTTTGATTTGCTTTCTACAAACATCAGCATATCTATGTCGTTTTGTTGTATGTAGTTGTATGTTAGCAGTTTTTTGTTTATAAAGTTGTTGATATTAGCGTATAGAACATTTATACATTTCCTATGGGAGGAAGTATGATTTAGAAGAATTTTCTTAACCAAAACCTAATTTTGCAACTACTTCTTTATGATTTTATTTCTCCCAATTCTGACAATCAAACACTATTAATTCTATATCATTCCATAATCTAGAAAGTTCCAGCTTTAATTTGAGATATACCAAAACCTAATTTTGCAATTACTTCTTTACGACTTTATTTCTCCAAATTCTTACAATCAAACACTGTGTATGCTTTAATTTGAAATGTAACTCACATTCTAACCATTAAAAATAAGGAAGAGATGATTTATTTTGAAACAAATAAAAATTCTTCTATATGTTTATCGTACTAAAAATAAATATAACAAATAAGTGATGGTCGGTTGCGTGCTCATCCAGACAAGAAAAAGAGAGACCTTTACAGACGTTTTTACGACGGCAAGGTCTACTTGCCAATCATGGAATGGATGGACGAGCCGATGTACGGAAGAACGCCGGAAGGAGAAGGTATAGAAAACGGAAGGTCGTCGAGGCTTTAAAGCTTACATGACGTGGTCGCGGCCGGTTACTTATTATCGTTGGAGGGTGAACATCGTGAAAGACAGTTTAAGGGGAAACCCAACCCCACAGCCGTTCGTGGAATGATAAGGGTATGAAAAAGAAGGGTACTAAATATCGATTTAACGATATCTACGTCAAATCAACTCCTTGTTGAATATCACCGTTTACGTCATCGTCTGGTTAGCGTTTTAATCGATTAAAAACTTCTTCTAACTCTAAATATACTTGGATTCATGCATAATTCCGTCGACGTTTGTGTATTTATGTGTTTGCACATATTAAAACATTCCTTAGAGGTCGATGAACGGTTGAAATTCCGAGAAGTGTATGAAAATGCGTAGTAAATAACGACTTAGGGGATGATAAATGCCCGCCGGGGGAGAGATCGTCATAAATAAAAGGAAAAAATTAAATAAGTGAAATTCAGGGGGAAGGAAAAGACGGAAAAGGCTTGGGCGGTGAGATTTCCCTCAAATTTGAAACTAGATTTCAATAAAATTACCTCCCATTTTCAATATTACCTCGATCTATGTGTACAGCCACGACTTATTTTTCCTTTGCGTAAAAACACGCACGACTGAGCTCCCCTTTCGCTTCCTTGAATCATCCCCCCAAAATCTGATACAAGGTTGCTCGTGACAGGGTCTCTTTTCATCGCGAACGTGAAATAAATTCGATGAATCCACGACAATAATGGAAAGAATCTCATTTTTTGTTACACAAAAGAATGAAAAAAAAAAAATATTGCGATTAGTTTCAAGTAATTAAGTTAAACACGGATTTTCAGGAACTAGATTTAATCCCCAAAGCAATCAAAATAGAATCTCCAAATAGAATACGAATCTCAAATTAAAGCTCAAAAATTCTAGATTGTGAAATGATATAAATTTAATAGTGTTTGATTGTGAGAATTGGAAAAAATAATATCACAAAGAAGTAATTGCAAAATTAGGTTTTGGTTAAGAAAAGTAAAGATTTCAAAAAATCATCCCTCCTTTATTTTTAAAGATTAGAATACGAGTTATATCTCAAATTAAAGCTCAAACATTCTAGATTGTGAAATGATATAGATTAAATAGTGTTTGATTATAAGAATTGGGAGAAATATAATCATAAAGAGGTAATTGCAAAATTAGGTTTTGGTTAAGAAAATTAAAAACTTCAAAAAATCATCCTTCCTCTATTTTTAAAGCTTAGAATACGAGTGATATCTCTAATTAAAGCTCAAACATTCTAAATTGAGAAATAATATAGATTAAATAGTGTTTGATTATAAGAATTGGGAGAAATAAAATCATAAAGAAGTCATTACAAAATTAGGTTTTTGTTAAGAACATTAAAAATTTCAAAAAATCATCCCTCCTCTATTTTTAAAGATTAGAATACGAGTGATATCTCTAATTAAAGCTCAAACATTCTAGATTGTGAAATTATATAGATTAAATAGTGTTTGATTATAAGAATTGGGAGAAATATAATCATAAAGAAGTAATTGCAAAATTAGGTTTTTGTTAAGAAAATAAATATTACAAAAAATCATGTCTCTTCTATTTTTAAAGATTAGAATACGAGTGATATGACAAATTAAAGCTCAAACATTCTAGATTGTGAAATGATATAGAGTTAGTAGTGTTTGATTATAAGAATTGGGAGAAATAAAATCGTAAAGAAGTAATTGCAAAAGTAGGTTTTAGTTAAGAATATTAAAAATTTCTAAAAATCATCCCTTTTTTATTTTTAAAGATTAGAATACGAGTTATATCTCAAATTAAACCTGAAACATTCTAGATTGTAAAATGATGTAGAATTAATAGTATTTGATTATAAGAATTGGGAGAAATAAAATCATAAAGAAGTAATTGCAAAATTAGGTTTTGGTTAAGAAAATTAAAAATTTCAAAAAGTCATCCCTTTTCTATTTTTAAAGATTAGAATACGAAAGGGATGAAATTCTCCATATTTCTCAAAAATTAAATAATAAAATAGGAAAAAGTAAAAACTTTTTGCGACAAATATTAAAAATACTTAATTTATTTCAAAAAGTAAACATGTTTCGACTTCAGTACTTGAAATAATTACAAATTGATGGAAAAATTTAAAATATGTTGGAAATAGGAATGAGTTTTGGTTTTCTTTCCTAAAATACAAAATATTTATTAAAAATTAACTTATGTTCATAAGTTAATTTCGAAGAAATTTAAAGGATTTTATTTATTTTGATTTTGTATAAAAATTTTTTAGAAATATTTTGTATTTTAAGAAAGAAAACCAAAACTCATTCCTATTTCCAAGATATTTTAACTGAAGATGAAACATTTTTTGTTTCGAAACATGTTTACTTTTTGAAATAAATTAAGTTTTTTAATAGTTCTCACAAAAAGTTTTTACTTCTTCTTAAAGATTGACTTATATCTCAAATTAATGCTCAAACATTCTAGATTATGAACTAATATAGAATTAAAAGAATGTTTGATTATAAGAATTCCCAGAAATAAAACCATAAGAAAGTAATAATAAAATTATGTTTTGGTTAAGAAAATTAAAAATTTTAAAAAATCATCCCTCCTTTATTTTTAAAGATTACAATACGAGTTATATCTCAAATTAAAGCTGAATAATGATTGCTTATCGATTTCTCGAGTTTTATTTACGAGTTAGCGGTGGTAATTTAAAATTTTTCAAAATTGAAACGACTCAACGAGTACAGTTTAATCTGTTACGGTACATACCTGCTTGTTAGCGTAAATTGCGCTTCTAACTATCTAACGTAGATGTGGGCCTTTAGATTTGTACCTACATTAACGCAACTATGTGAAAGGTAATTTTTAATATAAAAAGTCGCTTTTTGGGTTCGGCGTTTTTCGAGATCAATTCGCGAATAAGACAACGTTTAACGAATTCTAATTGCCGCTAATTAAACGTGGAGTAATTAAATTTGACGGTAACGATAAGCGGACATTGTTTATGACCGGGCATACCATACCATACGACGTTCGGACAGCACCATAAAAATTCTTATCCCGCCAGTAACTCAGCCGGTCATAATGCGTCGTTATTTTTAATTTCGAATTCCATATTTTCAGTGTCCATCTACGGGGATAGCTCAGCGCGGGTTTGTTGTTTTTTCTTTTTATTTACTTGATTTTTATTCTTTGAACTTGGTTCCATACCTTCCTTCTTCTTCTTCAACTTTTACTACACCACACGTATTTTCTTGACACATCTGTTCCACTTAAATCTAAACCAACCTAATTTACATATCACTAAAACCGTAATATTCAAAATTATTCAACCTAATAAGGGTTGATTTCGCCCATAAAAGCGCGAAACGCGATTAATATTTTCACAAACACTCCTCAAATTTGAATAACAATACCTTTTTGTAGCTCCTGAATTGAAAGATAACCATTTAGTAGCGGTTACGACGTCGATTCTTTCCTTCCCATTAACATAGTTTAGTAGGGGGTTAGGACGACCACCGCGGTATTAATAATGCCACTTGTTAAAAAGCAAACACATAATAAAAGGGACCACCGAAAGGGAGGCTTTTGCTTTGCAGCTGCCCGTATGATGCGTTATACATACGTGTATTTTAGGCCACCTGACGCATCATAAGGGACATCTGCCCCTCTTTTAACTACACTTACTCAAAATGATAAAAACTAAAAATTGGGAGCGAGGCTGGAAATAAATCGCGTATGGATTTATGAATTAACTTTGATTGTTGGTGGTTTATCGACTGTGAACGAGGGAGGGTGGAAGAGAACATGTGCAATACAATAGGATTTGATGAATTTATCAAATCATCATTATCATTACCAATGTCATTCGATTTAATACTGCTTTTTAGTCATAAACTAAAGAAATTGTTATCAATCATACAAATTTGATGATAAAAATCAAAAAATCGCCGAAATCTTATAACAATTATTAAATAATTGAAATTATTTCCGGGAAAGATGTTAGAAATGAAAGTGTTTTTGAGTTTTTTTTCTAAACAGCAACAAATTTGATTCAAATTCAAAGAATCGCCAAGGGCTTAATTATCAAAATGAAAGAAAGAGGTATATGCTAAAATTGAGGTTTCACGAAAGATTTCACCAGTACAAATGGAATCTACTGACTCAATCATACAACATATATAGAAGATAGAACATCGCCAGGGAAATCAGAGAAAGCGGAGACAACATAAGTGAAAAAAATGTAAATACAAAACTTTTAGACAAGCTTGGTTGTCTGTAGATGAAGCAAAACAAACTCTTGGAAACAGTTAACATAACAGAAACTGCAGAGCACGTCTTAGCTGCAGCCTCCATTAAGAAACCAGAAAAGAAGTTTCATAAAAAAAAAATTAATTGTTACAATTGTAAGCAAAAAGGTCATTTTGCCAAACATTGCAAAAACAAAGTAGTAAAGCAGGAAACTACAAGCAATTCCAGAAACTTTGGAGCTTTCAATTCAGTTCTAGATCTATAACATAGCATAATTTCAGTATAAAACATGGTAATGCAGAATAGTTGATGGGAAAAGGTATTGGAAGAGTGAACATAGAGTGCATAGACCGCAGAGAGCTTAATTATCAAAATGAAAGGATGATATATATTTTGAAATAAAGATTAAAGACTATGTTTTAAAATGATGTGTAGCAACAAATGTTTTAATGAAAACTCTTCCTGGGATTGATGTTAAAATCGCAAGGTGTTTTCGAGTCTTTTTTTAGATTTCAACAAATTTGATTAAAATTCAAAAAATCGCCGAGAGCTTATTTATCAAAATGAAAGGATGATATATATGTTGAAATAAAGCTTAAAGACTATATTTTAAAATGATGTATAGCAACAAATGTTTTAATGAAAACTCTTTCTGGGATTGATGCCAAAATCACAAGGTTTTTTCGAGTCCTTTTCTAGATTACAACAAATATGATTAAAGTTCAAAAAATCGCCGAGAGTTTATTTATGAAAATGGAAGGATAATGTATATGTTGAAATAAAGCTTAAGGATTATATTTTAATATGATATATAGCAACAAATGTTTTAATGAAAACTCTTCCTGGGGTTGATGTCAAAATCGCAAGGTGTTGTCGAGTCTTTTTCTAGTTTACATCAAATTTGATTAATATTCAAAAAATCGCCGAGAGCTTATTTACCAAAATGAAAGGATGATGTATATGTTGAAATAAAGCTTAAAGATTATATTTTAAAATGATGTGGAGCAAGAAATGTTTTATTGAAAACTCTTCCTGGGATTAATGTCAAAAGCGCAAGTGTTTTCGAGTCATTTCCTAGATTACAACAAATTTAATTAAAATTCAAAAAATTGCCAAGAGCTTATTTATGAAAATGGAAGGATGATATATATGTTGAAATAAACCTTAAAGATTATATTTTAAAATGATACATAGCAATAAATGTTTTAATGAAAACTTTTCCTGGAATTGATGTTAAAATCACAAGGTTTTTTCGAGTCTTTTTCTAGATTACAACAAATTTAATTAAAATTCAAAATATAGCTGAGAGCTTAATTATCAAAATGAAAGGGTGATATATATGTTGAAATAACGCTTAAAGGGTATATTTTAAAATGATGTGTAGCAACAAATGTTTTAATAAAAACTCTTCCTGGGATTGATGTTAAAATCTCAAGTGTTTTCGATTTGTTTTCTAGTTTCCAGCAAAAATGATTAAAATTCAAAAAATCGCCGAGAGCTTATTTATCAAAATGGAAGGATGATGAATATGTTGAAATAAAGCTTAAAGACTATATTTTAAAATGATGTGTAGCAACAAATGTTTTAATGAAAGCTTTTCCTGGGATTGATGTCAAAAGAGCAAGTGTTTCCGGGTCTTTTTGTAGTTTATAACAAATTTGATTAAACTTCATAAAATCATAGAGAGCTTAATTAGCAAAATGAAAGAATGATATATATGTTGAAATAAAGTTTAAAGATTATATTTTAATATGATATATAGCAACAAATGTTTTAATGAAAACTCTTCCTGGGGTTGATGTCAAAATCGCAAGGTGTTGTCGAGTCTTTTTCTAGATTACAACAAATTTGATTAAAATTCAAAAAATCGCCGAGAGCTTATTTATGAAAATGGAAGGATGATATATAATATATGTTGAAATGAAGCTTAAAGGCTATATTTTAATATGATATATAGCAACAAATGTTTTAATGAAAACTCTTTCTGGGATTGATGTTAAAATTGCAAGGTGTTTTCGAGTCTTTTTCTAGATTACAACAAATTTGATTAAAATTCAAAAAATCGGCGAGAGCTTATTTATGAAAATGGAAGGATGATATATATGTTAAAATAAAGCTTAAAGACTATATTTTAAAATGATGTATAGCAACAAATGCTTTAATGAAAACTCTTCCTGGGATTGATGTCAAAAGCGCAAGTGTTTACGAGTCTTTTTCTAGTTTCTAACAAATATGATTAAAATTTAAAAAATCGCCGAGAGCTTATTTATCAAAATGAAAGGATGATATATATTTATGTTGAAATAAAACTTAAAGATTATATTTTAAAATGATGTGTAGCAAGAAATGTTTTATTGAAAACTCTTCCTAGTATTGATGTCAAAAGAACAAGTGTTTTCGAGTCTTTTTCTAGTTTATAATAAATTTGTTTAAATTTCACTAAATCGCAGAGAGCTTAATTATCAAAATGAAAGAATGATATATATGTTGAAATAAAGTGTAAAGACTATATTTTAAAATGATGTGTAGCAACAAATGTTTTATTGAAAACTCTTCCTGGGATTGATGTCAAAAACGGAAGTGTTTTCGAGACAACAAGTGTTTACAATAAATTTGATTAAAGTTCAAAAATTCGTCGACAACTTATTTGCCAAAATGAAAGAATGAATATGTTGAAATGGAGATTAAAGATTATATTTTAAAATAATATATAGCAACAAATGTTTTAATCAAAACATTTCCTAGGATTGATGTCAAAAGCGAGTGTTTTTGTGTATTTTCCTAGTTTACAACAAATTTGGTTAAAACCCAAAAAACGTATTTATCAAAATAAAACAATGATTTTTGTGTTGAATTAAAGATAAAAGACTATTAACAGAGTAGTAATAGAAGTGGTTTAAATCTTTTTTTAATCCTCAACAAATTCACGAAAATCTATGACGTGATGTTAAATTTATTTAATTAATATTGATTTATTTTAGTAAATTTATTTATAGTTTTTTTGACTCTGTGAAGTGAGTGCCAAGTTATTTCTCGCACCGTTGACGGGATTTCTTTGATTCCGGATTAATAAAAATTTTAAGCTAGCATCGTGGAGACGTCGCTGTCGCCTCGTTTATCATTTCGAGACGATTTCCAACAGACGGTTTCTATTTACCTTGGCAGCTTTTCCATCCTGTATTACCTCTAACACACTTTACCAGAAGAAAACAAAACTAGGATATTAAAACTTTAATATCGACGGTGAAAATAGATTTTTTTTAATTGAATATGAAAAAATAATCGAGTTATACGACCACACCTTATGAAACTATAAACTTTATCAAGTATTGTTATTACATTTTTATGTCAATAATTAAGAAATTTAATTGGTCTCAAATTAAAGCTTATGATTTCTTCTTTAAGATGATGTATAATACATGTTGGGTTGTGTTATAAAAATAATTAGAAAAAAAATCGCAAATTTGTCTAAATTTTTCATCTTAATGTCAAATTGACAAAATGCAGGTTAAAACTCAAAAAATCGTGGAAGGGTTATTTATGGTAATTAAGAAATGTAGTTTGTCTCAAATTGAAGCTGATAATTTCTTCTTTAAGATGATATATAATACATGTTGGGTTGTATTATAAAAATAATTAGAAACAAAACCGCGAAGTTTTCTAAATTTTTCATCTTAATGTGAAATTGATTAAATGCAGGTTGAAACTCAAAATATCGTGGAAGGGTTATTTATAGTAATTAAAATATGTAATTGGTCTCAAATGAAAGTTGATGATTTCTTCATTAAGATGATGTATAATACATATTGGGTTGTGTTATAAAAATAATTAGAAAAAAAATCGCAAATTTGTATAAATTTTTCATCTTAATGTCAAATTGATTAAATGCAGGTTGAAACTCAAAAATTCGTGGAAGGGGTATTTATTGTAATTAGGAAATGTAATTAGTCTCAAATTAAAGCTGACGATTTCTTCATTAAGATGATGTATAATTCATATTGGGTTGTGTTATAAAAATAATTAGAAAAAAAGTCGCGAAGTTTTCTAAATTTTTCATCGTCATGTGAAATTGATTAAATGCAGGTTGAAACTCAAAAATTCCTGGAAGGGTTGTTTATTGTAATTAGGAAATGTAATTAGTCTCAAATCAAAGCTGATGATTTCTTCATTAAGATGATGTATAATACATATTGGGTTGTGTTATAAAAATAATTAGAAAAAAAGTCGCGAAGTTTTCCAAATTTTTTATCGTCATGTGAAATTGATTAAATGCAGGTTGCAACTCAAAAAATCGTGGAAGGGTTATTTATAATAATTAAAAAATGTAATTGGTCTCAAATCAAAGCTGATGATTTCTTCTTTAAGATGGTGTATAATACATGTTAGGTTGTGTTATAAAAATAATTAGAAAAAATGCCGCGAAGTTTTCTAAATTTTTCATCGTCATGTGAAATTGATTAAATGCAGGTTGAAACTCAAAAAATCGTGGAAGGGTTATTTATAATAATTAAAAAATGTAATTGGTCTCAAATCAAAGCTGATGATTTCTTCTTTAAAATGGTGTATAATACATGTTAGGTTGTGTTATAAAAATAATTAGAAAAAATGCCGCGAAGTTTTCTAAATTTTTCATCGTCATGTGAAATTGATTAAATGCAGGTTGAAACTCAAAAAATCGTGGAAGGGTTATTTATAATAATTAAAAAGTGTAATTGGTCTCAAATGAAAGCTGATGATTTCTTCTTTAAGATGATGTATAATACATATCAGGTTGTGTTATAAAAATAATTAGAAAAAATTTCGCGAAGTTTTCCAAATTTTTCATCGTCATGTGAAATTGATTAAATGCAGGTTGAAACTCAAAAAATCGTGGAAGGGTTATTTATAATAATTAGAAAATGTAATTGGTCTCAAATCAAAGCTGATGATTTCTTCTTTAAGATGATGTATAATACATATCAGGTTGTGTTATAAAAATAATTAAAAAAAATGTCGCGAAGTTTTCTAAATTTTTCATCGTCATGTGAAATTGATTAAATGCAGGTTGAAACTCAAAAAATCGTGGAAGGGTTATTTATAATAATTGAAAAATGTAATTGGTCTCTAATCAAAGCTGATGATTTCTTCTTTAAGATGATGTATAATACATATTAGGTTGCGTTATAAAAATAATTAGAAAAAATGTCGCGAAGTTTTGTATTTTTTTCATCGTCATGTGAAATTGATTAAAGGCAGGTTGAAACTGAAAAAGTCGTGGAAGGGTTATTTATAATAATTAAAAAATGTAATTGGTCTCAAATCAAAGCTGATGATTTCTTCTTTAAGATGATGTATAATACATATTGGGTTGTGTTATAAAAATAATTAGCAGTTTCTATTTACCTTGGCAGCTTTTCCATCCTGTATTACCTCTAACACACTTTACCAGAAGATAACAAAACTAGGATATTAAAACTTTAATATCGAGTTGAAAATAGATTTTTTTTAATTGAATATGAAAAAATAATCGAGTTATACGACCACACCTTATGAAACTATAAACTTTATCAAGTACTGTTATTACATTTTTATGTCGATATTAAGTTTTACAACGTTTATAAAGTGAAAGGAATGCCTAATATGGGATATGAAATGGATTAGAATTGATCTTAACTGTTTGTTTTCTTGTAAGTATATTAATTTAAGTTATTTACGATTTCCGTTCACGATCGAGAACGAAAATAGAAATAAAACCTGAAACGTTGCGATAAAATTAGGTATCTCTCGCGAATTGGGAATTTATAAAAGTGTTTTTGGAATGGGGTTCGCAAAGTCCGGACCATTAGTTCAGACGGAAAATGGAATTGACAGTGGAGGAGCTAAGGCCGAGGCGCATCTATCACTGTCACTTTCCACAAACTGGGTCAACATCGACATCCTCGTCGTAGTCGTCTTCTTGTCCGTTCTTTGTCGGTCTCATTCTTTCCGTTTCGTTCCAACCTCGACGGAAACAATAAATTATTTCCATTTTAGGTGTTAAACGCCCCGTGCCTATTGTTTCGACACCGATTGTCTACCCTTAATTGACCTTCTTTCACGAACGCTTTCGTCCTTGTTTCGACACGTGTGTGGTCATTTTCAATTCTTGGCCAAACGTTTTCAGTCAAAGGAATTTCAACTAAACGGGTCATTTGTATCTTTTGTTAAACAACAGGTGAAATCGTTTGTTAAATCGTTATCTCGGAAGAATTTTGCTTGTGCAGAGGAAAAAAATTCAAAGAATTAACAAGATACTTATGTACCCATCATTAAAGTTGGGATGATACGAGCTGTTAAGTGGGTAATAAACCGGGAAGAGGTTCAGTAGTAAATGATACCCTTTACCCAACTCTATTAATTTCTATCTTTAACCATTAAAATAACCATCAAAATCAAAGAATGTATAAAAATCGAAAAATAATTCAAATCTTATTAACAATTTAAACCGATTTATTATTTCTTATTGCCGAAGAAATCCATCATTCTGAAGCCTTCGAAGACATAGAATTATCTAAAACCCTGAGATGAAAATCAAATGGGAATATAAACGTAATGATGGAGTTCGAAGTCGTTTTCTTCCGAGTTGTTTTCTTCTGAGTTGTTTTCTTCAGAATTGTTTCCTTCGGAGTTATTTTCTTCGGAGTCGTTTCGGTTTTAGCCGTGGAGAGATGATGTTAAAGCTGGTGGTGAGGAGGAATTCTTCATGGATAATGCGCCGTTCCGACAGGCACAATGCTTTAACAATGTGATAGATAATCACGGTATAATATTGCGTGAAAGTGACTCCGTGCTACGAAACGATCAAAATAAGTAGTAGTTGAAAATAAAACGAAATAAAACTTGACCGTTGCTGGGTTTTTCTTGGAGGTTTTAATGGTTAACGGATGTTAAAACTTTGTTATTTCTTCTAAAGAATATTAATATCGCAAATAATTTATTTGAATGTTGAAAATGTTAAAAAAAATTAAATTTGTTAGTTTGGTAGTTCGAATACGTATCATGTCTTAAATTAAAGCTCAAAGATTCTAAATTGTGAAATGATATAGAACTAATAGTGTTTGGTTGTAAGAATTGGGAGATATAAAATCATAAAGAAGTAATTGCAAAATTAAGTTTTGGTTAAGAAAATTAAAAATTTCAAAAAATCATCATTCGTTTATTTTTAAAGGTTAGAATACGAGTTATATCTCAAATTAAAGCTCAAACATTCTAGATTGTGAAATGATATAGAATTAATAGTGTTTGATTACAAAAATTGGGAGAAATAATATCATAACGAAGTAATTGCAAAATTAGGTTTTGGTTAAAAAAATTAAAAATTTCAAAAAATCATCATTCGCTTATTTTTAAAGGTTAGAATACGAGTTATATCTCAAATTAAAGCTCAAATATTCTAAATTGTGAAATGATATAGTGTTTGATTGTCAGAATTGGGAGAAATAAAATCATAAAGAAGTAATTGCAAAATTAGGTTTTGGATAAGAAAATGGCAAATTTTAAAATGTCACTCCTCCTTTATTTTCAAAGATTAGAATACACGTAATATCTCAAATTAAAGCTCAAACATTCTAGATTACGAAATGATATAGAATTAATAGTGTTCGATTATAAGAATTAGAAGAAAGAAAATCATAAAGACGTAATTGTAAAATTATTTTTTGGTTAAGAAAATTAAAATTTTAAAAAATCATCCCTCCTTTATTTTTAAAGGTTAGAATACGAGTTATATATCAAATTAAAGCTCAAACATTCTAGATTGTGAAATGTTATGGAATACATAGTGTTTGATTGTAAGAATTAGAAGAAATAAAGTTATAAAGAAGTAAATCCAAAATTAGGTTTTCGTTAAGAATATTAAAAATTTCAAAAAATCATACCTCCTTTATTTTTAAAGATTAGAATACGAGTTGCATCTCAAATTAAAGCTCAAACATTCTAAATTGTGAAATGATATAGAAATAATGGTGTTTGATTATAAGAATTAGAACAAATAAAGTCATAAAGAAGTAATTGCAAAATTAGGTTTTGGTTAAGAATATTAAAAATTTCAAAAAATCTTGCCTCATTTATTTTTAAAGATTAGAATACGTATAATATCTCAAATTAAAGCTCAAACATTCTAGATTACGAAATGGTATAGAATTAATAGTGGTTCATTATAAGTATTTGAAGAAATGAAGTCATGAAGAAGTAAATGCCCCCTTTCTCTCTAATTTTATTTTTATCTTTCTTATCCAGTTTAACAATTGCTCTGGCTTCATTTCTTCAGTCTCGCCTCATCTCATCGCACCAACACATCTTCTTAAAGATTTACTCGTTTTTCTAATTTTTAACGTAAGTTTAATTCATTTATTACTCTTCCTATTTCATCTTTTATCTTCATTTTGTTTATCCATCAGATAGCAAAATGCTTTACTTTCATTTCATTTCCAGTTTACACCTATTATAGCTTCATTGACTGTAAGTATTTTTCTAATTATTTTTGATTTATGATTTTTTCACTTTTCCTCATTTTCCTCGTGGTTAGGTCTTTTTTATATAATAGTTTTTATTGAGTGTTTCCTGCCTCTATATTTTAAAAAATTCCTTTAAAAATTAATTAAGGTTTTAAGGTTTTTTCGTTTTTATTGTTAACAATATTTTTTGAACATTTACATTTGCATTTTTAACTTAACTTCTAATTTTATACATCAAATAATTATTTTATCATTAATTCATTTAAAAATTCTTCGAGTTAACATCACTCTATTATATTTACCACCTTACATGTTTGTTATCTTATTATTATAGTTGTCCCTGATGATGGGGAAACCCGAAACTAGTACGACTTTATATAAATAAATGCAAGTTAGAAGTTTTTACATGGTTTTTATTTGATTATTAATCTTGCAACATGGATAACTCTTTCAATTTGATTTTTAAAGGTTAAAATACGAGTTATATCTCAAATTAAAGCTCTAACGTTGTAGATTGTGAACTGATATATAATTAATAGTGTTTGGTTGTAATAATTGGGAGATATAAAGTCATAAAGAAGTAATTGCAAAATTATGTGTTGGATAAGAAAATTTCAAAAAATCATCCCTCCTTTATTTTTAAAGGTTGGAATACGAGTTATATCTCAAATTAAAGCTCAAATATTCTAGATTGTGAAATGATATAGAATGAATAGTGTTTGATTATAAGAATTTGTAGAAATAAAGTCATATAGCAGAAATTGCAAAATTACGTTTTGAATAAGAAAATGAAAAATTTCAAAAAATTATTCCTCCTTTATTTTTAAAGGGTAGAATACGCATAATATCTCAAATTAAAGCTCAAACATTGTAGATTGTGAAATGATATAGAATTAATAGTGTTTGGTTGTAATAATTGGGAGATATAAAGTCATAAAGAAGTAATTGCAAAATTAGGTGTTGGATAAGAAAATTGAAAATTTCAAAAAATCATGGCTCCTTTATTTTTAAAGGTTGGAATATGAGTTATATCTCAAATTAAAGCTCAAACCATCTAGATTGTGAAATGATATAGAGAGAATAGGGTTTGATTATAAGAATTTGTAGAAATAAAGCCATATAGAAGTAATTGCAAAATTACGTTTTGATTAAGAAAATGAAAAATTTCAAGAAATTATTCCTCCTTTATTTTTAAAGATTAGAATACGAGTTATATCTCAAATTAAAGCTTAGACATTGTAAATTGTGAAATGATATAGAATTAATAGTGTTTGGTTGTAATAATTGGGAGATATAAAGTCATAAAGAAGTAATTGCAAAATTACGTTTTGGTTAAGAATATTAAAAATTTCAAAAAATCATTCCTCGTTTATTTTTAAAGGTTAGAATACGAGTTATATCTCAAATTAAAGCTCAAACATTCTAGATTGTAAAATGATATAGAATTGATAGTGTTTGTTTGTAAGAATTGGGAGAAATAAAATCATAAAGAAATAATTGCAAAATTACGTTTTGATTAAAAAAATGAAAAATTTCAAAAAATTATTCCTCCTTTATTTTTAAAGGTTAGAATACGCATAATATCTCAAATTAAAGCTCAAACATTGTAAATTGTGAAATGATATAGAATTAATAGTGTTTGGTTGTAATAATTGGGAGATATAAAGTCATAAAGAAGGAATTGCAAAATTAGGTTTAGAAAATTAAAAATTTCAAAAAATCATCATTCCTTTGTTTTTAAAGCTTAGAATACGGGTTATATCTCAAATTAAAGCTCAAACATTCTAGATTGTGAAGTGATATAGAATTAATAGTGTTTGTTTGTATGAATTGGGAGAAATAAAATCATAAAGAAGTAATTGCAAAATTAGGCTTTGGATAAGAAAATTGAAAATTTCAAAAAATCATCGCTCCTTTATTTTTAAAGGTTGGAATACGAGTTATATCTCAAACTAAAGCTCAAACATTCTAGATTGTGAAATGATATAGAAAGAATAGTGTTTGATTATAAGAATTTGTAGAAATAAAGCCATATAGAAGTAATTGCAAAATTACGTTTTGATTAAGAAAATGAAAAATTTCAAAAAATTATTCCTCCTTTATTTTTAAAGGTTAGAATACGAGTTATATCTCAAATTAAAGCTCAAACATTGTAAATTGTGAAATGATATAGAATTAATAGTGTTTGGTTGTAATAATTGGGAGATATAAAGTCATAAAGAAGTAATTGCAAAATTACGTTTTGGTTAAGAATATTAAAAATTTCAAAAAATCATTCCTCGTTTATTTTTAAAGGTTAGAATACGAGTTATATCTCAAATTAAAGCTCAAACATTCTAGATTGTAAAATGATACAGAATTGATAGTGTTTGTTTGTAAGAATTGGGAGAAATAAAATCATAAAGAAATAATTGCAAAATTACGTTTTGATTAAGAATATGAAAAATTTCAAAAAATTATAACTCCTTTATTTTTAAAGGTTAGAATACGAGTTATATCTCAAATTAAAGCTCAAACATTCTAGATTGTGAAATGATTTTCCTTCATTTTTAATTTTTGAGATATACAGTAAAACCCTTTAATAGCGGCCACAAAAATTTATTTCAAAAATGACCGTTAAAGGGAGGTAATAAATAAGTAAATAAATCGTGTTGATCATTTCATTTAATGCAAAATGATATGTATAATGAAATTACATTTTCTTTAGATATTGCTCAATACTGGTTTGTTTTAAGTTTTGAATTTTCGTTTGTAACACCTGAGATTCACATTTTGCTAAAATGTTAATAACTTCTATAGCTAGTTCGCCTTTGTTGTTACAAAATAAAAAAAATTGTGCATTTCTTTGTTTTGCACATACTTCAGCCATGTTCTTAATATTTGACGTACGACATTCAGATTCTTCGACATCACTTTCACTGTTTGAATCATTGCCTTTATCACCTAATTCGTTGATTATTTCGTGGAATCTACATTGGGATTTTCAGGTTTATGTTTGGCATATTTTTTAAACCTGAAAAAAGCTGGGCTAGTGGAATTTCATCCTCTTCCTCAAAAACGCCTTCTTGTTCAAAATTTTTCAAGCCATCCATTTGAAGCTTTAAAACTCAAAAGTTTCAAATTTTGAGTCCAGATATTGTGATGTTTCTATTTCTAGCTTTATAGAACCAATTGTAAACTACTTGGTCAATAGTCCTTCGGTTTTAGGAAATTTTCTCTTTTGCTTTAGATTGGAATTTTCTTCAAACAAATTTTTAAAGTGGAAGGGTTTACTGTATTCAATTTCATTTCAATTTTGGTCCCCCTTTAATTTTTCTAATTGTGCAACTATAACAAATACGTTAAAATCGTTTTGGATTATGATTTACGGAATGAAATGATTTATGGGCTAATTTAGAGCAATTTTCATCCGAAACATTTCTTCTTATCAATTTAACTTTTTGAGTTACAACCAATTTTAAACTTCTTTCACAATAGAGAATTTTAAATCCAGATGTTCCTAAAATAAATTGTTGTGGATGATGTGAAGAGGGTAAAAACTTCACGCTTTTTACAGATTTACCAAACTATCAAAAGACCAAAATGATTACTAACGTCAAAAGTTCCACACAAAGGTTACATTTCTACGAATGAAATCGCGATTCCTCCGAACCACGGGATATTCTTCCACCGGTAAAGAATAAATTCGTCATAGACAGATGCCTCGACCGTCCTCCATACGAAACCGAGAGCCAAATCTAATCTTCAGCTTCGTCTTTCAAAAAGAAAACCGCCTTTCGGGGGTTACCATCCGGTTTTATGACCTCCACTAAAATTAGTTACGCCGAGTACAAAGAAAAAAATATAAAATGTAGGTTATTGTGTCAAAAAACTTTTATTTTACACTTTTAGGTATTAAATTGTTGAAACACGTCACCGACATAGAAACTAGTTATAGCGTTAGAATCTCGTTATACGTTGTCGACTTTGTGTTGGTCCTATTTGCAAAGGGAATTAAATTACTGCGGCCCTCGACCGTTCACTATGGGCTGAGTCTATTGTGGTTGAGATGATATCAGAATAAACATAACTTCGGTGGTAAGCCTTCGGGGCATATCCGAACCTGACACACTCGCAGTTAATACGATTTAAATCTATTTGAACAAACAAATAAAACTTGTATTAAAAATTCCCACAATGAAATCTAATTATCTTCCATACATATTGAGTTAATTGATTAATTAATTAAGATGGATAATTAGTATCCTCGGGATATTCCATCTCTGTATGTGACATCGATTATCTAACAATTAATATAACATAGATCTTGTAATCAAAATTTAATCGAATTTAATTTCATTCTTTCTTTTCTTATTTCAAATTCAGTTGTTCTTTTTCATGAGTTTTAGAGAAAAAGTTTTGGTATAAAAGTTGTAGCAAAGTTTATTGTTAACAAAATTGCTCTTTTACATTTTCCTGCAGTCAAACTGAATCTGGGCTTCCAGGACAATGCAGAATCCATCATCACCATCAAGTGTCAGATGGGTATTATTGATGGAGTAAAATTTTGTCTTGATCCCAAAAGCAATATCTTGAGTCTTTGCTATATTTAAACAAAAGCCATGGTATCTAGACCAGTCTAGAATACTAGCAAAATCCCTATTAAGCCACACTGGAAATTCATCCACAGCTGCAGATGTATAAATTTGGAGGTCTTAATTATCTTAGTAATGAAATTTATGAGACGGAGAAAAGGAGTGGATCCAAAACCCTGCCCTGAGGTACACCACAACGGCTTGTAAATACAGATGAAGATGGAATGGAGAAGGAATGATCAGAAAGGAATTGCCACCAACAAGCTATGATCATAGAAAAATATATTATATATATGTAATATATAATATAATATAATATATTATAATATATAATATATAAAGTCAAACGTCTGTCATCACAACCACGTCTAATATCATTAGTAATTTTGATAAGCGCCGATGTCGTGCTATGACCTGGCCGGAAACCAGACTGAAAATCAGTGTAATTTAAGTAACAAATGCTGATAGTTTCGTAATGATTTATATTTAAAACGGATTGTGTTTGGCAATTAATACCTCAAGAACTAAACGATGTACTGAAAATCGGTTTCTTTTATTGGAAGGCTTATAACTTGATTAACAAATGATGGTAATTTCATAATGATTCATTGAAATTCCAATTTCTTATGATTTTTTTTAAATTATTGATAAAAGTTGTTTACCCTAAAAAACGGATTGTGCTTAGCAATGTATATCTCAAGAACTAAAAGATATTCTGAAAATCGGTTTCTTTCATTGAAAAGCTTATAATTTGATTACCAAATGCTGGTAGTTTCAGAATGATTCATTAAAATTCCAAATTGCTATGATTTTTTGAAAATGATTAAAAAAATTTATTTATCCTAAAAAACGGATTGTGTTTAATAAGTAATATCTCAAGAACTACAAGATATTCTGAAAATCAGTTTCTTGCATTGAAAAGCTTATAATCTGATTAGTAAATGCTGATGGTTTCATAATGATTTATTAAAATTGTAATTTATTATGGTTTTTTAAAAATGATTGAAAAAAGTTGCTTATCCTAAAAAAACGGATTGTGTTTAGTAATTAATATCTCAAGAACTACAAGATATTCTTAAAATCGGTCTCTTTCATTGAAAAGCTTATAATTTGATTACCAAACGCTGATAGTTTCAGAATGATTCATTAAAATTCTAAATTGCTACGATTTTATGAAAATGATTAAAAGAAGTTATTTATCCTAAAAAACGGATTGTGTTTAGTAACTAATATCTCAAGAACTAAAAGATATTTTGAAAATCGGTTACTTTCATTGCAAAACTTATAATTTGAGTAACAAATATTGATAGTTTCATAATGATTCATAGAAGTTCCAATTTATAATGATTTTTTAAAAATAATTGAAAAAAAGTTGTTTATCCTAAAAAAACGGATTGTGTTTAGCAATTAATATCTCAAGAACTACAATATATTCTGAAAATCGGTTTCTTTCATTGAAAAGCTTATAATCTTATTAATAAATGCTGATGGTTTCATAATGATTTCTTAAAATTGCAATTTATTATGGTTTTTTGAAAATTATTGAAAAAAATTGTTTACCCTGAAAAAACGGATTGTATTTAGCAATTAATATCTCAAGAACTACAAGATATTCTATTACCAAATGCTGATAGTTTCAGAATGATTCATTAAAATTCCAAATTGCTACGATTTTTTGAAAATGATTAAAAGAAGTTATTTATCCTAAAAAACGGATTGTGTTTAGTAACTAATATCTGAAGAACTAAAAGATATTTTGAAAATCGGTTTCTTTCACTGAAAAGCTTATAATCTGATTAATAAATGCTGCTAGTTTCATAATGATTCATTGAAATTCAAATTTATTATGATTTTTTTAAATGATTGAAAAACGTTGTTTATCCTAAAAAAACGTATTGTGTTTAGCAATTAATATATCAAGAACTTCAAGATATACTGAAAAGCGGTTTCTTTCATTGGAAAGCTTATAATTTGATTAACAAATACTGAAAGTTTCATAATGATTCATAGAAATTCCAAGTTATTATGATTTTTTGAACATCATTGAAAAAAAGTTGTTTATCCTAAAAAAATGGATTGTGTTTAACAATTAATATCTCAAAAACTAAAAGATGTACTGAAAATCGGTTTCTTTCATTGGAAGGCTTATAATTTGATTAACAAATGCTAATAATATCATAATGATTCATTGAAATTCCAATTTATTATGATTTTTTCAAAATGATTGCAAGAAGTTGTTTATCCTAAAAAACGTATTGTATTTAACAATTAATATCTCAAGAACTACAAGATATTCTGAAAAGCGGTTCTTTCATTGAAAAGCTTATAATTTGATTAACAAATGCTAGTAATATCATAATGATTTATTGAAATTCCAATTTATTATAATTTTTTCAAAATGATTGCAAGAAGTTGTTTATCCTAAAAAAACGTATTGTATTTAGCAATTAATATCTCAAGAACTACAAGATATTCTGAAAAGCGGTTTCTTTCATTGGAAAGCTTATAATTTGATTAACAAATGCTAGTAATATCATAATGATTCATTGAAATTCCAATTTATTATGATTTTTTGAAAATGATTGCAAGAAGTTGTTTATCCTAAAAAAACGTATTGTGTTTAGCAATTAATATCTCAAGAATTACAAGATATTCTGAAAAGCGGGTTCTTTCATTGGAAAGCTTATAATTTGATTAACAAATATTGATAGTTTCATAATGATTCATAGAAATTCCAAGTTATTATGATTTTTTGAACATCATTGAAAAAAAGTTGTTTATTATTCTGAAAATTGGTTTCATTCATTGTAAAACTTATAATCTAATTAATAAATGCTGATGGTTTCATAATGATTTATTAAAATTGTAATTTATTATGGTTTTTTGAAAAGGTGAACCTACGCACCAACGGAAGGAATAAAGATTATAAGAAAGAAATACGAGATTTTTACTCAAGTCTGCAGAAAACCTTTGATAAATTCAGAGAACAAGGGATAGGTAACAATATACACAAGGGGGAGGTAGTATTGAAGAATATGGAGATCAGGGAGAGGCAGTGATGAATAGAAATGGGCAAAGAATACTGGAATTTCGTCAAATAAACGACTTATTTATTGAAAACACTATGTGGAGTCAGAGGAGACAAGATAAATATACGTTTGTGGCGGAAGAAAGGAATGCTAAGCGCATTATTGACTATATCACATACACCCGGAATCTCCAAAACAGAGTCGAGGAGATAAAGACTGAAGCAGAAGCAGAAATGGGAATCAACCACAGACTAGTCATAGAAATTATTAATAATATAGAAATCCAAAGAGAAAAGATGACCTACACGAAAATAAACATCCATAAACTAAGGCAGAAGGAAGAAAGACTAAAATACCAAGAAAAAACAAACAACGAATTTAAAAAACTAGAACAAACAGAGAATTTAACTAACATTAGAAGAAAGGTGGAGAATTTTTCAAGAGATAATGCGAAATAAAGCTATGGAGGTGTGTGGAATGAGAAAATATAATAATTAGACAAAGAGAACACACTGGTGGAATGAAGAGGTCCGACAGGCAATCAAGAAGAAGAATGGGTCATGGAAGAGATACATAAGAATGAATTCGGAAGAGGATAGAGTAAACTATAGAACGAAGAGAGATGTAGCTAAGAATATGGTAAGGGGGGCGAAAAAGAAAAGTTAGGAAAAGTTAGGAACAAGCTTAAGTGATACATACGAATCGAATAACAAGAAGTTTTGGAATGAAATAAGAAAACTGAA
This sequence comes from Onthophagus taurus, assembly GCF_000648695.1. NCBI lineage: Eukaryota > Metazoa > Arthropoda > Insecta > Coleoptera > Scarabaeidae > Onthophagus > Onthophagus taurus. The sequence continues at coordinate 291,801 of NW_019280804.1, forward strand.
GGGAGATCAAAGAGATAAAGGGAGATAGAGAGAACTATAAGGGAAATTCTGGATATATGGGCAGATTTTTATGCAGAAAAGTTTAAGGATGGAAAACGGACCTGTCACTACAGACATAGCAGCTGAAGAGATAACAATGGAAGAATTAGGAGAGGCAATGATGAAGATGAAACCAGAGAAGGCTTGCGGCAAAGACAAGATAGACCCGGAGATGATAAAATATTTGGGAATAAAAGGGAAGGAGTGGCTTCTAAGTATATACAAAATTGCATGGGAGTCGGAAACAATCCCGAATGATTGGGAAAATGATATCATCTTACCAATACATAAAAAAGGAAGCTACTCAAACTGTGAAAATTACAGAGCCATATGCCTATTATCTACAAGTTGCAAATTATTATATTGTCCGAAATTTGGACGAAACACTCACTTCGAAAATTCGAAACCACAACAAACCATCAATTTAAATCTACTAAAAAATCAAAACATTATCTCAGAGTTTTCTGAATCAAGAAATTTCACAACATCTGTTAAAAAAATACCATCGGCTTCATACTCTGCTGTTATTACTTCCGTTGATCTTGAAATTAAAGATCAAGAAATTAGCGAACATCTGAACTCGCTTAATATATTACACATATACTGTAAAAGAATTATTTCAAAAACCGCAGATAAGCCCACGTATAAAATTAGGATAATCACTGGGTGTGTCGACTCCTACCAAAAGCTTCTGCAAGGGATTCTTCAAAAACAACAACTTTCCAGTGTTTGAAAGTCGCGCTCCACCGCCAATGCCGATCCCGTGTAGTAGATGCTACACGTGCCTGGTCACTCAAGTGTAAGAACCGTCCCAAAGCTCCTATGCAAGGCGTCCTAACGTCAGAATAAAATCAGCAAACAAAAAAACGAATCAAATAATGCCCGGAATTACTAACGAAACACGTATACACAATCCAATCACTATACATGTTCACATAATTGATACTTATCTATCAAAAATCAATTCTCCTAAACCACGGGATCGACAAGAGCTCATAGATTCCCTCAAGCGCAAATTGGGAGGTGTCCTGAACTAAGAAAAGACACATCAGTCAATTCCTGCCTTTGTCAAATTTTGTACAAATCAAGACACCTCCCACATACGTTATGGAGAACAATCCGAACTCTACTCCAGACCTGCTTTTCTGCACAAGAAATATGAGACATCTAATCACCCTGGTAGAGGTCGTTCCTGATCTGTGCTCCGACCACCTGGGTATTCGTGTTCACATCAACACAACATCAAAGTTATCTAAACCTGTTCCAACTATAACTAAAAATTACAAACTTTGCAACATGGAGAGAGTCAACTCAGCAATGAAGGACTTCATAAGAACAGATCCTGTAATTACACCGGAGGTGATATCAAAGATTAATGAAAAACTTAAGAAATCGGTAGACGAGGCGAGCCCATCTAGAATTTGTAAATATTACACCTTTCCGTTACCACCTAATCATTCATCATCCGCCTAAAAATAAAAGACGGCTGTACCGAGACTTTAGAGCATGCGAGATTCCTGAACTGTCAAAAAAAGTTTAACGAGATCAACAAAAACATACAAACTAGTATAGCAATATAGAACAAAGAAATATATGGACGCCTGCGACAAAATCAATTCATGTAAGGGGAAAAATTATTGGCAGGAAGTTCGTAATCTGTCTAGATACCAAAAGTTTTCTGAAACAAAAGAGCTCACTGATCCCACTGATGGAACTGCACATTCGAACCCTGAAGAGATTGTTAACATCCATGCTGACTACCTGGCAGGAATATTTTCCTTTGCTGAGGATGCCTCATTTTCTTCCCAGAACAAAAGCAAAATAGACAACTGGTATCAACTTACTTTTATAAATCCCTCTGAAACACCTGAAGATGCTATTAATAATAATAATAGTAATAATAATAGTTTATTGGCATAAAATACTACATTATAAGTAATACATTAAAATAACTAAGTATAGAGTTTGTCAAAGGGTATTTCCATCAGTAAGCCAAATTATGGCGTCCTGGTCTTCCTGGAAATCCCATACACAAAAAAAAAGAAATATATAAAAAAAAACAAAATCTTATGCTGGAGGACGAGTATTTCACTCTTCTAGGCCAATATATAGATAGATAGATATTCATTCCTACATCAGGGAAATAATTAACTTCTGCCTCATGACATTCCTCACTTTCTGTTCTTGAGAAATAAATTTTTGAATTTTTTCGTCGATTAAGTTTTAATAATTCGTATAAAATCGATTTCTTGGAATATGAGTATGAAACTTTCCCAAAATGTTAATAAAAGTGTCCTCTTTCCAATGAACCAACCCGTTATGAAAAATAACTTTTAGGTTTTGAGAAAACAATATTTGAAGTTTTTATGAAATTTAGATTGTTGCAATTTTCATCGATAATTTTCAAAATTCGCTATAAAATTAATTTCTTGAAGGATGCTTGTGGAAATATCACCAGTTATTAATTAAAGTATCCTCTTTTTAATGCAACAAGCCGTTTTGAAAAATCAGTTTTAATTCTTGAGAAATAAATTTTTGAAATAATCGACAATTTTTTCGATTTTTGCAATTTTCGCCCATTAAGTTTTAAAAATTCGTATAAAATCGATTTCTTGGAATATGAGTATGAAAATTTCCCAAAATGTTAATAAAAGTGTTTTCTTTCCAATGAACTAAGCCGTTTTGAAAAGTAACCTTTAGTTTTTGAGAAAACAACATTTCAAGTTTTGATAAAATTTTCGATGTTGCAATTTTCATCGATAATTTTCAAAATTCGCTATAAAATTAATTTCTTGAAGGATCCTTGTAGAAATATCATCAATTATTAATTAAAGTATCCTCTTTTTAATGCAAAAAGTGTACAACGCGGTGGCAATCCCAATATTAACATATGCCTGTGAATCATGGACACTTCAAGATAAGCAAGAAGGAAAGATCACAGCAATAGAAATGAAATTTTTCCGGAAAATAGTAGGAAAGATGAAGTGGGTTAGGATAAGGAATGAGGAAATAAGACTGGGAGTAGATCAAGAGGAGATAATCAGCAAAATAGAGAGAAACCAGCTAATAGTAAAAAAGGTATTTAAAGCAAACAATAAGGATAAGAAAAATAAGGGAAGACCTGGGAAGAAGTGGGATTAAAGAATAGCAGAAATTGGGAAGAAGAGTGGGAAGACTTTGGCAGATATAAAGGAATTGGCCAGGAACCGGAGGGAGTGTAAGAGATGGATGGAGGATTAGGAGAAGAAGCAGACTCTCAGATGCAAAAATTGAGATATGTTCGAAAAGGTGAAAATTAGGCCTTGATTCGGAACGATTTTAGAAAAAAGCTTTTGGTATAAAAGTTGTAGCAAACTTTATTCTTAACAATATTGTTCTTTTACTCTTTTTCTCCCAAACGCATAATTGTCAAGAAAACTTTGCATAATTCATTTCTTGGTGTTTCTTCAATCCCCCTATTGTTTTCAGGCATTCCTTGTTCTATTGTCTCTTCAAGATTAAAAACCCAGTTCTTGTTCGTACACGTCATCGGATTAAAAATGAAATTAGTTTGCCCCTGTAATAGTATAGATAATGAAAGGAATCGAGCCGAGGAGGCAATAAACGTCGAACTCGAGTAAATTCAAAATTTTAATACTCCGGAAAATTATCGGTGACGGAAAATTTCTTGGTCGTCTTTTTCAGTTTTGCGTTTTCCGCGAAGATGTTTTATTCATTCGTGCGGAATTCGAAATTTTCACCCTATTAGAGAGACTAAAACCGTGGCGGTGCGACTTGAAATCTATTTGTTAGAGGAAAATCTCGAATGATTGGGGGAAATTGAATGAATTGGACGACGTCGACGATGACGTGATTGAATTAGACGGACTTAAAAATGATCTTGAATTTGTATGAAATAGATTTTGAGATGATGCACTAGGTTCTTTAAATTAGATCGAGTGTGAGATGGCGAATATTGTAAGGTGGGTGATTAGACTTCGTAAACCTCCCTGTTTACCCAAACTATTTCGTGCAATTTCCTTTACAACCACCCCAAAGAGAGACCTTACTCTGGTTTAGTAGACAAAGGACAATGCCTTTAAAGGACACGTGTTGCTAACGTATTTAACTAAATTTGAAACTGAATTAACTTTGAAATCAATTTATAGTTAAAAAACATCGTATTAGTTTGAATGTAGCACCCCCATATTTAATTTAATTTAATTAAACGCGAACATAAAACTTCCATTAACGAAAACCGAATAAATAACCACATTTCGTTTCATCAACAAGTGATTGAAATATTAATAAGTACCCACGCAGACCATTTCACATGGAGGGCAACAAATTGACAAATTACTTACTTATTCGTTGATGTAGTGAGTTCCAGTACACTTCTGGTCGTAATTCATAACAGGGTTAGTTTGTGGGGGATTGCGTGGGAGTTGGGTTAAAAAAGTTGATTCGAGGGGTGGGTGCGGTGTCGGGGTCGTTATCGAATAGGTCGCGGACAAACCCGTTGGGGGTGAAAATGAAATACAAACAACGTAGACTCAATCGATAATTGACGAGACATCAGGTGCCATGACTATAAAACGTACATTAAAGTTTTTTTTTTCTTGATGTTGTAAGTTCTAATGGGGTTTTAAAAATTTTTCGTTAAAAAGTTAATAGATTTTGCTACAAATGGTAATAATTTTATGTCGATTTGGTACAAATTAGATTTTATACGATTAATATTTACTATCTATGTACACTTGTTTTTTCTCAAGAACTAAATGATATTTTCAAAAATGGATTGTTTCATTGGAAAGATCACACTTTTTTCTATAATTGCATTGTTATATCTTAAGTAATCGATTTTGCATCAATTTTTCAAAATGATCGAAAATAGGTAAAATATAAAAAGAACTTGATGGAGTTTAAAGCATAATATCTCAAGATCTAATTGATATTTTCAAAAACGGTTTCTTTTGCTGAAAAGGTTATTGTTTTTTCTATAAATGGTGATGATTTCATGTCGATTCATTGCAAATTAGATTTTATACGATTTTATTAGTGCAAACGTATCACATGTCATTTAAAAAAGATAAAATTATTATGATATTGAAACATTTTTTTCTCAAGAAGTAAACAATATTTTCAAAAGTGGATGTTTTCATTGGAAAGATCACACTTTTTTCTATAATTTACCTACATTGCATTGTTATATTTTAAGTAATCGATTTTGCACCAATTTTTCAAAATTATCGAAAATAGGTAAAATATAAAAAGAACTTGATGGAGTTTAAAGCATAATATCTCAAGAACTAATTGATATTTTCACAAACGGTTTCTTTTGGAGAAAAGGTTATTGTTTTCTCTGTAAATGGTGATAATTTCATGTCGATTCATTGCAAACTAGATTTTATACGATTTTATTAGTGCAAACGTATCACACTTGTCATTTAAAAAAGATAAAATTATTGTGATATTGAAACATTTTTTTCTCAAGAACTAAACGATATTTTCAAAAACGGATTATTTCATTGGAAAGATCATACTTTTTTCTATAATTGACCTACATTGTATCGTTATATCTTAAGTAATCGATTTTGCACCAATTTTTCAAAATTTGCGAAAATAGGTAAAATATAAAAAGAACTTGATGGAGTTTAAAGCATAATATCTCAAGATCTAATTGATATTTTCAAAAACAGTTTCTTTTGCTGAAAAGGTTATTGTTTTTTCTATAAATGGTGATAATTTCATGTCGATTCATTGCAAATTATATTTTATACGATTTTATTAGTGCGAACGTATCACACTTGTCATTTAAAAAAGATAAAAATATTATGATATTGAAACATTTTTTTTTCAAGAACAAAATGATATTTTCAAAAATGGATCTTTTCATTATAAAGATCACACTTTTTTCTATAATTGACCTATATTGTATTGGTATATCTTAAGTAATAGATTTTGCACAAATTTTTCAAAATGATCGAAAATAGGTAAAATATAAAAAGAACTTGATGGAGTTTAAAGCATAATATCTCAAGATCTAATTGATATTTTCAAAAACGGTTTCTTTTGCTGAAAAGGTTATTGTTTTTTCTATAAATGGTGATAATTTCATGTCGATTCGTTGCAAATTAGATTTTATACGATTTTATTAGTGCGTACGTATCACACTTGTCATTTAAAACAATAAAATTATTATGGTATTGAAACATTTTTTTCTCAAGAACAAAATGATGTTTTCAAAAATGGATCTTTTCATTATAAAGATCACACTTTTTTCTATAATTGACCTACATTGTATTGGTATATCTTCAGTTATAGATTTTCCACGAATTTTTCAAAATGATCCATAATACGTAAAATATAAAACGAAGTTGATGGAGTTTAAAACATAATATCTCAAGATCTCATTGATATTTTCAAAAACGGTTTCTTTTGCTGAAAACGTTATTGTTTTTTCTATAAATGGTGATAATTTCACGTCGATTCATTGCAAATTAGATTTTATACGATTTTATTACTGCGAACGTATCACACTTGTCATTTAAAAAGATAAAATTATTATGATATTGAAACATTTTTTTCTCAAGAACTAAATGATATTTTCAAAAATGGATTTTTTCTTTGGAAAGATCACACTTTTTTCTATAATTGACCTACATTGCATTGTTATATCCTAAGTAATCGATTTTGCATGAATTTTTCAAAATGATCCAAAATAAGTAAAATATAAAACGAAGGTGATGGAGTTTAAAACATAATATCTCAAGATCCAATTGATATTTTCAAAAACGGTTTCTTTTTCTGAAAAGGTTATTGTTTTCTCTATAAATGGTGATAATTTCATGTCGATTCATTGCAAATTAGATTCTATACGATTATATTAGTGCGAACGTATCACACTTGTCATTTAAAAAAGATAAAATTATTATGATATTGAAACATTTTTTTCTCAAGAAGTAAACAATATTTTCAAAAGTGGATGTTTTCATTGGAAAGATCACACTTTTTTCTATAATTTACCTACATTGCATTGTTATATTTTAAGTAATCGATTTTACACGAATTTTTTAAAATGATCGAAAATACGTAAAATATAAAAAGAAGTTGATGGAGTTTAAAACATAATATCTCAAGATCTAATTGATATTCTCAAAAACGGTTTCTTTTTCTGAAAAGGTTATTGTTTTCTCTATAAATAGTGATAATTTCACGTCGATTCATTGCAAATTAGATTTTATACGATTTTATTAGTGCGAACGTATCACACTTATCATTTAAAAAAGATAAAATTATTATGATATTGAAACATTTTTTTCTCAAGAACTAAATGATATTTTCAAAAATGGATTGCTTCATTGGAAAGATCACACTTTTTTCTATAATTGACCTACTTTGCATTGTCATATCTTAAGTAATCGATTTTGCACCAATTTTTCAAAATTATCGAAAATAAGTAAAATATAAAAAGAACTTGATGGAGTTTAAAGCATAATATCTCAAGAACTAATTGATATTTTCACAAACGGTTTCTTTTGGAGAAAAGGTTATTGTTTTCTCTGTAAATGGTGATAATTTCATGTCGATTCATTGCAAATTAGATTTTATACGATTTTATTAGTGCAAACGTATCACACTTGTCATTTAAAAAAGATAAGATTATTGTGATATTGAAACATTTTTTTCTCAAGAACTAAACGATATTTTCAAAAACGGATTATTTCATTGGAAAGATCATACTTTTTTCTATAATTGACCTACATTGCATCGTTATATCTTAAGTAATCGATTTTGCACCAATTTTTCAAAATTTGCGAAAATAGGTAAAATATAAAAAGAACTTGATGGAGTTTAAAGCATAATATCTCAAGATCTAATTGATATTTTCAAAAACAGTTTCTTTTGCTGAAAAGGTTATTGTTTTTTCTATAAATGGTGATAATTTCATGTCGATTCATTGCAAATTATATTTTATACGATTTTATTAGTGCGAACGTATCACACTTGTCATTTAAAAAAGATAAAAATATTATGATATTGAAACATTTTTTTTTCAAGAACAAAATGATATTTTCAAAAATGGATCTTTTCATTATAAAGATCACACTTTTTTCTATAATTGACCTATATTGTATTGGTATATCTTAAGTAATAGATTTTGCACAAATTTTTCAAAATGATCGAAAATAGGTAAAATATAAAAAGAACTTGATGGAGTTTAAAGCATAATATCTCAAGATCTAATTGATATTTTCAAAAACAGTTTCTTTTGCTGAAAAGGTTATTGTTTTTTCTATAAATGGTGATAATTTCATGTCGATTCATTGCAAATTATATTTTATACGATTTTATTAGTGCGAACGTATCACACTTGTCATTTAAAAAGATAAAATTATTATGATATTGAAACATTTTTTTCTCAAGAACTAAATGATATTTTCAAAAATGGATTTTTTCTTTGGAAAGATCACACTTTTTTCTATAATTGACCTACATTGCATTGTTATATCCTAAGTAATCGATTTTGCATGAATTTTTCAAAATGATCCAAAATAAGTAAAATATAAAACGAAGGTGATGGAGTTTAAAACATAATATCTCAAGATCCAATTGATATTTTCAAAAACGGTTTCTTTTTCTGAAAAGGTTATTGTTTTCTCTATAAATGGTGATAATTTCATGTCGATTCATTGCAAATTAGATTCTATACGATTATATTAGTGCGAACGTATCACACTTGTCATTTAAAAAAGATAAAATTATTATGATATTGAAACATTTTTTTCTCAAGAACAAAATGATATTTTCAAAAATGGATCTTTTCATTATAAAGATCACACTTTTTTCTATAATTGACCTACTTTGCATTTTCATATCTTAAGTAATCGATTTTGCACAAATTTTTGAACATGATCGATAATACGTAAAATATAAAACGAAGTTGATGCAGTTTAAAACATAATATCTCAAGATCTAATTGATATTTTCAAAAACGGTTTCTTTTGCTGAAAAGGTTATTGTTTTCTCTAGAAATAGTGATAATTTCATGTCAATTCATTGCATATTAGATTATATACGATTTTATTAGTGCAAACGTATCACGCTTGTCATTTAAAAAAGACAAAATTATTATGATATTGAAACATTTTTTTCTCAAGAATTAAATAATATTTTCAAAAATGGATTCTTTCATTGGAAAGATCACACTTTTTTCTATAATTGACCTACATTAGATTGTTATATCTTAAGTAATCAATATTGCACGATTTTTTCAAAATGATCATAAATACGTAAAATACAATAAGAAGTTGATGGAGTTTAAAACATAATATCTCAAGATCTAATTGATATTTTCAAAAACAGTTTCTTTTGCTGAAAAGGTTATTGCTTTCTGTATAAATTATGATAATTCCATGTCGATTCATTGCAAATTATATTTTATACGATTTTATTAGTGCGAACGTATCACACTTGTCATTTAAAAAAGATAAAAATATTATGATATTGAAACTTTTTTTTCTCAAGAACTAAATGATATTTTCAAAAACGGATTGTTTCACTGGAAAGATCTCACTTTTTTCTATAATTGACCTACTTTGCTTTGTCATATCTTAAGTAATCGACTTTGTACGAATTTTTCAAAATTATCGAAAATACGTAAAATGTAAAGTATATAAAGCAAAAATCTCAAGAACTAATTGATATTTTCAAAAACGGTTTCTTTTGCTGAAAAGGTTATTGTTTTCTCTATAAGTAACGATAATTTCATAAATTACAAATTTGATTTTATACGATTCTTTTAATATCGTTATACCCAACCTGATTTTCAACAAAATGAAAAAATCATTATTATCTTTAACAATTTTTATCTCAACAACTAAATGATACTTTCAAAAACTGATTTCATCGTTGAAAACCTGATATTTATTTTTATAATTGTTTAATGTTGTGTTGCGATATCTTAAGATATCGAGTTTCTATAAATTTTCCAAGCTGATTGAGGTAATCTGAAAAAGTATAAAACTTTATGGTATATTAAGACGATACAATGATTTAAAAAGATATTATAGGAAAGACATAATTAAACTACTCTTCATCAGTCAACGAATTGATTTCTAACATTTAGACCTTATCTATTAACTCCGAGCCGATGCAGGATTTAAATTCTAATTATTAGCAAATATAGTAATGGGGATCAGCAATATCTGGCGATGAATGTATAATGGAAGCTGCTATTTATCTTTTGGATCAACCTCTACAGAAGATAGGAATGGAAATATCCAACTTGGAGCTATTCATCAAGTTTAGTATGATATTAAAATTAAATCAAACCGTGTTAAACGGATACCCTCGTCGATCTTCATTACAATTATGAGACTAAAGAGTATTTTCAGGTATTAAGCTTTGATGATACATAGAGACAGATTTACCAAAAATTTATTTTCCATGTCTTGAGTTATGTTTAGAATAAATGGTTAAATACGCTTTCAAAGATTTTTTGTTTTAAGATAACCACCATATCCTATTCTGAACTGAGACTTATTAAACCGAAAAAAAATTATCTTTTAGTCTTTCCTCTATATTCAAAAGATAGTCTGGCACCGTTTCAAATAGTATCTACATTTCTTTCGGAACGAGAAAGAGAAATTCCATTAAAACCCTCACCGGACTAACGAAAACTTAGTTAACTTTGCGAATCTGCTCTTCGGCTACATTTACCCCAAAAACAATTATTCCGGAGACGAAGGGGGCGCGCTAAAACCTAGACGAACGCGGGAAAAGAAAGATCCCGGTGAGAAAGGGGGTAAAAAGAGCACCTAAACGAAGAAGAGGCGAAAAGTAAAAACCTCTCACTACGTTTCGACGAACGACATCAAAGTCGAAAGTGGAATTGTACCATCTGCTTGCGGTTGCCTCTCGGCGACGACTTAAATAACGGGGGGGAATGAAACGTCGTCGTCGTAGAAGAACCCCGAAACGTAGAAGCAGCCCCAAAGTCTGGATATAAAGGAGTACCGGAATGAGATCAAAAGAGGAAAGTACTTATGGTATATAGAGGAAATGAAAGTGGTGTTGGAGAGTTACAATTGGCTATGGTGAAAATTTACAGTTTTAAATTGAATGATCAACTATTCAGGAACACGTGCATAGAACAACTAAATCACAAACTAAAAGATATGCAAATGGTTAACAAACTTTGAAATCTTATCGGGAAAACTGACTTGTCGTCGAGTACAAATAAAAGCGCAATTTTTCTTTCTTTTCCAAGAAACAAATAAAAACGAACGAGAACAACGCGAGGCGAAGTAGGAAAACGAGGCAAAAACTCGCCATCGCATCGTCAAAGCATAAAGTTTCGTCCCGCGGTGTATATAAAAGAGAGAAGGAGACTCCGTTCAAGCCCGGCAATTATGCAAATCGGTAATTATTAGTTCCACTTTGTTGGCAGTAAGCACGCAGTGCAGAGAACCCCAACAACAACGCAGCTCCGCAGAATGACGACGATTTCGTGCCCACATCGTACATCATCGGCATACTACTCTATAGATTCCCCAGCTTTTTATCATTAAAATGCAACAAAAATGAAAATAAGATTACAACGACGTTGAAAAATAACGATCGAAAGAAAATAATCGATCAATTTTAAACTACCACTTTGAATGGTAACAGCAACAAAAAAAGAGATTAAATTCTGTTGGACAAACAATGACTCGTTCGGGTTTTGGTTCCTGTGGTTTTCGTATAAATCTTTGTGGTTAAAGAACAGCCTAGGATATTCACTTTTTGTTTACATCGTTTGAAAATTAAAAAAGAAAATTATATCAAAGTGAATTTTAGGAATAATTAATAACTTAGAATAACGAATTTTGAATAACATATCTCAAAAAGATATATATTTATTAGATAGGATGTTGAGGTAAAAAGCATTTTAAAGCATATTTCATGGTTATTAAATGTGCCATAAATAATTTCATTCTTTTCATAAACATTGCTGTTATGATTATTTGGAGTCCACTTTGCATTTTTATTCATATTTTGCAAATCGCAATTTAGAAACTCATATCTCAAGAACGAATAAAGATATCATGATGAAATAAACAACATTTTGAAGCAAATTTAATATAGATTAAATGTACAAAAATAATTTATTAAAGTTCATAAACATTGTTGCTATAATTTTTGAAACCCAACTATGCATATTTAATTGTTACATATTTTAAAAGCAGAAATTTAAAAAGTTGTATCTCAAGAATGAGTTTAGATATGATGTTGAGGTAAAAAGCATCTTAAAGCATATTTCATGTTTATCAAATATGCCATAAATAATTTCGTTATTTTCTTAAATATTCCTATTATGATTATTTACACATCACTTTGCATTTTTATTCATATTTTACAAATAGCTATTAAGAAACTCATATCTTAAGAACGAATAAAGATATCATGATGAAATAATGAACATTTTAAAGAAAATTTAATGTAGATTGAATTTGCAAAAAATAATTTCTTAACTTTCATAAACACTGTCGCTATGATTTTTGAAACTCATCTCTGTATATTTAATTGTTAGATATTTTAAAAACAGAAATTTAAAAAGTTCTATCTCAAGGATGAATTTAGATATGAGGTTGAGGTAAAAAGTATCTTAAAGCATATTTCATGTTTATTAAATGTGCCATAAATAATTTCGTTATTTTCATAAATATTCCTGTTATGATTATTTAGACTCCACTTTGCATTTTTATTTATATTTTACAAATAGTAATTTAGAAACTCATATCTCAAGAACGAATAAAGATATCATGATGAAATAACGAACATTTTGAAGCAAATTTAATACAGATTAAATGTGCAAAAAATAATTTCTTAATTTTCATAAACATTGTAGCTATGATTTTTGAAACTCATCTCTACATATTCTCTACAAATTGTTACTTATTTTAAAAACGGAAATTTAAAAAGCTGTATCTCAAGAATGAGTTTAGACATGATGTTGAGGTAAACAGCATGTTAAAGCATATTTAATGAATATTAAATGTACCATAAATAATTTCGCTATTTTCATAAATATTGCTGTTATGATTATTTAGACCCCACTTTGCATTTTTATCCATATTTTACAAATTGATATTTAGAAACTCATATCTCAAGAACGAATAGAGATATCACGATGAAATAACAAACATTTTGAAACAAATTTAATAGAGATTTAATGTACAAAATATAATTTCTTAATTTTCATAAACATTGTTGCTGCAATTTTTGAAACCCAACTCTGCATATTTAATTGTTACATATTTTAAAAACAAAAATTTAAAAAGAGGTATCTCAAAAATGGATTTAGATACGATGTTGAGGTAACAAGCATTTTAAAGCATATTTCATGGTTATTAAATATGCCATAAATAATTTCGTTTTTTTCATAAATATTGCTGTTATCATTATTTAGGCTCCACTTTGCATTTTTATTCATATTTTGCAAATCGCAATTTAGAAACTCATATCTCAAGAACAAATAAAGATATCATGATGAAATAACAAATATTTTGAAGCAAATTTAATATAGATTAAATGTGCAAAAATTAATTTCTTAATTTTCATAAACATTGTTGCTATGATTTTTGAAACCCAATTATGCATATTTAATTGTTACATATTTTAAAAACAGAAATTTAAAACGTTGTATCACAAAAATAAGTTTAGATATGATATTGAGGTAAAAAGCATCTTAAGGCATATTTCATAGTTATTAATTATGCCATAAATAATTTCGATATTTTCATAAATATTGCTGTTATGATTATTTAGTCCCCACTTTGCATTTTTATTCATATTTTACAAATAGCAAATTAGAAACTCATATCTCAAGAACGAATAATGATATCATGATGAAATAACGAACATTTTGAAGCAAATTTAATATAGATTAAATGTGCAAAAATTAATTTCTTAATTTTCATAAACATTGTTGCTATGATTTTTGAAATCCAACTGTGCATATTTAATAGTTACATATTTTAAAAGCAGAAATTTAAAAAGTTGTATCTCAAGAATGACTTTAGATATGATGTTGAGGTAAAAAGCATTTTAAAGCATATTTCATGGTTACTAAATGTGCCATAAATAATTTCGTTATTTTCATAAATATTCCCGTTATGATTATTTAAACTCCACTTTGCATTTTTATTCATATTTTACAAATAGCAATTTAGAAACTCATATCTCAAGAACGAATAAAGATATCATGATGAAATAACGAACATTTTGAAGCAAATTTAATATAGATTTAATGTACAAAAATAATTTATGAATGTTCATAAACATTTTTGCTTTGATTTTTGAAACCCAACTATGCATATTTAATTGTTACATATTTTAAAAGCAGAAATTTAAAAAGTTGTATCTCAAGAATGAATTTAGATATGATGTTGAGGTAAAAAGCATTTTAAAGCATATTTCATGGTTATTAAATGTGCCATAAATAATTTCATTCTTTTCATAAACATTGCTGTTATGATTATTTGGAGTCCACTTTGCATTTTTATTCATATTTTGCAAATCGCAATTTAGAAACTCATATCTCAAGAACGAATAAAGATATCATGATGAAATAACGAACATTTTGAAGCAAATTTAATAGAGATTTAATGTACAAAATATAATTTCTTAATTTTCATAAACATTGTTGCTGCGATTTTTGAAACCCAACTATGCATATTTAATTGTTACATATTTTAAAAACAGAAATTTAAAAAGTTGTATCTCAAAAATGAATTTAGATATGTTGTTGAGGTAAAAAGCATCTTAAAGCATATTTCATGGTTATTAAATGTGCCATAAATAATTTCATTCTTTTCATAAATATTGCTTTTATGGTTATTTAGACTCCACTTTGCATTCTTATCCATATTTTATAAATAGCAATTTAGAAACGCATATCTCAAGAACGAATAAAGATATCATGATGAAATAACGAACATTTTGAAGCAAATTTAATACAGATTAAATGTGCAACAAATAATTTATTAATTTTCATAAACACTGTCGCTATGATTTTTGAAACTCATCTCTGCATATTTAATTGTTACATATTTTAAAAACAGGAATTTAAAAAGTTGTATCTCAAGAATGAATTTAGATATGATGTTGAGGTAAATAGTATCTTAAATGGATACTATTAATGGATGTTTATTAAATATGCCATAAATAATTTCGTTTTTTTTCATAAATATTGTTGTTATGATTATTTAGACTCCATTTAGCATTTTATTCATATTTTATTAATAGCAATTTAGAAACTCATATCTCAAGAACAAATAAAGATATCATGATGAAATAACGAACATTTTGAAGGAAATTTAATCTAAATTAAGTTTGCAGAAAATAATTTCTTAATTTTCATAAACATTGTTGCTGTGATTTTTGAAACACAACTCTGCATATTTAATTGTTACATATTTTAGGAAAAGAAATTTAAAAAGTCATATCTCAACAACGAATAAAGATATTGCAATATAATAAGAAACTTTTTAAAGCAAATTTAGTACAGATTTTATGTGCCACAAACAATTTCTTAGTTTCTGTAAATATCGTTGTTATCAATTTTTGAACCCAACCCTGCAAATTTGATTGTTATAGATTTAAGAACAGAAATTGAATAAATCATATCTCAAAGAAGAATGAGTATATTAACATGAAATATTGAACATTTTAATGTAAATTTAATGCAAATTTAGTATGCTACAAACAATTTCTTTGTTTCTATAAACATCGTAGCTATGATTTTTTCACCCAACCTCGAGCATTTCAAAGCAAATTTAATGTAGATTTGGTTAGTTTAAGGGAAATATTTTAGTCTACAAAAATCATTTATTCATAATATTTATCAAATTAGAATGTAAAAGATCTACGTTATCGCTTAGATATAAAACTTGCAAAGTAATCTAAACATTTTCGCACATCAATCTTTTTCTTTTATCCTTAAATAAAACCTTGCTATGTTGAATACAGAGATAATCATCATCCCGGGTGAAATTAATCGCAACGGAATTAATAGAGCGGGCTTTTTGGGGGTCTTCTCTTGGACACCCACCTTAATTAATAAATTGATCACTGCGGGGCTCGATGTTGCGAGAGAGGACGCACGAAGGGCGGCAGTGGCGGCAGTGGAGGCAGTGGCGGCGGCCGAAAAGGGGGTCCGCCCACGGGCGCAGAATTCGGCTATCCAGGACCATAAATCAGCGATGAGTTATTACCGGCCATTTACATCGAGCCCGTCTGGACGTATATTGCGCCCGGTGTATATACAAGCACTTGATGATGAGTTGTTTAAATTAAAACTGGCCTGTGAGAGAGGAAGGTCTCTTTTCGGCCAGACGATAGCGGTATGGGAAAAGAAGAGGAAGAGATGAGACCAGAGTTCTGTACGCGACCGTTTCGGAAATTACGGCCTCTGAGGTCTTCATTTTTTGTGCAACAATCGGCGGTCGTTACTAAAAAAGGAGCAAAAAGTAAACTTAAACGCGAAATGAAAAGAACAAGACGTTGCGTTGCGAGGTTCGTTGAGAGAACCTACCATTTTTACTTTACCCCTGATGAACTCTTCATCAACTTTAAAACCAACTCCAGTCATTATTTATTTCAAGCCCATTTTTAAGCCAAAAGAATGGGAAATGATTTATGGTTGCGTTCAAAAATTCATAAATCTGAAATTTGAAGATTTCAAGCAATGATATTTAAGCAGAGCAGATTCGCAAAGTTAACTAAGTTTTCGAAATATAGATACTATCTTTTGAATGTAGAGGGAGGGCTAAAAGATAATCTTTTTCGGTTTAATCAGTCTCAGTTCAGAATAGGATATATTGGTTATCTTAGAACAAAAAATCTTTGAAAGCGTATTTAATCATTTATTCTAAACATAACTCAAGACATGGAAAGTAAATTTTGGTAAATCTGTCTCTATCTATCATGAAAATTTGCTAATAATTAGAATTTAAATCTCTATCAGGTCTGAGTTAATAGACAAGGTCTAAATGTCTCAGAAATCAATTCGTTGACTGGTGAAAAGCAGTTTGATTATGTCCTTCCTATAATACCTTCTTAAAGCATCGTATCGTCTTAACATATAAAGTTTTATACTTTTTCAGATAACACTCAGCTCTGAATCAGATCAAAATTGTTAAAGACAATAATGATTTTTTCATTTTGTTGAAAATCAGGTTCGGTATGACGATATTAAAAAAATCGTATAAAATCTAATTTGTAATGAATGAAATTATCATTACTTACAGAGAAAACTATAACTTTTCCAGCAAAAGAGACCGCTTTTGGAAATATCAATTAGATCTTGAGATATTATGTTTTAAAGTCAATCATCTTGTTATATTTTTACGTTAAAACCTATGCAAGGTTGCGTTCAAAAATTCATAAATCTGAAATTTGAAGATTTGAAGAAATTATGTTTAAAATGATGAATACTAAGTAAATTTGCTTTAAAATGCTTTTTATTTCATGATGATATCTCAATTCGTTCTTGAGATACGCAAAGATTAACTATATCCTAACGTATACGTAATAGCTATGCAAGGTTGCGTTCAAAAAATCATAAATTTGAAGATTTGAAGAAGTGATGTTTAAAATGGTGAATACTAATATAATAATAATTTGCTATAAAATGCTTTTTATTTCATGATGATATCTCAATTCGTTCTTGAGATACGGTTTCTTAAAATTCTATGTTTTAAATCTATAACAGACAAGCATGCAGAATTGGATTTAAAAAATCATAACAGTGATGTTTGTTGGAAAATAAGAAATTATTTACGGTAAATTTAATCTTCATGAAATTTGCTGTAAAACGTTCTGTATTTCATGACGATATCTCAATTCGTTCTTGAGATACGATTTTTTAAACTTATTTATTCCAAATCTATCAGTTAATCATACAAGTTTAGATTTAAAAACTCATATCAACGATCATTATGGAAAATGAGAAATTATTTATGGTGCATTAAATCTTCATTAAATTTACTATAAAATGTTTTTTATTTCATCACGATATCTCATTTAGGTTTTGAGATACGTAATGATTAAGTACCCTAACATGTATGGTTAAAATTATGCAAAGTTACGTTCAAAAAATCATAAATCTGATATTTAATGATTTGAAAAAGTGATGTTAAAAATGTTGAATAGTAACTAAATTTGCTTCAAATTGCTTTTTATTTCATGATGATATCTCAATTCGTTCTTGACATACGATTTTTTAGATTTATTTATTCCAAATCTATCAGTTAATCATGCAAGTTTAGATTTAAAAACTCATATCAACGATCTATATGGAAAATGAGAAATTATTTATGATGCATTAAATCTTCATTAAATTTGCTTTAAAATATTTTTCATTTCGTATCGATATCTTATTTAGTTTTTGAGATACGTATGATTAAATACCCTACATTTATGGTAAAGGTTATGCCAGGTTGCGTTCAAAAATTCATAAATCTTAAATTTGAAGATTTGAAGAAATGATGTTTAAGATGATGAATACTAAGTAAATCTGCTTTAAAATGTTTTTTATTTCATGTTGATATCTCAACTCGTTCTTGAGATACGTAAAGACAAACTATCCTAACATACACGTTAATAGCTATGCAAGGTTGCTTTCAAGAATTCATAAATCTGAAATTTGAAAATTTAGAGAAATGATGTTTAAAATGATGCATGCTAATTAAATTTGCTTTAAAATGTTTTTTATTTCATGTTGATATCTCAACTCGTTCTTGAGATACGTAAAGATCAACTATCCTAACATACACGTCAATAGCTATGCAAGGTTGCGTTAAAAAATTCATAAATCTGAAATTTGAAGATTTGAAGAAATGATCTTTAAGATAATGAATACTAAGTAAATTTGCTTTAAAATGTTTCTTATTTCATGTTGATATCTCAATTCGTTCTTGAGATACGTAAAGATTAACTATCCTAACATATACGTTAATAGCTATGCAAGGTTACGTTCAAAAATTCATAAATCTGAAATTTGAAGATTTGAAGAAATGATGTTTAAGATGATGAATACTAAGTAAACTAGCTTTAAAATGCTTTTTATTGCATGATGATATCTCAATTTGTTTTTGAGATACGTAAAGATTAACTATCCTAACATATACGTTAAAGGCTATACAAGGTTGTGTTCAAAAATTCTTAAATCTGTAATATGAAGATTTGAGAAAATGATTTTCAAAACTGTTGATTACTAAGTAAATTTGCTTTAAAATGCTTTTTATCTCATAATGATATCTCAATCCGTTTTTGAAATACGTAAAGATAAACTGTCCTAACACATATGTTTAAAGTTATACAAGCTTGCATTCAAAAAATCATAAATCTGACATTTGAACATTTGAAGAAATGATATTTAAGATGATGAATAGTAAGTAAATTAGCTTTAAAATGCTTTTTATTGCATGATGATATCTCAATTCGTTTTTGAGATATGTAAAGATTAACTATCCTAACGTATGTGTTCAAAAATATGTAAGTTTACGTTTAAAAATTCATAAATTTGAAGATTTGAAGAAATGATGTTCAATATGTTGAATACTAAGTAATTTTTTTTTAAATGCTTTTTATTTCATGATGATATCTCAATTCGTTTTTGAGATACGTAAAGATTAACTATCCTAACATATACGTTAAAGGTTATGCAAGGTTGCGTTCAAAAATTCTTAAATCTGTAATATGAAGATTTGAAAAAATGATGTTTAAAATGTTGAATACTAAGTAAATTTGCTTTAAAATGCTTTTTATCTCATGATGATATCTCAATCCGTTTTTGAGATACGTAAAGATAAACTATCCTAACACATATGTTTAAAGCTATACAAGGTTGCGTTCAAAAATTCATAAATCTGAAATTTAAAGATTTGAAGAAATGATATTTAAGATGATGAATAGTAAGTAAATTAGCTTTAAAATGCTTTTTATTGCATGATGATATCTCAATTCGTTTTTGAGATACGTAAAGATTAACTATTCCAACATATATGTTTAAAGCAATGAAAGGTTGCGTTCAAAAATTCTTAAATCTGAAATATGAAGATTTGAAAAAATGATTTTCAAAACGTTGAATACTAAGTAAATTTGCTTTAAAATGCTTTTTATTTCATCATGATATCTCAATTCGTTTTTGAGATGCGTAAGGATTAACTATCCTAAAATATGTGTTTAAGGATATGCAAGGTTGCGTTCAAAAATTCATAAAACTGAAATTTGATGATTTGAAGAAACGATGTTTAAATTGTTGAATACTAAGTAAATTTGCTTTAAAATGCTTTTTATCTCATGGTGATATCTCAATTCGTTCCAGAGATACGACTTTTTAAATCTCTATGTTTTATATCTTTAACAGACAAGCATGCCGAGGATTTAATAGTTCATAACAACAATTTTTATGGAAAATAAGAAATTATATTTATGGCACTTTATAATTTATAGCCAATTTTGAACCCAAACATGGGAAAAATTAAGAAGAACCTATGTTGGCAATTAAGACAGAGTGAAAAGAAGAAAGAATGAAGAAGGGGCCGCCTAATAATTAACCAACTAAGGTGTTACGGTTCCTTTAACACAAAATTAATTATTCCTGGCTAAATATTTTTTTTTTTTTTTTATAGATAAGTGTTTCATTAAGATTTTGAGGCAGTTGAAAATTAGAAATGTGCGTGGGATTGTTGCGGAAACTAAAATAATTGTTAAGCAGGGTGGAAACATTGTACTAGATGGGTGGTTGGATGGCTTTGGAGACATCCAAAGTTTATCTCTCTCTCCCTTTCCCTGGTTTTCGGGGTCTTCGTCGAAGGGGGAGAGAGAATCCCCACGAAAGCCTCGGCGCACACGGGCGACAATACAGCCCTGTTACCAAGACCATAACCATTAATTCAGTTAATTAATTGCAGGCAGTAATTATCCAGTGTTAGGGGCAAAACTTCATTACGGGTTTAGAGCTAGAGCAGGATACGGTATTATCATCGTTCTATTTCGTGCCTAGTCCGTCTAATGCCTACAATTTCCATGAACCGAATGCGTACACGCACCCTGAATGTTCATTTTCATATCTATGCGAAAGGATTAGATCTGTTTAAATCGATTAATCTTTAAACTTAAATCAAATCGAGATTAAGTTGCATTTAGTATTTTCTAATTTTCTCTCTTTAATCCTTAATCAGGTTAAATTAAAAAAAAAACCCTCCTTAAAATATCTCTTGTTAGCAATTCCGTCTTATTTGTCGTTCGACTTGGTGAATTATTTTTCGATTAAGGAAAATTCCCCTCTCTCCTCTTTATAAGGGATTTCAAGAAGGTCGTCGAAATGAAGGGCGAGGGGATTTAGTAATTTTTTCGCTGGATATTCAATTTACCTCGTCGGTAGCCAGTGGAGCCGACCATCGTGTATTTTTATTAGAATTAATAAGCGACCGGTCCCATTATGCTTCTCGGCGACCGGATCTTCTGTAATTACAGGCTACAGATATTGTGTGCTCGGTCCCGCGGAGTGCGTTCCTCCAACAACAACAATCTGGACGTTGAAAAGAAAGAGAAACGACGATAGAGATGGAGAAAATGATGAGGAATAGAAAATGTAAGATGGAAAAGGTCGAAGGGAGAAAGGGAAGGAAGACCGACGGCTATATTTAAATTAAAATGTCAGCTATTTTCCGTTTTTATTGCTCTCATTAATTTAATTTCGATTTTATTTTTATTAACGAAAGTTCTAACTATTCCTCTACACACAAAAAGAAAGTTTTTAGTCGAACAAAAATTAGATCTTGATATGATCATAAAAATGTTCTGGGAAGAAATGTTAAGGAAGGAATGAAATGTTAAAAAAATGAAATAATAAAAAGTTCAAAAATGATTTATATCTTGAATTGAAGATTAAAAATTATAGATAATTAAAAAACATGTAAAATGAGCCCAAACTCGATATATCTAGGTATTATAACACCTAAGATATCGGTATTTTTATAAAATCAAGATGGCTGAAAACAAAACACTAAATGAAGCGCCATCTATACTTCTTATAATGAATTTAGTGTAAGATATAGGGTGTGATACATGAAATTAGGTTAAAATTGTCTGAACTTTAAGAAAAACTTTAAAATAAAATGTCTAAGAAATAAAATGATTTATATCTTAAATTGAAGATTAAAGATTGTAGTTTATGATAACATATAAAAACTAATTGGTATGATTATATAAATTTCTTGAAAATATTGCTGAGGAAAAAAAATCCTGTTTCTGTTATAAATAAAAAATGGCTAATAAAGTCAAAGCATCACACCAACTGTATCTTTAATAGATACAAAATGATTTATATCTTAAATTGAAGGCTAAAGATTATAGTTTAGGATAAAAGTTAAAAAAGGATGGATATCGTAAGGGTGAATATTCTGAAAAAAAATCAATAAAGCAACGAAACTCATCCAATTTTCATATTTTCGTGTTTTTTCTCGATACCTATGCATCTGAGAGCAAAAGTGCAATAGAGCAATATTGTTAAGAATATAATTTGCAACAACTATTGTTAGAAAAGTTTGTTTATAACATGCTTTGTTTCCCGAGTGTTACCATGAATAACTAATAAAACAACGAAATTCATCAAATTTTCATATATTCGTATTTTTGTCGATATCTATGCATCTGAGACCAAAGGTGCAAGAGAGCAATAATGTTAAGAATACAATTTGCAACAACTATTGTTCCAAAAGTTTTTTTATAACAATCTCCATTTCCCGAATCTTACCATTAACGAATTGAAAAAGCAACAAATTCACCCAGTTTTCATGTTTCTGCAATTTTTCCTAATATTGACGCATCTAAGAGCAAAAGTACAAGTGAGCAATATTGTTAAGAATACAATTTTCAACAACTATTGTTCCAAAAGTTTTTTTATAACTTGCTCTGTTTCTCGAGTGATACCATTAACAGTTTGAAAAGGTAACAAATTCATCCAATTTTAACATTTTAGCATTTTTCTTAATATTGACGCATTTGGGAGCAAAAGTGCAAGAGAGCAATTTTATTAAGAATACAATTGGCAACAACTGTTGTTAGAAAAGTTTGTTTATAACATGCTCTGTTTCCCGAGTGTTACCATGAATAACTAATAAAACAACGAAATTCATCTAATTTTCATATATTCGTATTTTTGTCGATATCTATGCATCTGAGACCAAAAGTGCAAGAGAGCAATAATGTTAAGAATACAATTTGCAACAACTATTGTTCCAAAAGTTTTTTTATAACATCCTCGATTTCCCGAATCTTATCATTAACGAAAAAGCAACAAATTCACCCAATTTTCATATTTTTGCAATTTTTTTCTAATATTGACGCATCTTAGAGCAAAAGTGCAAGAGAGCAATATTGTTAAGAATACAATTTTCAACAACTATTGTTCCAAAAATTTTTTTATAACATGCTCTGTTTCCAGAGTCTTACCATTAACAACTTTAAAATGCAACAAATTCTTCCAATTTTCATATTTTTGCAATGTTTCCTAATATTGACGCATCTAAGAGCAAAAGTGCAAGACGGCAATATTGTTAATAAAATAATTTGCAACAACTATTGTTTCAAAAGTTTTTTTATAACATGCTCCGTTTCCCGAGTCTAATCATTAACAAGTTGAAATGTAAAAAATTCATCCAATTTTCATATTTTCACATTTTTCTTAATATTGACGCATCTGAGAGCAAAAGTGTAAGAGAGCAATATTGTTCAGAATATAATTTGCAACAACAATTGTTAGAAAAATTTTTTTGTAACATGTTCCGTTTTTCGAGTCGTACCATTAACAACATGAAAAAGCAACAAATCATTCAATTTTTATATTTCCTAATTTTTCTTAATATTGGCACATCTGAGAGCAAAATTTTAAGACAGTAATATTGCTAACAATAAAATTTGCAATAACTATTGTTGCAAAAGTTTTTTTATAATATGCTCCGTTTCCGGAGTGTTACCATTAACAACTTGAAAAAGCAACAAATTCATCCAATTTTCATATTTTCGCGTTTTTCCTAAGATTGATGCATCTGAGAGCAAGAGTGCAAGAGAGCAGTATTGTTAAGAATGCAATTTGCAACAACTATTGTTAGAAAAGTTTTTTTATAACATGCTGTGTTTTCCGAGTCTTACCATTAATAACTTGAAAAAACAACAAATTCATAAAATTTTCATATTTTCGCATTTTTTCTAATATTGACGCATCTGAGTTAATAAACTTTGCAATAATTATTGTTCCAAAATTTTTTTTGTAACATGCTACTACCATTAATATCTTGTAAATAGATTCCAAACGATTTTTTACCATTAATTCTACCGACATCGACATTTGGTATAGGTTGGCAACGCTGTTTATACACCATGCTTTTGCCATAATAATAATAATATTTATTGAATAAGCATGCATAATACATTATTCTCGTCAATACAATACAACAAAAAAAATATTTATATTACATAATGTAAACACATCAACATCGCTTTATTAGACTCTTCAAATAAATAAATAATTGGTACTTATTTCCTGATTCTAATTTAGTTACAAATTCCTGCACCGAATACAACTTGCCTTCCAATAACATTCTCTTCATAGTAATTTTAAATTGACTGTTATTTAATGATCTTATTTAGGATGGTATCAAGTTGTATAACTTTATGCCAACATGTTTGAAAGAATTCTGGGATTTGTCTATCCTATGGTACGGAACCTGAATATCATTTCCGTGTCTGGTATGATAGTCATGTATATCTGCATTTCGTGTATATAGGTGTTTCTGCGTATGAATATGAGTCAAGCAGGTTAGTATGAAACAGCTGGGTATCGTTAAAATTCCTAATTTTTTGAAAATTGTTCTACTCTAATTCCTTTAAAATTCTTTCTGCTTTTTTCTGCAGTTTAAAGATATCGATTATTTGACTAGATACCCCCCAAACTTCAATTCCATACGTTGCCATACTGTGGAAGTAGGCGTAGTAAACGACTTTAGCTATATCTGATGATAAATTCTTGGTTTCTGTTTTAGTTCATTAATATGCTCTGTCCAGGTTAAAGTTTCTGACAACGTAATACCCAAAAATGTTGCACTTTTATTTGTGACATTATCGTTCATTTTTGTATAAAAGGTCAGCACCTTGGTTTTTTCCCCATTAAGTTTAAGCTTGTTAAAATTGAACCATTTTTTAGCATCGTAAGTAGAGACCGGATTTTAAGCATTATGCTTATTGCTCAATTTTATAAGCAAATATGAGATATTAAGTTTCTAGACGAATTACGCAAAATTAAGTATGACTTTAGTTTTAATAAACTACTCGCTTACTTTATTGCAGATCGTCTGTAACAAAAAATATGATATTACTCAACATTTGAAAACTGACCGGCATAAGGAGCACATTAAAAAAATCGAGGAAACTAAAAATAAGCAACACACTATTTCGACTTCAATAGCTTTAACTTCTGGTTTCAATGAACAAAAACACTTTAATTTTGTTTTGTGTAGTGCTATGATTAAATCAGATATTTCCTTGAATAAATTACAAAGTAGGTCTTTTAGAGAATTTCTAGAGAAATATTGCAAAAAAAATATCCCAGATGAAAGCACTCTCCGTAAGAACTTGTCGCCCCAGTTTATGATGAAACTATGCAACAAATTAAAAAATATATTGCAAATAACTATATATGGTTCGCAGTAGATGAAACTACTGATACGTGTGGGAGATATGTAGCCAACCTTATTATAGGAGTTTTGAATGAAGATGTTGTAACAGAGGGTTTTTTAATAAGTTCAAAAGAATTAACAAAAACGAATAGTAATACGATTTCTAGATTTGTTCACGACGAGTTAAACAAGATTTTTTTGCCCGAGGCAGTTCCAAATGAAAAAATTTTATTAATGCTTTCCGACGCTGCAGCTTACATGATAAAAGCTGCGTCAAATATAAAAATTTTCTATTACAATTTAATACATTGCACCTGTTTAGCTCATGGACTCAACCGCATAGCTGAAACTATAAGATTGCAGTATCCGATGGTAAATACACTAATAAAAAATGGTAAACAAATATTTATGAAAGCTCCATTGAGAGTGCAATTGTTTAAAGAGACATTGCCTGACATTCCTCTACCCCCAGCACCAGTTTTAACAAGATGGGGAACTTGGCTAGATGCTGCCATGTACTATGCCGATCATTTTAAAGAATTTCAAGGCATAATACTTGAATTTCAAAGTACAGAAAGCAAATCTATTGAAGAATGTCAGAGAGTTCTAAAAATACCCGAACTTGCACAACAATTGGCTTTTATTAAAAGTCATTTTAAATTTGTAAGTCAGTGTATTCAATTTTTAGAAAAACAGCAGCTACCCTTAGTAGAATCCGTAAATATTATAAAAAATTTTGAAGCGGCAGCAAATAGTGTCCCAGGATCTATTGGTCAAATAGTAAAAGAAAAAGTGATTCAAACTCTCTCAAAGAATGAAGGATTCCAGACATTGTACAAAATATCTACTATTCTAAATGGTGCAGAACATTGCGATTTTGAAATAGATCCAGCGATTATACCAAAATTTAAATATGCACCAATAACAAGTGTAGATGTTGAACGTAGTTTTTCTACATACAAAAACATTCTAACAGACAGGAGACATAATTTTAGCATGGAAAACTTGGAGAAACATTTAGTTATTCATTCTTTTAAGCATTAATTAAGAAATCTTTTAAGCATTGTATAATAGCAGATAGATATTCATTATGTAAACGCAATAAATTGTAAAATATAAATATTAAATATATTATTATCATCATTATAACAAATTTTTATTTATTTTTTCTCTATTATCGTTTTTTGCTTAATTTTGTTTATTCTATGCTTTTTTAACAGATTGTGTGCCTTTTAAGAACTTTTTGTTTAAGATTTTCATGCTTTTTTAAGCACTTTTTTCCAGTTTTTTTACACTTTTTTATCCGGTCTCTAATCGTAAGTTTTAAATCGGTTATATTTCCACCATAATTTATAAAGGACGTATCATCTGCGTAGAGACACAGTGAATCCGATTGAATGTTGCCAGGCAAATCATTAATGTATAACAGAAACAATATTGGTCCCAATACAGATCCCTGTGGGTACACCAGCTTTGACACAACTCTATTTTGATATTTTTCCCTTCCAATGAACTTGTTGGTATCTCTGATCAAGGTAGGAACTGAGTAATTTTTTTATACCTCCCTTCATTCTATACGCACTTATTTTTTCTATCAAAATTTTATGATCCACCAGATCAAACAGTTAAATCCTCGTAAGTTTTCCTCTTACAGTTAAATTGAGCAAAATTCTTCCTTATTGTTTGTGTTATCTTTCAATTTTTCCTCTATTTCTTGCTAAAAATGAATCTAAACTAATTTCTTATTGATACAAATTTTGGTTTAGAATAACACG
The DNA here is from genome assembly GCF_000648695.1 of Onthophagus taurus. Classification (NCBI taxonomy): domain Eukaryota; kingdom Metazoa; phylum Arthropoda; class Insecta; order Coleoptera; family Scarabaeidae; genus Onthophagus; species Onthophagus taurus. Next base: position 319,324 of record NW_019280804.1, read on the forward strand.
CAGTAACAAAAATGTTGTAAATTTACCTCATGTGCAGACGGTTTTCGTTTTCAGTTTTGTGCACCTTTTTATATTTTAAAGACGTTGGTCACGTTTCAGCTTTATTGCCTGCATTATGTATCGTATCGCGCCACCCCGCGCACTTTTGCATCTGTCCCCCAGAAGTCTCTTTTAAAACGTATACAAGTAGCGGCATTCGGTATAAAAATGCAAAAGGCTTTTACGTCGTATATCGAAAACTCAACGTTTTGATATTAACATAAGTAAATAATTCAGTGTAGCAACTCACCCACAAACGATTAAGAAATTCCTAAATAAAATTAAATTTTTCTACCAAACAACTCATTTGATCTGGTTAATCTTATTAACGTCATTATCTAAAACCAAAAAGCCCAACAAGCGGGTTCTCGTTCGGTAAAATATTAGGAACACCGACTTCCTGTTACATTAAGATACCGCTAATTAGTCGAAGATTTATGACACCACTCGGCGCTAATCCTCCAGACTAGAATTTAGTAATAAACGAGACAAGAAAAACACTTCAACGACAAAGACTTCACACGAACCCAACGAACTTATTTTTGAAATTCTTTTAATTTACTTTAAGAAAATAAAATTTAAAAAAATAGTTTAGAAAAAAACGATTTGTCGCGACAAATGTGTTAAAATTCTTCTTCGACGACTCTCTTTGTCGTTGATGGATTCTTTCTAAATTTAAAGTTGGCGAGTAAAGTTTCATTTTACTAATTTTTTTCTGTGTCGTTTGAATTCCTTTAATGTTAACCGCGCCGCTTCCAGATGAGCTACCAAAAGTTGTGAAGATGCTTCAAATTTTTTTTTATTTTGTTTTGCCATTTAAAATAAAAACCAATTAAATAAACGTTTTGTAATTTCGTCGAAATATTCATTCTAAATCCATTTTACCCGTTGGGAGTTAGGTTCTAATTAAACTGTAAAATAGCCACAGGGCGACGACCACTCCGGAAATATTCGAGTTGGTACCGCGATTGTGGTTTTTGCGGAAAAGTGGGGTTGGAAAACTCCGAACGCCCACTTCAGCGATCCCTTTAACAAACGTTTTACGGCTCGATAAATACGAATTTCGCTTAGAGAGAATCGTTTTTTAGGCGAATGTTGTTTCTAATTGAAATTTAAATGTAGTTATGAATCAATAAAAGTGTTATAATAACAACAAAACTTTCTGATTCATATTTGCTTTTTGATTCGCTTTTTGCAAGAGTGCAATATTGTTAAGAATAAAATTTGCAACAAATTTTATTCTAAAAGTTTTTTTATAACATATTCCGTTTGCCATTCATCCATTTTTCATATGTTCGTATTTTTTCGCAATATTGTTAAAAATACATTTTGCAATAACTATTCTTAGAAAAATTCTTTTATAACATGCTCCGTTTTCGAGTCGTACTCATCCAATTTTTATATTTTTGCATTTTTTTATTAATATTGACGCATCTAAGAGCAAAAGTGTAAGAGAGCAATATTGTTACGAATAAAACTTGCAACATCTATTGTTAGAAAAGTTTTTGTATAACATGCTCTGTTTTTCAAGTCTTACCGTTAACAGCTTGAAAAAGCAACAAATTCATCGAATTTTCATATTTTTGCAATTTTTCTTAATATTGACGCATCTAAGAGCAATAGTCCAAGAGAGCAATATTGTTAAGAATACAATTAGTAGTAAATATTGTTAGAAAAGCTTTTTATAACATGCTCTGTTTCCCAAGTGTTATCATTAACAACTTGAAAAAGCAACAAATTGATCCATTCTTAATATTTTCGTATTTTTTTCGATATCTATGCATCTGAGTGTAAATGTAGAAAAGAGCGATATTGTTAAGAATACAATTTGCAACAACTATTGTTTGAGAAATTTTTTTATAACATGTTCCGTTTCCCGAATCTTACCATTAACAACATGAAAAAGCAACAAATTCATTCATTTTTCATATTTTCGCATTTTTTTCGATATCTATGCATCTGAGAGTAAAAGCGGAAGAGAGCAATATTGTTAAGAATGCAATTTGCAACAACTATTGTTTCAAAAGTTTTTCCATATCATGCTCCGTTTCTCGAATATTACCATTAACAACTTGAAAAAGCAACAAGTTCATCCAATTCTCATATTTTCACATTTTTCTTAATTTTGACGTATCTGAGAGCAGACGTAGAAGAGAGCAATATTGTTACAAATAAAACTTGCAACATCTATTGTTAGAAAAGTTTTTGTATAACATGCTCTGTTTTCCAAGTCTTACCGTTAACAGCTTGAAAAAGCAACAAATTCATCGAATTTTCATATTTTTGCAATTTTTCTTAATATTGACGCATCTAAGAGCAATAGCCCAAGAGAGCAATATTGTTAAGAATACAATTTGCAACAACTATTGTTAGAGAAGTTTGTTTATAACATGCTCTATTTTCCGAGTCTTACCATTAACAACTTGAAATAGCAACAAATTCATCCAATATTCATATTTTCATATTTTTCTTAATATTGACACATCTAAGAGCAAAAGTGTAACAGAGCAATATTGTTACGAATAAAACTTGCAACAACTATTGTTAGAAAAGTTTTTTTATAACATGCTCCGTTTCCCGAGTCATATCATTACAACTTGAAAAACAACAAATTCATCCAATTTTTATATTTTCGTATTTTTCTTAACTTTGACGTATCTGAGAGCAAAAGTGCAAGAGAGCAATATTGTTAAGAATACAATTTGCAACAACTATTATTAGAGAAGTTTGTTTATAACATGCTCTATTTTCCGAGTCTTACCATTAACAACTTGAAATAGCAACAAATTCATCCAATATTCATATTTTCATATTTTTCTTAATTTTAACGCCTCTGAGAGTAAAAGTGAAACAGAGCAATATTGTTGAGAATACAATATGCAACAACTATTGTTTGAGAAGTTTTTTTATAACATGCTCCGTTTCCCGAATCTTACCATTAACAACAAGTAAAAGCAACAAATTTATCCAATTTTCATATTTTCGTATTTTTCTTAATTTTGACGTATCTGAGAGCAAAAGTGCAAGAGAGCAATATTGTTAAGAATACAATTTGCAACAACTATTGTTAGAGAAGTTTGTTTATACATGCTCTATTTTCCGAATCTTACCATTAACAGCTTGAAATAGCAACAAATTCATCCAATATTCATATTTTCATATTTTTCTTAATTTTGACGCATCTGAGAGCAAAAGTGAAACAGAGCTATATTGTTGAGAATACAATATGCAACAACTATTGTTAGAAAAGCTTTTTTATAACATACTTCGGTTCCCGAATCTTACCATTAACAACTTGAAAAAGCAACAAATTGATTCATTCTTCATATTTTCGTATTTTTTTCGATATCTACGCATCTGAGAGTCAATGTGGAAAAGAGCGATATTGCTAAGAATACAATTTGCAACAACTATTGTTTGAGAAGTTTTTTTATAACATGCTCCGTTTCCCGAATCTTACCATTAACAACATGTAAAAGCAACAAATTTATCCAATTTTCATATTTTCGTATTTTTCTTAATTTTGACGTATCTGAGAGCAAAAGTGGAGGAGAGCAATATTGTTAAAAATACAATTTGCAACAACTATTGTTACAAAAGTTTTTTTATAACATGCTCCGTTTCCCGAATCTTACCATTAACAACTTGAAAAAGCAACAAATTCATTCATTTTTCATATTTTCGTATTTTTATCGATATCTATGCATCTGAGAGTAAAAGTGGAACGGAGCAATATTGTTAAGAATGCAATTTGCAACAACTATTGTTTCAAAAGTTTTTCTATATCATGCTCCGTTTCTCGAATATTACCATTAACAACTTGAAAAAGCAACAAATTCATCCAATTTTCATATTTTCGTATTTTTTAACTTTGACGCATCTGAGAGCAAAAGTGTAAGAGAGCAATATTATTACGAATAAAACTTGCAACAATTATTGTTAAAAAAGTTTTTGTATAACTTGTTCTGTTTTCCGAGTCTTACCATTAACAACTTAAAAAAGCAACAAATTCATCGAATTTTCATATTTTTGCAATTTTTCTTAATATTGAGGCATCTAAGATCAATAGTGCAAGAGAGCAATATTGTTAAGAATACAATTGGTAATAACTATTGTTAGAAAAGTTTTTTTATATCATGATGTGTTTCCCAAGTGTATCATTAACAACTTGAAAACACAACAAATTCATCCAATTTTCATATTTTCGTATATTTCTTAATATTGACGTATCTGAAAGCAAAAATGGAAGAGAGCAATATTGTTAAGAATGCAATTTCCAACAACTATTGTCTCAAAAGTTTTTTTATATCAAGCTCCGTTTCCCGAGTGTTACATTAACAAGTTGAACAAGCAACAAATTCATTCAATTTGCATATTTTCGCATTTTTCTTAATATTACCGCATCTGAGAGCACAAGTACAAGAGAGCAATATTGTTAAGAATACAATTCGCAACAACTACTGTAAGAAAAGTTTATTTATTTAACAACACAACTTCCCGATTCATATTTGCTTTTTGGTTGGTAGTTTAATTTTTTGGTGTGCTTTCAGCTGTGGTAGAGCGTAACAGGCTCCTAAAACAACGTAATAATAAGCAAACTATAAAACAATAAACGTTAATAACCGAGCGGGTCGACCACCTGGCTAATCATACACAATGAAAATGCGCAACGTGTGTAACAATCGCGGGAGCGCTAGCCCGGCACTGGATGCATAATTTACCCTAATTAACAAAACTGCATTTACAGAACAACCAACGCTTGTTTGTCTACAATGTAAAACCGACCGAAATACACTCACACTTTACGTACTTTGAGTGCTATGTGTCTGTCGTGTTGTTCGTTCTTGGTCTGATGGACGTTTTGATATAGTTGGGTATAAAATAAATTACGAACAATTAAAATCAGAAACGTGCAGAAAGTTATTTAAACTAAAAAATCATTTCAACTTTAAATCCCAAAATGAATTTCATTAAAAATTTAATGAACTTTAAACAATTGTATTTAATTCCTCTCAACTACATTATTGAAAAAACCATCCAAAACAAATTTTAAAGGAAATGTTGCAATTTTGATTTTAATAAGAGATAAAGATATAATTCTTACACCAAATTAAAGCTAAAACCTTCTACTTTAAAATGATGTATCCCTCTCAACTACATTATTGGAAATACCGCCCAAAAGATGGATGAACATGGAATCCATATTATCTAAACTTCAAAACGGGGATATATCAGTTCTAATTCAATGGATGAAGGACCAGGGGTAATTTGAACTTTTTACATCAAGCGATAGAACTAAATGTCACTCCCAAGACCTTCAAGATTAAAGCTTCTAAACTATTCCATGAACACCTAGAAGATTTAGAGAACAGGAAATTATATGAAGAGTTTGATAAAATTATACAAGGAGGATAGGAGTATCAGACCAATAATAGGGAACATTAATACACCAACTAATAAAATTGCTAAAATCATTTACCGATTCTTAGATAAAACTTTTAATAATGCCTTCCAATATACAGTTGTTAAGAAATCAACAAAACTATCCAATATCAAAATAGAAAAAACTTTAAACTCATTTCTCTAGACAAAAAAAAATTATATTCTAATAATATATATAAGAATTATCTAATGGAGAACTCAGATAGTTTGGAGGTTGATATATTGGAAATAGAAAGCTTCTTGGAAGTGCTGGACTTAGTTTGTAAATAAAATAACTTTAATAATAAATACTATAAAATGGTATTTATATTTTGTCAGATGAAGGTCAGTTTTGAAGGTAAAGAAATAATTTTTAAACCAAATTAAAGCATAAAACCTCTACATTAACAATAGAGATGTAATGTTAATTCTCCTCTTCATGGTGCACTCTGGGTAACACCAATGAGCTCGTAAATACTGGTGGTTCTAGACCAGAAAAGTTTTCCTCACCACGCAAGACACAAACAAACGTACAAGCTGTAGACCATGTTTTTAAGCAAACCAAACAGTTAGGACTTGTTGACAAGAAATCTCAGACCATTCGTTCGTATTTGCCAAATAAACATAGAGAGTGTCAGCTTCTTTAAGAGTCAGCAGTTATCAAGACTATTGAAGGAAATCAATATTGATCAACTCAGAACAACTCGGAAAAGAGGCAACTCGGTACTACATACCATGATGGTATACTCTTCAGACAGTGAAATACACAGTGTCGCAGACAAAATTGGGGACTCAACCGTATCCAATGTTCATAAACTACCAATCACTTCATTGCCAACCTCAGTGATTCAAATACAACCGCACCCTGCAGTCTTTACTGGCGAATCCTTGGCGAAATGAGTTGAAGATAAAAATCTTAATCTCATTTTTGATGCTAAGACTGCTGTACTTTCAGATCCGCAGTGTGGAGGAAGGAATGTAATCTTGACGTAAGTTTCACCTCAAGTGATGGGAAATGTTGACTGCTGCGAGCAACCCGAAAAGTGTAGCAGAGGACATTCCACGCAGGGAAAACTGCAACCTCACAGTATATTGGAGATGATATGTATTAGTAGTGGAAACCCCTTACATAGTACTCCACAATTCACAGGAATTAGTATCTCTTTTAGTTGCAGAACTTTTTTCATTGAATACAACTTTATTTATATCAGGTTTGTCATTAGCAACCTCATTGTAACAATCCCAATACGATATATAAAATCTCTTGTTGCAGGTTGGTCTAGTTTTCTTCTCTTCGCTTGTAATTCATCATCACATTGATTACTAACAGAACTATCGCTGTTATCACTTTCGATTATTAATTAAAGTATCCTCTTTTTAATGCAAAAAGCCGTTTTGAAAAATCACTTTCAGTTCTTGAGAAATAAATTTTTGAAATGATCGACAATTTTCTCGAACTTTGCAATTTTCGCCGATTAAATTTTAAAAATTCGTATAACATCCATTTCTTGGAATATGAGTATGAAAATGTACCAAAGTGTTAATAAAAGTGTCTTCTTTTCAATGAACCAACCCGTTTTGAAAAATAGCATTTAGTTTTTGAGAAAACAATATTTGAAGTTTTGATAAAATTTTCGGTGTTGCAAATTTTCATCGATAATTTTCAAATTTCGCTATAAAATTAATTTCTTGAAGGATCCATGTGGAAATATCATCAATTATTAATTAAAGTATCCTCGTTTAATGCAAAAAGCCGTTTTGAAAAATCACTTTTAGTTCATGAGATAAAAATTTTTGAAATGATCGACAATTTTTTCGAATTTTGCAATTTATGCCGATTAAGTTTTAAAAATTCGTATAAAATCCAGTTCTAGGAATATGAGTATGAAAATTTCTCAAAGTGTTAATAAAAGTGTCTTCTTTCCAATGAACCAACCCGTTTTGAAAAATAGCTTTTAGTTTTTGAGAAAACAATATTTGAAGTTTTGATAAAATTTTCGATGTTACAATTTTCATCGATAACTTTCAAATTTCGCTATAAAATTAATTTCTTGAAGGATAATTGTGGAAATATCAATTATTAATTAAAGTATCCTCTTTTTAACGCAATAAGCCGTTTTGAAAAATCGCTTTTAGTTTTTGAGAAATAAGTATTTGAAATGATCAAACATTTTTTCAAATTTTGCAATTTTCGCCGATTAAGTTTTAAAAATTCGTATAAAATTCATTTTTTGGAATATGAGTATGAAAATTTCTCAAAATGTTAATAAAAGTGTCCTCTTTCCAAAGAACCAATACGTTTTGAAAAATAACTTAGTTTTTGAGAAAACAATATTTGAAATTTTGATAAAATTTTCGATGTTGCAATTTTCAAATTTCGCTATAAAATTAATTTCTTGAAGGATCCTTGTGGAAATAGCACAAATTATTAATTAAAATATCCTCTTTTTAATGCAAAAACCCGTTTTGAAAAATCACTTTCTGTTCTTGAGAAATAAATTTTTGAAATGAACGACAATTTTTTCAAATTTTGCAATTTTCGCCGAATAAGTTTTAAAAATTCGTATAAAATCCAGTTCTAGGAATATAAGTATGAAAATTTCTCAAAGTGTTAATAAAAGTGTCTTCTTTCCAATGAACCAACCCATTTTGAAAAATAGCTTTTAGTTTTTGAGAAAACAATATTTGAAGTTTTGATCAAATTTTCGATGTTACAATTTTCATCGATAACTTTCAAATTTCGCTATAAAATTAATTTCTTGAAGGATAATTGTGGAAATATCATCAATTATTAATTAAAGTATCCTCTTTTTAACGCAATAAGCCGTTCTGAAAAATCGCTTTTAGTTTTTGAGAAATATATTCTTGAACGATCAACAATTTTTTCAAATTTTGCAATTTTCGCCGAATAAGTTTTAAAAATTCGTATAAAATCCAGTTCTAGGAATATGAGTATGAAAATTTCTCAAAGTGTTAATAAAAGCGTCCTCTTTCCAATGAACCAATACTTTTTGAAAAATAACTTTTAGTTTTTGAGAAAACAATATTTGATAATTTTCAAATTTCACTATAAAATTCATTTCTTGAAGGATCCTTGTGGAAATATCGCCAATTATTAATTAAAGTATCGTCTTTATAATGCAACAAGTCATTTTGAAAAATCGCTTTTAGTTTTTGAGAAATAAATATTTGAAATATTCAACAATTTTTTCAAATTTTGCAATTTTCGCTGATTAAGTTTTAAAAATTCGTATAAAATTCATTTTTTCAAATATGACTATGAAAATTTCTCAAAATGTTAATAAAAGTGTCCTCTTTCCAATGAACCAACCCGTTTTGAAAAATAGCTTTTAGTTTTTGAGAAAACAACATTTGAAGTTTTGATAAAATTTTCGATGTTGCAATTTTCATCGATAATTTTCAAATTTCGCTATAAAATTAATTTCTTGAAGGATCCTTGTGGAAATAACACCAATTATTAATTAAAGTATCCACTTTTTAATGCAAAAACCCGTTTTGAAAAATCACTTTCTGTTCTTGAGAAATAAATTTTTTAGATGAACGACAATTTATTCGAATTTTGCAATTTTCACCGATTAAGTTTTAAAAATTCGTATAAAATCCAGTTCTTTTAATATAAGTATGAAAATTTCCCAAACTGTTAATGAAAGTGTCTTCTTTCCAATGAACCAACCCGTTTTGAAAAATAGCTTTTAGTTTTTGAGAAAACAATATTTGAAGTTTTGATAAAACTTTTGATGTTGCAATTTTCAAATTTCGCTATAAAATTAATTTCTTGAAGGATCCTTGTGGAAATATCACCAATTATTAATTAAAGTATCCTCTTTTTAATGCAACAAGCCGTTTTGAAAAATCGCTTTTAGTTTTTGAGAAATAAACATTTGAAATGATCAACAATTTTTTCAAATTTTGCAATTTTCGCTGATTAAGTTTTAAAAATTCATATAAAATTCATTTTTTGGAATATGAGTATGAAAATTTCTCAAAATGTTAATAAAAGCGTCCTCTTTCCAATAAACACGTTTTAAAAAATAGCTTTTAGTTTTTGAGGAATTAATTAAAGTATCCTCTTAAAGCTGTTTTGAAAAATCCCTCCGGCCGAAGGAGATGCCGAATATCTGGCTTTTCACAAAATCACTATCCGTTCCATCACTAATATGTATGATGGTGTGAAAACAGCAATAACCTTTATAAAAGTGTGAACAGTCTTGAAGCTGTAAAGTAACAGAAGTGGCAGAAAACGTGAACCTCTAGATCTTAAGCTGCTAAGCATGGATTTTGTTAAAGAACTTGGACTTCCCAAAGACAAGAAGCAAACATCTCACAAAGCATTGTATCTGCCAACTTAGCAGCAACGGGACGTCAAGAACCTATGGAATATGGTGACGACGACTAAATATCGTTAATATTCCCATTAAATTTTTGCAGTATTTCCGTATTAATCTGCATTAAGTTGCAGTATTAATCTAAAAACAAAGATCTTTTTGATAAATAATAAAATTTTAAATTGTATAAAATGAATTTGAGCCACAAATTCAAAATCAAACTCACATAAAGTGATTTCGTTCGACCAACTTTATTATCTCAACCGTATCATTTTTTGTTTCAATCACAAAGAGCCATTTCATTTTTTTCTGTAAATCATATCTCTGTAACACATTAAATTTTTACCTATTCGAATTAACGTTCCGGCGTGTTGGGTCTATTGTTGTTCATTTGGTGCGCGCCAGAAATCGCCAATATCACATAATATCATCAAAATGTTCAACGATATACACCGCGCGGCGGTATTGCTCGCCGAATAATAAGTTAATATACGCTATCGAATTTTATCCGCGTTAATAATATGCAATTTCGAACGTTTGTATCTATTTATAAAATTGAAGCCGGACTATTCTAGTCCCCCCAGTTGCTGCTGCATGGTGTTGGTGGGGTAATTTAAATATCCCTGATTTGCATACCGGAATTTAAACGTGGATATCACGATACACAATGAAAATATTACTGGAAATAAAAATAAGTTAAATTTTGTTGATGGAGTTAATGAAACTTTTTGTGTAAATGTGGAAGGTAAATTGTGGTGCAGTAACTTCTCTCGGAATGGAATGGAACCGAACAGGATTCGATATGGAACAAATTGTCCCGGACGAGCGGAGGCTTAATTAGGATGTGAACCCAACTTTCAGCTACTACTATACAGTGGTGGCGTTCCCGTCACTTCCCCAAGACAAACACTAACTTGTTCCCACTAATCACAAAGGACCTGTCGGTAGTATTCGCAAAACCAAAACCCATCCCCTGAGACGACCAAATCCCTTCTAAGACCGATAAACTACGCTCTAATTACATTCAAACTACATAGTTTGGATATTGATTCGAAAACTTAAAAAAAAAAACAAATTTTGTGTGCTTATGAACGTATAAGTTTATATTTTCTCTACCGGTTTCGCAGTTTTTAACTGCATCATCAGGAGAATCCTTAAAATACAAAAATTAAACACATCAATGTTACAAAATTTCTTACTAACTTCTAAATTACTGCAAAATTTAATTGTTGTAGTATTGGAATAGTAAGTAAAAACGTTGAAATAAAACAAATATAAAATAATTTGAATTCATGGCTTTAGCCAAGAACTGGCACATAACTTGTAATCCGGCATTACAACTTCAAAGTAATTTCCAGGATAACACTTCTTCTTCTTTGGAAACACAAAATATTCCTCCAAACACTATATCAGAAGTAGAGATTACCCCAATCATAGAAGTAATTCATTCGGAAGTTATTACGCAAAAACAATGTCAAAATGAAAATGAGTTGAGAAGTAAGTCTGATTATGCAGAGTTGCTTATTATACTTACTTTTATAGAATGGTCGAGCCGTAGGAGACCTGTTATTAAAAAAAATTGTAACAAATCTGTATCAACGCAATTTGAAAAGTTGGCAGAAAGAAAGGAAAGTTTATTAACAGCACTCACAGAACAGACCAGTAAGCAAAATATTTGAAAAATTGAAATTTCAACAATATCAATCTGATATGATCTTTCAATTTAATTCTTATGAGTCGCTCATGTCCTTTATAAATAAGATGTCATATGTCATTATAGCACAGATAATTGCCGTGTGTAAGAAGTTTTTGTTACCTTTTGAGTTCTTCATTCACACAGACAATGCAATTCCATGCACAATGCACGTCTAAACCAACAAACTCTAGAGAAAGTGAGACGCAAAAGAGAAAACGTTTTAGATTCTCTGATGCAGATAGATTAAAATGTATTAAAGAATTATACGGCATTTTAGCTGAAGATGACCTTATAACAGAAGAAGAAGAATGGATTCGACTTCATGATGCTTTAATGTATGATAATTCCAGTAGGTTTAAGTCATGCAGCCTTAGGTTATTGAAGGACCACATAGTAGATCAAGATTCTCAGGAGGCGACAGAATCTGGGAAAGAACGCTTACAAACACCATGGGGTGACCGCATGAAAGACCTGATAACCGTGTGGGATAACTATCAGAAATTAGCAGATAGTGCTAATAAAGGTCCCAAATCAAAAAAAGAATCTGCTTCGCAACAGAGAGATATGGAGCTGGCTAAGAAAATACGAGATGCAGCAATGGGAACGAATGAGAGCTGTTCATTAGATGAAGAAGAAATTAATGATGGAGAATGCAGTAATACTTCTTTTACTTTGGAATGTTCTGAAAAGAATACTCCTACTTCTTCTCTACGTATCACTAAGAAAAGGAAAAAGAAAGAAGTTATTCCTAGTGTATATGTATATTTGGCCGAAAAAGCAAGGTTGGAAAATGATTTAAAAAAAGAAGAGTTAAAATTACAACAGCAGCAACATGCTGACCAAGTGCAGTTACAAGAATTGCCTTCGATTTAAAAAGGCTAAACTAGAATTCGAAAAAGTTAGGTGGGAGAAAGAAGCCCGGCAGAAAGACGCCGAAATAGAAAAAAATAATTTACTAAGCTTATTACAAACTCTAATAAATAAGAATAAATAACATGGTTTATCAAATAGTTATTAGTAGGTAAATAAATAAGTTGGCATACATAAGTTGTGTAAACTTTATTAATTATTCGATCAACACATCTTTTATGTACAGGGTAGTTATATAATTTACTGTGGAAGTGATTTTTAAGATACTGAAAGGTTTCATCTAGAAATCGATTGTGGTTATGTTTTCATTTAATAACCAATAGATTTCCACAAGTTTCATGTACCAGGTGGCCAAATAAGAAAGTCCGGAAACTTCTTTATATTCATCCACAGAACTGTGTTCCGGCACAGTATGACACTTATAACAGTTATTTACTGTAGAAAGTATTCCAATAATGACGGAGGTTCTACATCAAAATAAGTCGAAGTTACACTGCCATACAAGCATGTATGCGCATTCGCTAAAAGTGCTGCAACAAGATAGTACTTTCCAACAGGTTGTAAATACAATTTCTGTTTTTTTTTTAAATCTAGATAGGCAAATTATTGCACAAGTTTTCCGAAGCTCCATTCTACACATTGCCGAACTTTGGACATTTCTCGATTGAACCTGATTTGCATTTCTGACAATGTAGTGCTAGAATAGGGCCGTATTAATTGTTTCTTTAAAGGGTACCCTTCATCACCATAAATACAATATGGATTACAGTATAGCTGTAATTGATCTAGTATAAAGGTATCCTTCAAAATGAAAGCATCATGCCTTCGACCTGGATATGGCATGCTCATATGCATAACAATCTCATTTGGCAATGTAATACGTTGAAATTTCATGCAATGGAGAGGTTTATGTCCATTATACATCTCTTTTTGATTTATTGTGGGTCTACATATTGCTCGAGCAGTTCCATCAATAAATCCAATGCAGTTTGTTAAAGGAGCGCTCTTCGCATGTACCATTCTGGCCAATTCCTTCTGATAATTTAACGTAAACCATGTATCTTCAGATATGTTAAGTAAAAGTGTGCTCCATTTGCCATATATCATATGCCATATATTGCTCTATTATCTCATTTAATAATTTACTTAAGGAGGTATAGTGTAATCCAAATTCTTCCTGCAATTCCTTCAATCGCTTTGGGTAAACAAACCTGCGTAGTAATAAGCACAACCCTCCAATTCCTTAAAAGTATAATACAGTTCAGTATATAGTAATTCTTAAAAATTATTAATTACTACATGCCATCTATAATATGTTGATCGCTTGTTTCTATCCTATTGGGTAGATGTAAAGCTTGATAAAGTCGAATGATGTCATGCTTTTCAAAACGAAACATAAATTGGCAATTTTCTGGTGGTATAAAATGAAAATTAAATTTCGCTATCGAATACAGTGTCTTCCTTTCTTTAACTGCTTTTTCTAAAGAAGTAAACACAAGAAATTCTTCAACATTATCAATATCAAACAATATGAGATTGTGCAAATCTTCTGTATACACTTTTGTCATTGTTGGTCTAGCACATGTCAATCTACATGTCAACAAATAATTGTATATTACCACACATGTTTTCAATTAATAACATTCAGGTTATGTTTCACATTATAACTTAAAAGTTGCAACATAACGTAACGAAAACACACTACCGCAAACTCTTTATTTACACTACTTTCCTGAAATAACGGAGCCAATCAGAATTCGATTTTGAATTGTAAGCACCGACGTTAACCGCAAACAGGTTTTCAAGAAATTAATGTACGTTACGTTATAATCAAAAAATGGCCGCCTAACACCTAACGTAACGAAAATACACTACCGCAAACTCTCTAATAATATCTAAATAAAATTGGTTATTATGTTATAAATTTTAATTTAAGAGGTTAGGGAAATAATTCGCCAAAAGTTGATTTCTAGCATTTCCTAGTAATTCACCATCTTCTATATCAAGGTTATCTACCTCGATAGTATTTACGTTTATTCCAGGATCATATGTTATATATATGTTATGTAGTACTGCTGTAGCAACAATTACTGTCATTGCAGTTTCTAGTTTCAATCGGAGCTTGAGTGCATGTACAGGAAATCTTCTCTTCCACACGCCATATTGCCGTTCCACTGGATTTCTAGTTCTTATTAAAGATTCATTATATAGTTCTTTTACTCTATTTCGGGTATTCAGCAAAGGTGTTACCAAATATTTAGTATTACGATATCCGCTGTCACCCACTAGCAAAGCATTACCAAACTCATTATTTTTAAACCTTTGCTTTAATAATGAATTATCAAAAATGTGTTGATCATGGGCCGATCCTGGCTAATGAGCAATAAATCCAAAATTTTTAAATCCGCCGAGGACACAGTTTGAACATTCAATGAAAAAAAGCCCTTTCGATTCCGGAATGTCTCTGCACGTGGTCCACCTATAATTATTATCAACTCATTAATATTAATTCATATGTTTCGATTAAAAGAGATTGCTTACCTGGCGAAATAATGCTAATATGAGTACAGTCGATACTGCCTATCACCCGTGGAAATCTAGCTTTTCCCAAGGACAGTAGAATCTAACAGGACTGCTACATGCATTGTATTTTTGTAGCCCACTACGGGTTGGTTGCCCGCACTCTACGTCACACTATTTGCCACGCCCTGTTAACTGTCACTCAGTACTACGCGTTTGCTGTGTGTTTTTAGAGATTTAGAGGTTACATGATAGACATTAATACGTCTAAAAAAATAAAACTTCAAAAATAATATGAATACGTCTACGATATAACCTCTAAAACCACAGCAAACGCATAGAGCTGGGCGTGGCAAATGGTATGACGTAGTTTGCGGGCAGGTTGTCACAACAATGGATGTAGCAGTCCTGTTAGATTCTACTGTCCTTGGCTTTTCCATAAAATTGTTCTTGTGATTTCTCTATTTGGTCACCAGTAGACATACGTATATATTCTGGTGCCAATTCTGCAAGCGCAGTAGATACTCTTTTTACAATATTACAGGCACTGCTCTTACTAACATTAAAATAATCGCCACATGAAATCAAGAACTTTCCTGTAGCATAGAATCTCAGTGCAAGGAGCAATTGGTCGATAGGAGAGATGCTGTGATTCCTAAAAATTCGATTATTTATAAATTATTTATTTATTATTATTATATTATTATTATGAAATACAAACCTGTCAGTTTGGAATTCTAATCTCGTCTCAATTTTAACCAAGATTGACAAAACTGTACTCTTTTTTAACCGAAATCTAACAAAAAAATCTTAGTCGTCTAAATCCTTAAAGTGGTTTTGTCTTTGTTTTATAATACATATATGGTCGACGTTTATAATGCAAAAGTTGGACAATATTCACAGGGGTAACACTCAGGAGTACCATCTGTTTTCTATCTTGTAATTTGCTGCCTGTCGGGTAGAAAGTTACTGGATAAACGCGTCACTGAGGTTATCTGTGAGACAAGTTTATCCATGAGTTGCGTATCTGACAGATTTAGGCCCGTTACTACCAAACAAATGCTATGTGTCAGTTAAGCTATCTATAAGATACAATTTATCTCGTAGATAACAGGGTCGTGCGTACTACCACCTCCATTTATCTCATAGTTAAGAAATCCTTGAGATAACCAAAGAATCTAGTGATTTTTTGGTCTCTTATGTTAAATTGGCAGCTCTATGTGGTCAAAAGACCTACTATTAGGTATTTTGACGATGTTCTAACCTTAAAATTAAAATTTGGAAATGGAGACTGAGAAAAGGCGACGAACCACCAATTTCATCAAAGAAGAATGCGAACATCTTCTTGAATTTGTTATCAAACATAAAAACGTAATAGAAAACAAAAAAAGTGATGCAGTTACATGGCAAGGAAAGCAAAAAGTATGTATATCTCGTATTATTGTATGTTAAAACAATAATGGCACAACTAACGTGATGAACGACTGAAGATGCCAATTGTACACTCACTCTTGCAAAATCTGCTAACAGTCAGCAACAAACAGTTTGAAGGAGGTACAGCATTATTACTAAAATTTTGATAAATTTTACATTAAATAATAGCAATCAACAAATTACTTACGTCATGGATGGAGGTTTTATTACATCTTCTATTTGATTCAAAAGGTGATGAAAACTTTTTTTCGAGAGACGAAATTTCGTCATAAATTCAACATCGGAATGAATATTTAAATGGTCAACTCTGCTCCTTATTGTCCTTTCGCTTCTTATAGGAAATAATTCATTGATTTCTTTAAAAATTTGTTCTTCAACTCCAATGTCGAAGAAATTATCTATGATGATTTTATCAAATGTTGATTATTAATAGCTTTTTATTTAAATTTATATTACTTTTCTTATTTTAACTGAAATAGTAAAACGCTCGAATTTTATACGTCAGTGTAAATTCTATTTGAGTTTAGGTATCCGCAGTTATCCCTTAGATAGCAACCTATCCGACACCCAATCCACGGGTTACAGATATTTCGAAAGTTATCCCTTGGATAGCGGTATCTATAAGATAAATACAGTGGTAGTAACCAATTTTTAAGCTATCCGATAGATAACGCTATCAGAGACTTTAACCACAGTATAAATAACAGACAGTACTCTCACTCGGTTTGGCGGGAAGATATGCGCAGCCCTCATTACGCAGGCGAGCGGCCATTACGCTGGTTTAAATCTTGCTAATCGCCAGTGTGTCTGTGAGGTTTGTTTTTATGCAGAGCCGTAACGACAAGTGTAAAGATTAAAATAAAATATCAAATATTATAAATAATGACGTTATTACTT
The DNA here is from genome assembly GCF_000648695.1 of Onthophagus taurus. Lineage (NCBI taxonomy): Eukaryota > Metazoa > Arthropoda > Insecta > Coleoptera > Scarabaeidae > Onthophagus > Onthophagus taurus. Next base: position 336,547 of record NW_019280804.1, read on the forward strand.
ATATAATATATAACTCAATAACTAATGTTTTTATCAGTTCAGAAATTTAATTGCGAATAACTTTTTTAATTTAATATTTTCGACGTTTTAAATATTTTTAATGCGGACCTGTTGTGTTTTATGCCAGAATAATGGCTTCGAGGTCATTGAAAATCAATTCGCCACATCAAACGTGCCGCCACTGAGTGAGAGTACTGTCTGTTATATATACTGTGCTTTAACTATGAGTGGTAGTAGTGGGCCTTAACTCGATATTGATAAACCGAGTAAAACTTACGTCAAATCAACTAACTTCGGTTAAAAATACAACAAATTAAACGTCATTAAACTAGTTAAACTAAAAAACAAAAAGAAAAGATTAAAAATTATTGAGAAGTACAACACGTGTTGCTGCGAAAACATGAAAATGAGGTTAAGAAGCAAAAAGTATCTGGTGGAAAGAAACTTATTGACAAATTCAACCTGTAAAAATTAATTAAAACCAAAAAGGAAGGTATTTACTACAGAAATATAGGTTTGAAAACAAAGTATAGTTTTACTCGATTAATTTTTTGTTTTATTTGCTTGATTTATTGAAATACCTCTAGAAGCCAGTAAGAAATTTTGTAACATTGATGTGTTTAATTTTTGTATTTTAAGGATTCTCCTGATGATGCAGTTAAAAACTGCGAAACCGGTAGAGAAAATATAAACTTATACATTCATAAGTGCACAACATTTGTTTTATTACTCCGGACTTAAAGAAAACACCCAATTTCTATTAAAAAAAAACCCACAAATAATATTACACCCCAATTAACCCATATACGTGAAGAGGACATTCCCTAATTGGAAAGAAAACGTCCGAAACGAATTTCAAAAAAGTAAAAAATAAAGGGCTTAACAAACAAAAAAGTTTAAAGTATTAAAAAAAAGGAGATAAAACGAGTCACAGTCGACGGTTTTTTAATCGAATTTTCGCACTAATTCCGATGCCTCGGCGGGTAATTCAATTTTCACCATATCGGGACCGTGCGGTGCAAAGAAAGAATGAAAAAAAAGTGGAATGGGGGGGCCCCGTTGTTTACTACCGAATTTGGGGCGGGTTTGTAATTGAGACACACGAAACGATCGATTTCACGCGACCGGTTTCACTTCTAAGAACTGAACTTTTTTAATCGAAACTATTCTAAGTAAGGTTGATTTTCCACGAAAAAATTCCTTGTCGGAAAGTCGTGTTTGTAAAGTTCACGAGAAAATTATTATAATTTTTTGACAGTTCATTCTTTGAATTTTTATGATCATATTTACAATTTTTTATATTTTATCATAAACTAGAATCTTTATTCTTCAATTTAAGATATAAATCGCTGTATTGCCACCCGGTTATGATAATATCAATAAGATGTTGAAACAGTTGGATGAAAAGGTTCATGAATTTATTGTATGTATGTAGTTTCACGTGGGGATGAGTTACTCACAGCACTTAGGCCCCAGCGGACCCTTTGTACGTCCCCACAGTTTACTGTTCATTCAAGGGTCAGAAAACCAGCCCAATCTTTTCATGAACGTTAATATAGAACAGAAAGGTATGTTCCTTATATCCGAAATTTGGAGCCATGGTACTCCGAAAATAGATTCCCTTAAGTACACGAGGTTTGGACAGTCACAAACAGTATGACTTACCGTCTCGTCTTCCATTTCACACCCTCTACAGAGGGGCGTATTCGCCAGCTTCATGTAAAACATGTGCTTACGTAACCTGCAGTGTCCGGTCAGGAAGTGGGTGAGAAGCCTCAAGTCACTTTTCGATTTTCCCAGAAACTGAGTAGATGTCTTCCGGTCAGGGTAGAGCAGAGTTTTCTTAGCAAAGGCACCTACTGCCGTCCCATCCCATCTATCGCAAAAAGCTCGGTGGGAGATGGAGTTTATCAGTTTTGATGCTGTATTAACAGCTAGTGGTACAAACGGTTCAGGGGAGATCGGTGACTTGTTAGCCGCCCGTTTCGCCAACCTGTCCAATGTGTGTATGATGCCTGCCAACCGCCAACATAGCCTGTCTGCTATCAGTACAGATTACAACGTTTCTGCCGACTTTTTTGGAGTCGATAATCGCATCGGCTGCTATATTTATAGCAATTAATTCGGCTTGAGCAGTCGTGCAATACGATCCTAACGAAGTGGAAAGGTGCAGCTGGAGATCGTGCGAGAAGATTCCCGCTCCGGAACCGCCAAAGTGTGGCTTGCCTAAGAAAGTAGGTGTAATGTAGTCAGTGCGAGCTTTAAGAAGGGGTTGTTTACTAACAGCCTCACTCCAGAGCTTGCTCCTGACTATTCCCATTTTAACAACCTGCTTTTCATTTACTGATCGCAACCGAAGCAATGCCATCACGGCCACCTCCCTGATAAAAATATCTAGGGGCAGCACGTTTAACATAGTCTCCATTGCAATCGTAGGTGTAGATCTCACAGCGCCTGTGATTAGCAGGCAGGCCAGTCGTTGCAATTGATGCAGCAATGTAGCTTTATATGCATGTTTTAGTGCTGAGCACCAGACTATGGCTCCGTGAGCTACCATGGGTCTTATCACAGAAGTGTAGATCCACATTGTAACTTTCGGATTTAATCCCCAAGTATTCCCAATAGCCCTTCGGCACTGGGTCAGTACAATCGTTACTTTTTTGATTTTGCAACTAATGTGTGATGTCCAAGTTAGTCCTTTGTCCAAGATAACACCCAGATATTTCACCTCTGGAGCAAAGGTTAATGGATTATTGCAGAAATTGGGTGGCGTTAAGTGTCCCAGTTTCTTCTGTTTAGTGAAGAGAACAGTCTCTGTCTTTTTAGGATTGACAGAGAGGGTATGTTCTTCACACCATCGTTCAACGAGTTTAAGTGCCTGCTGCATTCTGTAACAAAGAAAATTGTCAGGTTTACCTCTTAACAAAATAGCCACGTCGTCTGCGTAACCAACTGTGAAGAGATATTTATTATTTAACTCACGTATGAGATCATCAACTATTAAGCACCAGAGAAGCGGTGCGCGAGTACCCCACCTTGTGGGCAACCCTTAACCACAGCTCTCTGTACTGTGTGTCCTTTCGCCTTAGTCTAAACAACTCTGCTTGCTAGCATTGTTTTAATCCAGCCCGCGATAAAGGTGGTTTTGTCAAACGCTCCCTCTATGTCAAGGAAAGTTCCCAGAATGGACTCTTTCGAATCAAATGCTTGTTCGATGCGCCCCACTACCATGTGTAGGGCGCTATCCACAGATTTACCGTTGATATATGCATGTTGGTTGAAATGCAAAGGAAACGCTTTAAGTACATTCTCTCTAATGTAATGTTCACATAGTCTTTCAAGCGTCTTTAAAAGAAATGATGAGAGACTAATTGGTCGAAAGGCTTTAGGATCCGTTGAGTCCTTTTTTCCATTCTTTGGTATAAAGGTTACTGTAACCTTCCTCCAGCTGATGGGAACGTATTTAAAGGCTAAGCAGGCCTTAAAAACTCTCATCAAGTGTATTTTCATATCCTCTAGACTCCATTGAAGAAGAGCAGGAAATATACCGTCGGGTCCGGGTGTTTCGGAGGGCTCAAAACTGCCGACAGCCCACTCTACCAACTCATTCCTTACAACCTGGTTAGCTATCTGCCAGTCCTGGCTGCTAGGACAGTTGTTAAATTCCACTTGGTGTAGAAGCATTGAAAAATCTTGCAAAGAACCTGGAAAATAAACATCCATTAATAAATGCAACGATTCTTCTGGATCCTTGGCAAAACTGCCATCAGACTTTTTTAGAATGTCATGACTGTGCTTTTGGCCGCGAGATAGTATTTTGTTTAGGCGTGAGGCCTCAGCAGCGCTCTTCACCTCTTCACAAAAACCTCTCCAGGCTTGTCGTTTCTTTTGTCGCACTAAATGTTTGAATTCTGACTGGTGTGTTTTGAACAAGGTCCAGTCAGAATTCAGTCTAGTTTGTTTTGCTTTATTAAAAGCTTTTCTGCAAGTGACCCTCAGTGAATGTAGATCAGGAGTCCACCAAGGTGTAGCCCTACCTCTCTCCTCCACAATTCTCTCAGGACATGCACTATGGAAGGCATGAGTTAGTGTGTCACCCACGAGGTTTGAGTAATACTCCAATTCATCGGTATTTCCAGGAAGGGCATCTGGAAAATCTCGCAATTGCTCATTTAAACAGCTTGCAAAAATGCTCAAGTCAGTCCGCTTTGGATCCCGGACCCTCTTTCTCAAGAGCATAATTGGTCCTAAATCAAAAGTGATCCATCTATGGTCAGACATAGACGCTTCCTGGCAGACACACCAGTTGCTAATGTTTTGAGATACGTTCGCCGATGCCAAGGTCAAATCAATAATCGTCTGACACCTAGCATTGACGAACGTGGGTTCACAGCCTTGGTTGATTATTTCCAAGTCATTACTCGTAATGAATTCAAGCAAGGTCTTACCTCGAAAATTTCCTTCGTCACATCCCCAGGCAACAGAATGAGCGTTGGAGTCGCAGCCTACAATGAGTAGCCATTTATTTACCTTACTAGCGTTGACTAATGTTGCCAAGGCCGCAGTAGGAGCCATCTCTTCTATAGGCAGGTAGACAGATGCTAGAGTCAGCGTCGTTTTCTTCTTCGCTAGGAAGCATTGAATCCTGACTACAGCGGAATCCCGATTTGATTCCTCCGGCAGGAGATACGCGGAGATATGTCTAGGAACATAGATTGCAGCTCTCGGTCGATCCTGAGTACTGAAAAAGGAAAAGAACCGCTAAGAGAACCGAAACCAGAAACATTCGAGTTGATAGTCCATGGCTCTTGAATCAGAGCAATGGTGTTTTGCATCATGTCAAGGTACCTGCATAATACCGCAGTTGCAGCCCTGCCACGGTGCAAGTTGCATTGTATTACCCTTAAAGTTGCAGGGTCCTCTCCAATCTCCTCTCTAGGCATCTGGATGTGGGGAGCAGGTGGGAGTCATCAACATTGAGTCAGACAGATCCGATGACGACCTGTGCGAGGTGCCCACTGGTTTTGCCCTTTTTGAGCCGGTGGTTTCACCAACCCGCTCAGTGGTCATGGACGCAGAAGCTGCCTCCAATCTAACCAAGGGAGAAACTGAGCTGGACTGCTCAGCCCCGGTCGTCTCGGTCTTGTTTGGTCATGAATTTATTATTAAGATGTATAACTTTTGTATTTCTAATCATCTCTTTCCACACGAATGGAAAACGAGTGTTGTAATTTGCATACCCAAGAAAGGTGGAAATTTAATGACTCCTAACGGTTATAGACCGATTACACTCCTACCTGTAGTTGGCAAAAACTTTGAAACACTGTTAAAAAAGAAGTTATGGGATTTTGTGGATAGATACATTCTTGATCATCAATTTGGCTTCAAGCCAAAAACATCCACGATTGAATGTTCCCAGAGCCATGGTGGCACTAATTGACAGTTTTTTAACCAATCGAACTCTGTGTGTTAAGGTAAATGATACAACCTCCAATGTGTTTTTTCCAAAACAAGGAGTGCCGTAGGGTTCTCCGCTTTCTACAACTTTGTTTAATGCTTTCGTACATGATACGATGTCCATAGTACCTACCAACTTTGCTTATATGCTACAGTATGCAGATGATACAGCGTTAGTCACTCACAATACGACCTTAAAAAAGCATTAAATAGACTTCAAACATTGACTGTGGATGTAGAAAAATGGTTCAAAATTTGGCGAATCCCCATAAACCCTCAGAAATCAAAACTGCTTCTACCTCTTCATCGGACCACATCAGACCTGAATATTCTCCGACCATCAGATTCGCAAGCACCTTACTCCAGCCAAAGAAGACATGCAAAAATTTATGAGAAAGCACAAATTATTCCAATCATTGAACGCTTATCCATCCTAAAACAAAAGTCATACAAGAAAATGTCCTCAAACCTTTCCCCTCTCTTCCAACGCTCTGATTTTGACACCATTTTTAAAACCATCAGGGTCGGCAGCCCATTTCAGTACTATGGCTAATGAGTGTTATACATATAATTTTATTGCTATTGCTATGAAAAATAAAGTTGGTGTTGGAGTTGTTTCGTCTTTAACAATTTTTTTCAAAAAACTTTTATAATCATACCAACTATTTTTTATATTTTATCATAAACTAGAATCTTTCTTCTTCAATTTAAGATATAAATCGTTTTATCGCTATGAAAAATATAGTTGATGTGATGCTTTAACGATTTTAGCAATTTTTAGACATTCAATTAAGAAAGTTTCGTCTTTAACAATTTTTGTCAAAAAACTTTTATAATCATACCAACTATTTTTTATGTCTTATTATAAACTAGAATCTTTATTCTTCAATTTAAGATATAAATCGCTTTATTGCTATGAAAAATAAAGTTGATGTGATGCTTTAATGTTTTTAGCAATTTAAAGATATTCAATTGAGAAAGCTTCGTCTTTAACATTCTTTTTCAAAAAACTTTTATAATCATACCAACTATTTTTTATATCTTATCATAAACTAGAATCTTTATTCTTCATTTTCAGATACAAATCGCTTTATTACTATGAAAAATAAAGTTGATGCGACGTTTTCAGCAAGTTTTAGATATTCAATTGAGAAAGCTTCTTCTTTAGCAATTCTTTTCAAAAAATATTTATGATCATACCAACTATTTTTTATATCTTATCATAAACTAGAATCTTTATTCTTCAATTTGAGATATAAATCGTATTATTGCTGTTAAAAATAACGTTGGTGTGACGTGTTGAAGATTTTTTTTTATTTCCTTATTTCGTAATTTTAAAAATTCCTTATTTAACAATTTTTTTAGAAAATTTGTATAATCAAAGTCATTTTTTATATTTCATCATAAATTACAATCTATCATCTTCAATTTAAGATATAAATCATTTTATTTCCAAAACTTTTTATTTTATTTTTAATATTTCCTTAAAAATCAGAACATTTTAACCTATTTTTATGTATCACACTCCATATCTTACACTAAATTCATTTTAAGAAGTATAGATGGCGCTTTAATTAGTGTTTTGTTTTCAGCCATCTTGATTTTATAGAAATACCGATATCTTAGGTGTTATAATCGAGTTTGGGCTCATTTTACATGTTTTTTAACAATCTTATTAATAATTTATTTAGTAGCAATCTTGAATTTAAACATTAAAATTTTTTTACTTAGTGAGTTTTTTTTAGGATTACATATATTTTTCTTTCGATTTATTTGCCATTTCACACACTTTACACTTCACGTCTTTGCTGAGTAAACAGTTTCGCAACTTGCTGTTATTACAGCTGATGTGCCAGGGAATCGTCTTCGAAAAGGCCATCAAAGGGATTCTCAACGAGAATTTAAGAAAAAAAGAGACGCTTCTGTTACGGTTTTAGAAGTGCAAAGAAACGTAATCCTCTATCAAAACTGTCAATCATTTTCGAAAAGGGAATGAAAAGAACAAGGAATAAAGCTTAAATTTTTTCTAAGATAAATAAATATGATATTATTATTTTATTTATTTTTGGGGGATTCTTTGTGGAAGTTTCCCAAGAATACAAAAATAAGTTTTTATTAATTATTTTTAATTAATTAATTTTATACATCATCACAAATAATAAAAATCTAAAAAAGATCATATTTTAAAAGGTATATGAGATATCAAGATGAAGTAAGAACCATTTTATAACAGATTTAATTAAGTTTTAATGTTCCAAATAGAATTTCTTGATTTCTAATAATTCCGATTATACGACTTTTTGAATTAAGCTGTCTTTGGTGAATGAAGATAAATTGATATTAAGGGAATTTTCAATCATCATATCTCAAAAACGAATTGAGATATTGCTATGAAGTAAACACTATTTTAAAGCAAATTTATTTGTTAGTAGAGTTGGTGAAAATTATTTTCTTATTTCTACAAATCTGGTCGTTATGATTTTTTTGATACCACTCTATTCGATTAATAAAGATTAATCTAAAAAAAATCATATCTCCAAAAATAGATGAGATATCGAGATGAAATAAGAACCATTTTACTCCAAATTTAATGCAGTTTTAACACTCCAAAGAGAATTTTTCAATTTCTAATAATTCCAATAATACGATTTTTTTAATTAAGCTCTCTTTGGTGAATAAAGATAACTTGATATTAAAAGAACTTTCAGTCATCATATCTCAAGAACGAAATGAGATATTTCAAAGAATTGAACACTATTTTAATGGAAATTTATTTGTTAGTTGAGTTGATGAAAATTATTTTCTTACTCCTACAAATCTGGTCGTTATGATTTTTTTGATACCACTCTATTCGATTAATAAAGATGAATCTAAAAAAATCATATCTCAAAAAGTAGATGAGATATCAAGATGAAATAAGAACCACTTTACTCCAAATTTAATGTAGTTTTAACACTCCAAAGAGAATTTTTCAATTTCTAATAATTCCAATAATACGATTTTTTGAATTAAGCTTTCTTTGGTGATTAAAGATAAATTGTTATTAAGGGAACTTTCAATCATCATATCTTAAAAACGAATTGAGATATTGCAATGAAGTTAACACTATTTTAAAGAAAATTTATTTGTTAGTTGAGTTGGTGAAAATTATTTTCTTGCTCCTACAAATCTGGTCGTTATGATTTTTTTGATACCACTCTGTTCGATTGATAAAGATTAATCTAAAAAAGATTATATCTCAAAAAGTAGATGAGATATCAAGATGAAATAAGAACCGTTTTACTCCAAATTTAATACAGTTTTAACACTCCAAAGAGAATTTTTCAATTTCTAATAATTCCAATTATACGATTTTTTGAAATAAGCTCTCTTTGGTGAATAAAGATAACTTGATATTAAAAGAACTTTCAATCATCATATCTCAAGAACGAAATGAGATATTGCAATGAAGTGAATATTATTTTAAAGCAAATTTATTTGTTACTTGAATTGGTGAAAATTATTTTCTTACTCCTACAAATCTGGTCGTTATGACTTTTTTGATACCCCTCTGTTCGATTAATAAAGGTTTATTTAAAAAAATCATATCTCAAAAAGTAGATGAGATATCAAGATGAAATAAGAACCGTTTTACTCCAAATTTAATACAGTTTTAATCCTCCAAATAAAATTTTTCAATTTCTAATAATTCCGATTATACGACTTTTTGAATTTAGCTCTCTTTGGTGAATGAAGATAAATTGATATTAAGGGAACTTTCAATTATCATATCTCAGAAACGAATTGAGATATTGCAATGAAGTGAACACTATTTTGATGGAAATTTATTTGTTAGTTGAGTTGGTGAAAATTGTTTTCTTACTCCTACAAATCTGGTCGTTATGATTTTTTTGATACCACTCTATTCGATTAATAAAGATTAATCTAAAAAAAATCATATCTCAAAAAGTAGATGAGATATCGAGATGAAATAAGAACCATTTTACTCCAAATTTAATGTAGTTTTAATACTCCAAAGAGAATTTTTCAATTTCTAATAATTCCAATTATACGATTTTTTGAATTAAGCTTTCTTTGCTGAATAAAAATAAATTGATATTAAGGAAACTTTCAATCATCATATCTCAAAAACGAATTGAGATATTGCAATAAAGTGAACACTATTTTAATGGAAATGTATTTCTTACTTGAATTAATCAAAAAAAAAAAATAAAGCATGTTCCAAATAGAATTTCTTTTTTTTAATAATTCCGATTATACGATTTCAACAAATTGTCCAAGACTACAGAAATGTTTTTTATTAATTATTTTTAATTGACATCATTTTATGCTTCATCACAAAGAATAAAAAAGTTACCACAACCAACCATCAATACCTCAAAATATTATTTTACAATTTTCGATGGCTCTCTCGAGCGAAAATGAAAGAATAACATCGAAGGTCCGATCTCGGTGACATTTTCGTTCGTTTCAACTAAAACCCGGCATAACGTTGCGCAAAAAAGTTTTTAAATAATAAAACAAAACGGAATTATAAAAAATGAAGTAAAAAAAGCCTTTTGTCCACCGCATCGAGCTTTAAAGAACAACCGACAGTGTTAATTAAGCTACAAAAGATCTCGCGACCGAAACAATGAATTTCTACTCTCTTTCTCTTTCACCGCTGCTGATTCTCTTTTAGCTCGGGGGACACGAAAATTCCCTCATTCACTGTAAAGAAGAAAAGTACTAATGGCGTATAAAAGATATCGCCCGAGCATTTTTCATTCTGAAACTTCGGTGTGCCGGAAGTAATTAAGGAGTGACGTGAAATTGCAAAGTGCCAACCGTCACCAAGCGGAGTGGGAACCCCCTTCTTCGTTTCGCGAGGGGGTGGCTAAAAAAACCACCCTGCGTTTGGGTTCAATGCATCCCCTTCTCGTATTTAATGTTAAACTAAGAGACAAAGACTACTTTTGCGTCATCAAACAATTTTTTTTAACTTTACGTGATTTCGTATTAATTGGAACTTTGCCAACCAAATTTTAAAGAGATTGCATGCAACTAAGTTTGCTAATAACGACCCAACCGAATGAAAAATTTAATTTATTACATACTTGTTAACTTGCCACTCAACACGAGAGTCTCATAATAACCCTTTTATAAACATATCGGTAAAGATCCGCAAATAAGAAACTGTGTAACCGTTTATAAACAGTTTGTAATCAGCTTATAAACGTTTTAACGCGGTTATTATACCAATCCAAGAAGTAACTAAAATTTCGTGGTCAATAATCAAGTAATTAACAGTTTACGTGACTTTACACGGAAAGTGATGAAGATGAAGAAGATTCCTCCTCCTTGTGCTTTTTGAAAAGAAGTGGAAGAAGGAGCCGACGTCGTCATTTCATGGATAATTATATCCGTTCTTCGACGGTGTTGCGATGGACGTCGCCGACTCCACGTACTCCATGGACGAGGAGATTTTTTTCCTTCTGTTGGTGTAATAATACCGAACGTCTCTTGTATCTAATTACTGAACCCGAATAGAGAGAAACTACTAACGTGCCTCGGGTATTAAGTAGGCAAACTAAATTGTTTCAACTCGTGCTATTCAAGACGTATTTACACTGAAGAACGTATACTTATTGAGTTTTGTAATCATTTGTGGCTAAAAATTGGGTCGAAATTAACCAACGATAATTCTTGTATTTCCCTTTTTAATAAAAACGTTCTCTCATAATCAATGCACGTTTAGATAATAAAATGAAACGTTTTAGGTGTGACTCTACCTTGAGAAATAACTGGGTACAAACTGCGACAGAGAATAGATTTAGAAAGACTGAAAAAATAAAAAGCAAAAAAAAGGTTGGTGGACGAAGCTGTCTGTTGCCGGTTTTTGCTGTTTATCGGGTTCAGAAGCAATTTTGTGCATGCACGCTCTGCCCGGAGGATGTTGAACTGTCACCGGTCAGAACTTCGTTTTGTAATAATATACAGGATGTTTGAGGTGAAACGGAAACGAAACAATCGGATTAATTTTTTAAATAACTCACACGGAACGAATTAATCCAAAAATATTTGATCTCTCTAATACTTGGAACATTAAAACTTAATCTATGTCATCTCGATATCTCAACTAGTTCTTGAGATATGATTTTTTTTAAATTAATGTTAGTTAATTAGAAATCGAACAGAGTGGTGTCAAAAGAATCATAATAACGAGATTTGTAGAAATAAATTTCCATTAAAATAATGTTCACTTCATTGTAATATGTCAATTCGTTTTTAAGATACAATGCTTGAATCAATCACCAATTCACCGAATAAATCTTTTAATCGAAATTATTAGAAAATTCTCTTTGGAGGATTAAAACTGAATTAAATTTGGAGTAAAATGGTTCTTATTTCATCTTGATATCTCATCCACTTTTTGAGATACGATAATTTTAAATTAATCTTTATTAATCGAACAGAGGGGTATCAAAAAAATCATAACGACCAGATTTGTAAGAGTAAGAAAATAATTTTCACCAATTCAAGTAACAAATAAATTTGCTTTAAAATAGTGTTCACTTCATTGCAATATCTCAATTCGTTTTTGAGATATGATGATTGAAAGTTCCCTTAATAACAATTTATCTTCATTCACCAAAGAAAGCTTAATTCAAAAAATCGTATAATTGGAATTATTAGGAATTGAAAAATTCTCTTTGGAGTGTTAAAACTGTATTAAATTTGGAGTAAAACGGTTCTTATTTCATCTTGATATCTCATCTACTTTTTGAGATACGATTTTTTTTAATTAACCTTTATTAATCGAACAGAGGGGTGTCAAAAAAATCGTAACGACCAGATTTGTAGGAGTAAGAAAATAATTTTCACCAATTCAAGTAACAAATAAATTTGCTTTAAAATAATATTCACTTCATTGCAATATCTCATTTCGTTCTTGAGATATGATGATTGAAAATTCTTTTAATATCAAGTTATCTTTATTCACCAAAGAGAGCTTAATTCAAAAAATCGTATAATTGGAATTATTAGGAATTGAAAAATTTTCTTTGGAGTGTTAAAACTGTATTAAATTTGGAGTAAAACGGTTCATATTTCATCTTGATATCTCATCTACTTTTTGAGATACGATTTTTTTTTATATTAATTTTTATTAATCGAACAGAGTGGTATCAAAAAAATCATCACGACCAGATTTGTAGGAGTAAGAAAATAATTTTCACCAATTCAAGTAACAAATAAATTTACTTTAAGATAGCGTCCCCATCATAGCAATATCTCAATTCGTTTTGGAGATACCATGGTTGAAACTTCCTTTAATATGAACTTATTTTCATCTCCAAAGTGATACAATTTTATAAACTTGATAATTTAACCTTTACAAATTATGGACAGTTTTTTTTAGTTGATTAAGTATCTCATCATTGTCTTATTTCTTGTAATAATATCTCTTATTTTTTTTTAGTTTCTTCATCGATAACAAGGTAGTCTAATTTCTATGTAAATACTATCTAGAGAGAATCGCGCTAATCTTCGATCTGAACTTTAAAAGGTGGGCTATTAAAGTAATTGCTCGTGTGCTGAGGCTGCGGATGTCACCGGGTAACTTCTTCAGGAAGGTCTTCAACCTTCCACTCTAATGATCTTTTGTCCACTTTTCAGATCGAAACGTTTAGATATCTCGTTTAGAAAATCGATGTTTAAAGATGGTTAAGGATGCTTAGAGATGTTTAAGGATACTTAGAGATCGATTAAGATTCTTTTAGGATACTTCTAAGATAAAAAAATCTATTTTATCAGTTTAATTTAAACCATAGTAATGTAGCACGCCGAAATTTAGCGTGACATCCATTTAGAAATTCCATTGTGTTTCAGGGGAACCCGAAATTCCTATTCCCATGAGTTAAAACCGACTCGATAATGCATATACAAGTTCGCTTTGGGTACGGTTCATACATTACACAGTAATACGTTACAAGTTTGAGTAAAATTGTCGTTTCGCGGCATTAGGAGCGACCTCTCGGTGTTCCGTTCTGGTTCTGTTCCTCGTTCTGTTCCGTTTCGTCTTGTAAATGGTCTTAACCGTGGTGCACTTCCTATAATTATTGCGGTAATAATGAAATACGAAAATGTCAGAAATTGTGTGCTAGAATTCAGGTTAAAATGATACATTTATGTTTTAATTATTTTTAGGATGATGAATGTTTTTAATGATTAATCATCATGTTTAGTTTCATGGTATAATCTTCGTCGTTTAATCTTCGCGGTTTAATCTTCATGGTTAATAAGTGAATAGGATTTTTGCGCAATCAAATCGATTTTTTTTGAGTAATGTCCGGTAATTAGAAGAGTGCATAAGAGATAGGTTGAAAGCAGGAAGTGTATGATCACATTTTATTAATGAGTTTGCTCGATCGTCCGAGTACAGCTTAAGAGAACACGTGCGCTTGCATTAGCATGTAACGAAAGATGTTTTTATCAGTTCGACCGCCCATAACAGGTCACTACAATTTACTACTTAACTAACAGGAAAATTAACATAGCTCCCAATAAATTTTGGTGATTTACGCACTGTGTTCGGCACATTTTAGAAAAAAAGAGTTCATAACAAATATAGACATCAAGACAAATGGATCAATTTATCGCAATAAGCGATATCTTCCAAGCGACCCAACCGGTAATAATGTATATGTAATTTTAAATAAATAAATTATGGCTACCAAAAAAGTAACACTAAATGATGTGCTAATAAAACTGGGCGAATGAGCATATTTGAGGTATGTAACGGATCGACAGTCAGTTACTACAAGGAAGGAAACAGACACAAAAAAAACTGCAGTAAAAGATAGATGAAAGGCAGACTAGAGAAGAAAACAAACACGTATAGGTCAAGAAGAATTTTTAAAACTTATTAAACTAGCTGCATTGCGAACAACGGGAGCCAAATCGTTCCACAACGCAATCGACTGTACTGTAAAAGATCTGTGGTAGATTTCAGTACTATAGACTGGAAACATGAGTGTAGAATCCAACATTGGTCGAGTGGGCAAGTCATGTGATGCTAAAAAGTGAAAGGCATCAAAGAAATAAGCAGGAGTGCGGGTATGGACAATTTTGTACAACATAGTAAGCATACGAAATGATCTACGACTCTGGCAAATCATCATCTGCAGGTTGTTACGATATAGAGTAATGTGCTGAAACTTTCCTAAATCAAAAATGTAGAAAAAAATATAAAATCTACTTGACCGTCTAGACCAGTCAAGTACGCTAGAGAGATAGAAGGACATCTGCATACAAATGATAGTTACACGAGATACCATCACTAATACTATTTATGAAAATTGAGAAGAGAAAATGACCCAGCACAATGCCCTGGGGAACTCCACATTTGATGTCAACAGGAGAAGAGAGTACGGATTCCACGCGGACTCGTAAAGACCGATAGGAAAGGTAGGACTGGAACCAAGATACACAAGAAGAGGTAAAACCAATAGCAGAAAGCCTAGTTAACAGAAGGGCATGGTCCACAGAATCAAAGGCCTTACTAAAATCAAATAACACTAGCAAGATAACACAACGCTTGTCACAAGCAGATCTAATATCATCGGTGATCTTAATCAGTGCTATAGTAGTACCATGCCCCTCACGAAAACCAGACTGGAACTTGTTAATCAGATTAAACTCCTCAAGATATTTCTGAATCTATAAATAAGCTAAACGTTCAATAGCTTTTGACAACGTAGATAGAATAGAAATGGGTCGAAAGTCACCAACATGGGACGGAGATTTAATTTTTGGGATAGGAATAAAATGGCCGATTCGCCAGATTGACGGAAATATAGAGTGTTCAAAAGAACAGTTGAAAATATGTGTTAGGGGAGTAATAACTATATCCAGAATGGGTAAGAGGAATCTGAGTCCAATACCATCTGCTCCGACACTAGTGGACTTAGAGTAAGTTAAAGCATCCCGGACCGTTGGTAGATGTAATGATTTCATTAATAGTATTCTGCCTAGTTATGTTACCAACCACCACAGGAGGTTCCGCAAAATACTCCGCTAGAGCAGCAGCAGAAAAAAAGTTTTAGTATAAAAGTTGTAACATTAACAATATTTTTACTCTCAAATGCATAATTATCGGATAATAATTATGTCCATTTTGGTTTTAATACTTAGTAACTTGTTTCTTAGTGATAACGTCGATTTTCTGCCAATAATCCAATATAGGTGTCTAGATTTGATATCAAGTTCCTCACGTTTTTTTTGACGTGAACTTTCCATTTGAGTTTGGCATCCAGCGTCATACCAGGATATTTTGCACCTGCTTTTACGTTTGTAGTATCTGAGGAAGGTCGAATGTGTAGAGTAAGTGCAGTGTTGGGCCAAGCACACCTCCATGAGGAACTCCGACTTGTATTTCATGTCGATCTAAAATATCGATCAGAAAGATATGATTTTAATAGTTGACTGTACGTTGATGGTAGTATTTGGTATAGTTTGTAATTTAAACCATCTAACTAGACTTTGTCGAAAGCTTATGCAATATCAAAAAAAAAATACGACGGAGCAGACTTTTTTTTCTTCCTTTGCTATTTCGATAGTATTCGTTATTCTATGCACTTGGTCTATTGTTGCATGTTTATTCCGAAACCCAAATTGATGTGTTGGTATTAGGGCTTTTTTTCTATCACAGATTTTACTCTTTTTATTAGTAATTTTTCAAGTACCTTATGATTGGCCTATATGATGTGACATCTATGGGGGGTTTCCCAGGTTTTGGTATCATTATTATTTCAGCAACTTTCCATATACTTGAGAAGTATTTCTGTTTAAAAGCTGCATTAATTGTGTGTAATAGTTTTGTAATCGCTTGTTTTGGTAGATGTTTCAATATTTCTCCATTAATTAGGTGAATCTGGTTGGATCATTGGAAAGAAGACACGTTTATTAACACTTTGGGAAATTTTCATACTCATATTCCAAGAACTGGATTTTATACGAATTTTTAAAACTTAATCGGCGAAACTTGCAAAATTCGAAAAAATTATCGATCATTTCAAAAATTTATTTCTCAAAAACTAAAAGTGATTTTTCAAAACGGGTTTTCGCATTAAAAAGAGGATACTTTAATTAATAATTGGTGTTATTCCCACAAGGATCCTTCTAGAAATGAAGTTTATAGCGAATTTTGAAAGTTATCGATGAAAATTGCAACATCGAAAAGTTTATCAAAACTTCAAATATTGTTTTTTCAAAAACTAAAAGTTATTTTTCAAAACGTGTTGGTTCATTGGAAAGAAGACACTTTTATTAACACTTTGTGAAATCTTCATACTCATATTCCAAGAACTAGATTTTATACGAATTTTTAAAACATAATCGGCGAACATTGCAAAATTCGAGAAAATTGTCGATCATTTCAAAAAATTATTTCTCAAAAACTAAAAGCGATTTTTCATAACGGCTTGTTGCATTAAAAAGAAGATACTTTAATTAATAATTGGTGATATTGCAACAAGGATCCTTCAAGAAATTAATTTTATAGCAAATTTTGAAAGTTATCGATGAAAATTGCAAAAACCAAAATTTTATCAAAACTTCAAATATTGTTTTTTCAAAAACTAAAAGTTATTTTTCCAAACGTGTTGGTTCATTGGAAAGAAGACACTTTTATTAACACTTTGGGAAATTTTCATACTCATATTTCAAGAACTGGATTTTATACGAATTTTTAAAACTTAATCGGCGAAAATTGCAAAATTCGATAAAATTATCGATAATTTCAAAAAATTATTTCTCAAAAACTATAAGCGATTTATCATAACGGCTTGTTGCATTAAAAAGAAGATACTTTAATTAATAATTGGTAATATTGCCACAAGGATCCTTCAAGAAATTAATTTTATAGCAAATTTTGCAAGTTATCGATGAAAATTGCAAAAACCAAAATTTTATCAAAACTTCAAATTTTGTTTTTTCAAAAACTAAAAGTTATTTTTCAAAACGTGTGGGTTCATTGGATACTCTTATCAGTGTTACCATATGTACGGTAATTCCACTAAATGTACGGTCCAAAGATGAATACCGTACAAAAATGTACGGTAATTTAGAAATCTGTAATTTAATTTAAGAAAATAAACCACATTTTCGTTGGTTATATTGGCGTATAATATTCTTGTGTGTTCATATCTATTCATGTCGATTCTAATTTTATGTTTAAATTTTACAATATTCCGATTACAACCATATAGAGGTGTCCCGAAACTCAAAGTCAAGCAGGTACCGCTCGAGAAATAAAAATAATATGAAGTTAATTTTATCTATTCTATCAGTGTATCAGGCGTAAAATTTATACAACGAATTCACTGTATTTTAACTGGTAATTAATAATTAATTGTTGCATTAAAAAGATGATACTTTAATTAATAATTGGTGATATTTCCACAAGGATCCTTCAAGAAATTAATTTTATAGCGAATTTTGAAAATTATCGATGAAAATTGCAACATCGAAAATTTTATCAAAACTTCAAATACTGTTTTCTCAAAAACTAAAAGTTATTTTTCAAAACGGGTTGGTTCATTGGAAAGAGGACACTTTTATTAACACTTTGGGAAATTTTCATACTCATATTCCAAGAAATGGATTTTATACGAATTTTTAAAACTTAATCGGCGAAAATTGCAAAATTCGAAAAAATTGTCGATTATTTCAAAAATTTATTTCTCAAGAACTAAAAGTGATTTTTCAAAACGGCTTGTTGCATTAAAAAGAGGATACTTTAATTAATAATTGGTGATATTTCTACAAGGATCCTTCAAGAAATTAATTTTATAGCGAATTTTGAAAATTATCGATGAAAATTGCAACATCGAAAATTTTATCAAAACTTCAAATACTGTTTTCTCAAAAACTAAAAGTTATTTTTCAAAACGGCTTGGTTCATTGGAAAGAGGACATTTTTATTATCATTTTGGGAAATATATTCCAAGAAATCGATTTTATACGAGTTTTTAAACCATAATCGGTGAAAATTGCAGAATTAGAAAAAATTGTCCAACATTTCAAAAATTTATTTTTCAAGAACTAAGTGATTTTTCAAAACGGCCTTTTTGCATTAAAAGAGAATACTTTAATTAATAATCGAAAGTGATAACAGCGACAGTTCTGTTAGTAATGAATGTGATGATGAATTACAAGCGAAGAGAAAAAAACTAGACGAAACTGCAACAAGAAATTTTATATATCGTATTGGGATTGTTACAATGAGGTTGCTAATGACAAACCTGATATAAATAACGTGGCATTTAAGCAGATCCGGAATTTTACTTCTATCTGTTGGCAAGTTGATGCTCTCCACTGGTAAGCATCTCACAATTTAGGGCCTCTATTGCATGTTTCAGTTCTTTCCTTTTGAGTTTGTTAAGCGAGAACCCCAAGACATATGTTTTGCAGTAAAGTCTCCTCCAAGTATAAATTGTTTTCAAGATGTAGTAGAATTTCCTGATAATCCACTCTTTTGAGATTATGTCTCGGCGGTATGTACATTATAGATATTAAGCCATTAGCAGTTTGAACTTTTACCACTGTAGTTTGATGTTGTTCAGTACTAATTGTATTGTTCAAATAGTGGTCAATAGTAATGATAATTACACTTCCACCTCGAGCCGGATTACTAGTGAATTGTGTGATAAATATTCTAATGGTTGATATTTATATACGATTCTCTAAGACATACAATATCAATATTGTTTCCTTTAAGTGTTATTGGTAGTGTATTTTGATGCTGTCGAAGACCATTGGAATTCCACAGCATTATTTTTAGTTGCTGCTTTTTAGACATTTTGATTTCTTTTTTGAATCGCTTCTTGGTTCAAGTTGCATATCATGTTTTTATTGTTTCTTCTTGTTGAAGTATTTTTTCTAGTATTAGACCTCATTTACTGCCAGTCTTTTCATTAACTCATGTACTTAGTTTCACCACTTGCTTTTTCGGCATACGAGACACCTGGCTATCTTTTATTTGAATTTACTGTTTTCTTATTCCTGATGGCAGTTCGCTGGATGATTTTCTCCACAGTTGAAACATTTAGCCGGGATTTCTTTGGCTTTAGTGCATTCGCTGGTCCAGTGTTCACCAGCGCATTTAACACATTTCGGATTTTTGTGGCAGTAAGTTTTGGTGTGGCTCCAACCTTGACACTTTTTGAACTGGGGCATTTGTTTTGGCTTTCTGTATTCTTCGATTTTGACACGCATTCTTAATATGTTTGTTATTTCATGGATTCTTTTTAAATCTTCTGACAGTGCAAAATCCAAGATGTATAAAGGAAGACGCTCTTTTGTTTTGTATTTTAAGTTTTAGATTAGAAAACTTAGATTTCTGGTTTGTGTTTTAAAATTTCGCCTATTTTTAAATATGAGGTAAAAGAAAATAAAGTGATGGTAATAGGATTCCACGTAATATTTAAAGACGACGAAAACGTTACTAAACGCGATCCTAATCGTGTTTTCGTGCCATTTGTTTGCCTCACCGGGCGTAATATAGTTTACGTTATGATGGTATCTCTTTGGGTCTTACCATATTTAGAGTGGTACACGAACCTGTGTTCGCGATGAGAAAGTTTCTTTGGCTTCTTTTAGTTTATCATTGTTACCGGGTAAACGGACAAGTTGACGTTAACGATGACGTTTATCTCAATTACAAGAAATTTTTTACCCTCATTAAAGATTAGTTTTTTTGCCACCCTTATGAATAAAAATAAAATGGAACTTTTAAAAGACGTTAAAAGTTTTTAACAATAAAACTTGTTAGTAACTGACACAAACTCCAGTTTTCCAGTTCAACTTTTTAAAGGAAATACAACCAACTCGAAGAAACTGCAAGGAAAGGCGAAGGGAAAGGGGTTGAGACGGTGAGGGAGTTTAAATCGCGGCTCTAGCACTTTAAAATTTCAGTTTATTCGTTATGATGTAAATAGTCGCGAAATGGAAAAGTACAAGAACAAAACGAAATTGTGAGAACGAGTGACGACGAGAGGAAGAGGGAGAGAGAGTTTGCAGTTTTACATTTGCACCATTCCACTGCCTCTTACCGGAAATGCAAATAGACTAGGTAAACTTTGTCGTTTGGCCAAAAGTTCTCGCCAAGACTTCTCTCTCTTTCAATGTTTCCACCTTCTATTTTCAAATCTTACAGTTTAAGAAATAAGGGTTAAAAAAAGTTAAAATAAACACACGACAATTACCCTTCTCCAATCCTTAGGGATATATCCAGTCTCGTTTAGACTCCTTTTTGTTTTAGAAAACTTTTATCAATTCTTTTTGCTTTTTTTAATGCCTTTTAATAAATCGTCTTTTGAAATAACTTTTGTCGAGGGCCATTTCCTTTGTTTGTTTGGTGATTTACTGACATTATACTCTGGAGAGACCAAGAACTAAGTTTGAATTGCGTTTTATTTTCATCATTTTTTGTACCTCTTCTTCTAAACGAACAAATTCTAGATGATGTATGTTTTAAAAATAAATTCGAAAGAGTTGATTGACAATTTGCCCAATTGACAAAGAGGAAATTTAAAACGAATTTGTCAACCAATTTCCGGGGAAACGGGTTTTTCCCCGGTATCACAATGCATAAAACGTGTTCAAATCGAGTACACCCCTCGTACAACAACGCTTTTTGATCAGTCATCCGAGAGTTAGAACACCCCATTGTAAATACAATTAGAACCATGCGAGTATAATTTTATGGTAATTGTATACTTATAATGAAAAATCGGAACAATCAAATTATATTAAAAATAAATGTTATAAATTTATGGAAATCCACTCAAAAAATCGTTAAGTTGTTACATCAAAGCCATAAGTGTCCAAGATGAGATAAATGTGCTGGAGATCATCTTACTTGTTAACTGGTAATTAAAATACAATTTTGACTATTTTTTTCCCTAGATATACTTGAAGTAAGAAAGGTACTTATTGCTAAAAGTTCTAACTCTAACCGTTTTGGAGATACAAAGATTTTGTGCTAAAAACACTAAATCCCAAGAAATTTGAGTAGTTCTTTATTCAGCAACCTATAACATATACGCTACTCACGGAATAATAATTTTGAGTACATTTTTGAACTCCTTGATGTATTTTGCAGAGAAAAGGTGCTCTTGGTGAAAGTTGTAACAGCAACCGTTTTAAAGATAAAAACGATTTTCTTTCAAAGTCACTGAAAAACGAGAAGAATTGAAACATCTTCGTTCTTTAACCTGTGACATATACACTAGTAATTAAAATAGAATTTTGAGTATTTTTTTTAGATTACTAGATATATTTTAAGTAAGAAAGGTAGTTTTTGCTAAAAGTTCTAACTCTAACCGTTTTGGAAATACATAGATTTTCTGCTAAAAACACCAAAACCCAAGAAATTTGAGTATTTCTTCATTCAGCAACCTGTAACATCTACAATACTCACGCAATAATAATTTTGAGTACGTTTTTGAACTCCTTGATGTATTTTGCGGAGAAAAGGTGCTCTTGGTGAAAGTTGTAACAGCAACCGTTTTAAAGATAAAAACGATTTTCTTTCAAAATCACTGAAAAACGAGAAGAATTGAAACATCTTCATTCTGTAAACTGTGACATCTACACTAATAATTAAAATAGAATTTTGAGTATTTTTTTTAGATTCCTAGATATATTTTAAATAAGAAAGGTAGTTTTTGCTAAAAGTTCTAACTCTAACCATTTTGGAGATACAATAATTTTATGCTAAAAACACTAAAACTCAAAAAATTTGAGTATTTCTTCATTCAATAACCTGTAACGTCTATAATACTCACGCAATAGTAATTTTGAGTACATTTTTGAACTCCTTGATGTATTTTGCGGCGAAAAGGTGCTCTTGGTGAAAGTTGCAACAGCAACCGTTGTAAAGATAAAAACGATTTTCTTTCAAAATCACTGAAAAACGAGAAGAATTGAAACATCTTCATTCTTTAAGCTGTGATATCTACACTAGTAATTAAAATAGAATTTTAACTATTTTTTTAGATTACTAGATATATTTTAAGTAAGAAAGGTAGTTTTTGCTAAAAGTTCTAACTCTAACCGTTTTGGAGATACAAAGATTTTATGCTAAAAACACCAAAATTCAAGAAATTTGAGTATTTCTTCATTCAGCAACCTGTAACATCTACGCTACTCACGCAATAATAATTTTGAGTACATTTTTGAACTCCTTGATGTATTTTGCTGAGAAAAGGTACTTTTGGTGCAAGTTGCAACAGCGACCGTTTTAAAGATAAAAAAGATTTTGTTTCATAATCACTGAAAACGAGAAAAATTGAAACATCTTCATTCTTTAAACTGTGACATCTACACTAGTAATTAAAATAGAATTTTGAGTATTTTTTTAGATTACTAGATATATTTTAAGTAAGGAAGGTAGTTTTTGCTAAAAGTTCTAACTTTAACCGTTTTGGAGATACAGAGATTTTATGCTAAAAGCATTAAAACTCAAGAAACTTGAGTATTTCTTCATTCAGCAACCTGTAACATCTACAATACTCACGCAATAATAATTTTGAGTACATTTTTGAACTCCTTGATGTATTTCGCGGCGAAAAGGTGCTCTTGATGAAAGTTGCAACAGCAACTGTTTTAAAGATAAAAAAGATTTTGTTTCATAATCACTGAGAACGAGAAGAATTGAAACATCTTCATTCTTTAACCTGTGACATCTACACTAGTAATTAAAATAGAATTTTGAGTATTTTTTTGGATTACTAGATATATTTTAAGTAAGAAAGGTAGTTTTTGCTAAAAGTTCTAACTCTAACCGTTTAGGAGATGCAAAGATTTTATGCTAAAAACACTAAATCCCAATAAATTTGAGTATTTCTTCATTCAGCAACTTGTAACATATACGCTACTCACGTAATAATAATTTTGAGTACATTTTTGAACTCCTTGATGTATTTTGCGGCGAAAAGGTGCTCTTGGTGAAAGTTGCAACAGCAACCGTTTTAAAGATAAAAAAGATTTTGTTTCATAATCACTGAAAACGAGAAGAATTGAAACATCTTCATTCTTTAACCTGTGACATCTACACTAGTAATTAAAATAGAATTTTGAGTATTTTTTTTAGATTACTAGATATATTTTAAGTAAGAAAGGTAGATTTTGCTATAAGTTCTAACTCTAACCGTTTTGGAGATGTAAAGATTTTATGCTGTAAACACTAAAACCCAAGAAATTTGAGTATTTCTTCATTCAACAACCTGTAATATCTACGCTACTCACGCAATAATAATTTTGAGTACATTTTTGAACTCCTTGATGTATTTTGCGGAGGAAAGGTGCTCTTGGTGAAAGTTGCAACAGCCACCGTTTTAAAGATAAAAAAAAGTTTGTTTCAAAATAACTGAAAACGAGAAGAATTGAAACATCTTCATTCTTTAACCTGTGACATCTACACTAGTAATTAAAATAGAATTTTGAGTATTTTTTTTAGATTACTAGATATATTTTAAGTGAGAAAGGTAGTTTTTGCTAAAAGCTTTAACTCTAACCGTTTTGGAGATGCAAAGATTTTGTGCTAAAAACACTAAATCCCAAGAGATTTGAGTATTTCTTCATTCAACAACCTGTAATATCTACGATACTCACTCAATAATAATTTTGAGTACATTTTTGAACTCCTTGATGTATTTTGCGGAGGAAAGGTGCTTTTGGTGAAAGTTGTAACAGCAACCGTTTTAAAGATAAAAACGATTTTGTTTCAAAATCACTGAAAATCGAGAAGAATTGAAACATCTTCATTCTTTAACCTGTGACATCTACACTAGTAATTAAAATAGAATTTTGAGTATTTTTTTAGATTCCTAGATATATTTTAAGTATGAAAGGTAGTTTTTGCTAAAAGTTCTAACTCTAACCGTTTTGGAGATGCAAATATTTTATGCTAAAAACACTAAATGCCAAGAAATTTGAGTATATCTTCATTCAGCAACCTGTAACATCTACGATACTCACGCAATAATAATTTTGAGCACATTTCTGAACTCCTTGATGTATTTTGCGGAGGAAAGGTGTTCTTGGTGAAAGTTGCAACAGCAACCGTGTTGAAGATAAAAAAGATTTTGTTTCAAAATCACTGACAAACGAGAAGAATTGAAACATCTTCATTCTTTAAACTGTGACTTCTACACTAGTAATTAAAATAGAATTTTGAGTATTTTTTTAGATTCCTAGATATATTTTAAGTAAGAATGGTAGTTTTTGCTAAAAGTTCTAACTCTAACCGTTTTGAAAATACATAGATTTTCTGCTAAAAACACCAAAACCCAGGAAATTTGAGTATTTCTTCATTCAGCTACCTTAACATCTACAATACTCACGCAATAATAATTTTGAGTACGTTTTTGAACTCCTTGATGTATTTTGCGGCGGAAAGGTGTTCTTGGTGAAAGTTGCAACAGCAACCGTTTTGAAGATAAAAAAGATTTTGTTTCATAATCACTGAAAACGAGAAGAATTGAAACATCTTCATTCTTTAACCTGTGACATCTACACTAGTAATTAAAATACAATTTTGAGTATTTTTTTAGATTAGGTACTAGATATATATTAAGTAAGAAAGTTTTTGCTAAAAATTTGAGTATTTCCTAAATCCATACCATTTACTACCGTCTTTTTCCGAAAATAAGACACTGTCTTACTTTCTTTTTTGGTCCAAAATACGCCCTAGGGCTTATTTTCGGGGTAGCGTAAAAATAAAAGTATATTTATATATTTTTATTTAATATTTATTT
This sequence comes from Onthophagus taurus, assembly GCF_000648695.1. Classification (NCBI taxonomy): domain Eukaryota; kingdom Metazoa; phylum Arthropoda; class Insecta; order Coleoptera; family Scarabaeidae; genus Onthophagus; species Onthophagus taurus. Next base: position 361,806 of record NW_019280804.1, read on the forward strand.
TACACAGAATACAGAAATTTAAATTTATTCAATTACAGTCATGTCATCTTCTTCTGGAACATCGTCATAAATAAAATTCTGAATTATATTCTGATTTTCTTCCAAATCCATTTCCTGTTGAATCATTGGTACGAATCTCCCATGTTTTGCGATATAGCTATCGTTAAATGAATACTTCTTGTCTAAGTAGCCTGTTCGTAGTGCATTGGAAACATCATTATCAATTATTTTTTACCCAATTCACAACTTCTTGTAAGCCCGGTTTTGCAAAATTACCTCGATGATTTCTCACCATTCTGTTTTCAATATATTCATTGATTTCCATCTGCAAATGATCCTTGAATGGTTTGTTTATTGCAATGTCAAGTGTCTGGAGGTAATCAGTCATTCCTGCCGGAATCATTATTTGATCAATCTTCCTCTCAGCAAGAAAGTTTTTCATGTCTTTAGCGCGGTGAGTACTGGCTGAATTCCAAACTAGTAAACCTCTATTCTGACCCCTCAACAGTGGTGGCAGCATAAAATCAACCCACTTTCTTATAACTGCTTGGGTGCACGAGGCTTTTTCACTTTCAATGACATAAATTCCTGAAACACGTTGAATCTGGTCTTTTTTACCTTTAGTGATTAAAAATGGCGATACTTTTTTGCCATCTAGACGAATCGCCAAAATACAGGTAACACGTGCACTAACCGATAGAAGGGACGTAAATTGACGAAGAAGCCTTGTGGTGAACTGTCGTTTGAGCTCCTTGGCCTAGGAATACCGTGGTCTCATCCGTAGCATTCATGTTGGAGAGTTGGTATTTCGAAAAATCGATGCCAACAAAAAGAATAAACGCAAGTGCACGCTTAACAACTTCATTGTCTTCCAGCTTAAATAATGTTCCTTATCTCCTTAGAGACAGTTCATATCGTTTAAGGAAGTTGTCCAACCAGTGTGACTATGCTTTAAATTCTTCTGTGGATATATCAAATTCAATTGCTGTTTCAAGGGCAAATTTTTGAATATCACCCCTGCGCACAACCAAGGCCATTGCTCTCCTGCCTGCAATCCATTCCCAGATGCAATCTTCCAACTCAGAAAATAACGACTGCCGACCTAATCCAACTCTGCGTTTTTTCTCATTTTCTTGGTCCACCAGTTGACACAGGTAATCGTAGTCTACACGCCATTTACTAACCATACGGAGATCCCTTTACAGAATGCTACAAGATTTACACCCCTGGAGTCTTCCACGATTCCCTTTTTGTACTCGACGGAATAGTTCTTTCGTTTTGCACTCATTTTAACTGGTGTTAAAAATTATTCACTTTATTTTTAAATAAAATTACGTATGAGGAAATAATCAGACTTACAAGGCTGAAATTATTTTCTGCTTATTTTCGGAGGATGTCTTATTTTCGGAAAAAGACGGTAATAATAATAATTTTCATATATCGTTTGACACACGTTTTAATTGTACGTTTATAAGTTCGTGTATCTGTGTTGTTTTATAATTTAGTTATTTTACTTACATATAAGGGTTATTGTATTATAACACTAAACTCATAAAACCTTTATGACATTTCACATTCTAAGAAAAGCATTTTTTTCAACTTGACTGTAAGTATTTTATATAAAAAACAAAAAAATTTTCAGCAAAAAAACAAATTTGTAATCCTTTTTAATCATAGATTCGACTGATGATGGCTTTATAAGCCGAAACTAGTATCGAGTAAATAAAACAAGCGAGTGAGAAGTTGATCTATATTCATTTTCCTTTTATTTACTAATACTACTAATAAATAAAAAAATAATGTTTGTAATTTTAATTTTTAAATATGATTCATTTAATAGTTATTTATTCTTAAATAGTAATTTTGAGGTTGACAATTCGAATCGGATTTAAATTGTCGCCGTGGAAATAAAAGGGCAATCAATTTTCAGAGACTTTCGTTTCAATTAGTAACTTTTCCGCGAGGTCGTCCGGAATTTACCAAGTTTCACGTAAATTGTTTCAGTTCGAGGAGTCCGGCGCGGTGCCGATAAGGAAATTAGTTTCGGCCTTTTTCCTCGAATCTCTCGCAAAATTCTTCGGATTTCCGTTTCCACTGCGAATTGAAAACGTCAACTGAAGGATTTGCCTGCGTTTACGTTACTCGGAAAATTTACGACCACCACTGAAACGCTTTTCCAAATCAACAGTTTCAACCTATCATCAAATTAGAATAAAAGAATCCTTTTAGTGTTGAGAAGGAATTTTATATATATTTTTTTTTCTGAAGCAGACGGTAAATAAGATTTAGCCAGGGTGAAAATATCAAAAAGTGATTATCCTTATTGCGTTCGTTGTGTGTATGTGAGCGTTTTAGGGGGGTTGGTTTGGTCTTCTTTTGGAAATAGGGGTTGGGTTCGTTCTGATCGTGCCGGGAATAAACCCTCACCATCACGTCTGCCCTTAACGATCTGATCTACCCCGATCCGATAGTCTCCGCTCCCAACTTTACAAATTGTGTTTTCTTGTTTTAGAAGATGCTGCTGCGTGGGGGGCAACATCGCCGGTGGACTTTTCCCTTTGTCGCCCTTTGTTCATTCTAAAACGAACCCACATTCCAAACTTGAGAGATAAAATCTAATTATTAAGGCATATTTTTAAAATTTCATCATTACAACAATCTAAACATAAATTAATACTGATATAAACGTTTCTTTCTTCCTTTTCTTCGTAGTAACTGTATTTATTTTGATTCGATCCGACAACAAACACTCCCCGAAAAATGTATGCACACCCCTTTTTACTTACAATCTGAATATTTATGACGACCGGTCACTCGACCGTTTCAATGTTAATAAATTCACCTCGCGGCTCAACTCCACACACGTACAACTCTCTCTCTACGCATTGTGCAATGTAAATACATTACAATACATTAAGCGAAATGGTAGTAGACGACGATTTGATGAAGAAGAACAAGATGGAACGTTTATTAACCCGGATGGCTTCCATGCAAATACTCCTTGGCTACGGGAAAAATGATCTCGAACACGATTTCAACTGGAGAATAAAAAGAAGAAATTACTCACGACGACTTTAAGTTGATCCATAATGTATTATTGTGGGTTTATTTTTTCTTTCTTTTCCTATTTATTCGTTGGTTTATAAATATAGATGAATAGATGAGAATGATGAGATGCAGCAAGAAGGGTGGTTAATTATTGAAATTGTATTCAAATGGACACTTATAAAGAGGAGTGTGTCAGGATAAGATGTCTATATAAAACGTTCATTTAAATTTGCATGGAAACCTTTTTTTGACTCTGGAATTAATCAAAAAAATTATTTAGAACTAAATTAACACAAGATTGGAGATTGATTCTTGTGGCACTCCAATTGCAGCGGCCGTAGTGGTGAGATGATGGTGTTCGAGCTTGATTTGGAAAATTTACAACTAAATTCTTTGTAGTATGTGAAATGAGATGCAGAGTTGTCCAAGAATACGTTACCACTTATGGGATTAACTTTTAGTTTAGTAACATAATAACCAGAGCGTGCACAGATTAGGAAACGTATACAAGTCCCTATGGTGGGTTCCAGGTTACAGAGACATTGAGGATAATGAAAAGGCTGAAAAGCCAAAGACTTCCTGATCGGCCATACGCCTCTAAAATACCATCTCTTCCACATTGGACAAGCTTCATCCTCAAGCTTGTCGACTTTGTAACGACGAGTCAGAGACTGCTGAACATATACTATGTGAATGCTTCGCGAGAGGCATTATTTATAAAGGAACAAGAGCTTGCAGCAATGCTAAGGTTCATCAAGGACTTACATTTGCCCTTTTGGAGGCAAATCCGTAGTAGTAGTATCCGGTGTTAAAACTTGTGTTACTTATTCAATTAGAACGAATCATATTTAAAAATTTAAATTACAAATATTAATTACATAATTTCATTATGAAAATTAAATTTTATGTCTTTCTGATGTTATGTAATATCACTTTTTTATAACTAGTGATGTAATGATTTCATTATATCACTAGCGATATAATGAATTTCATTACCTAACTACAAATTGATAAATTGATATCTGTCACTAATAGAATAAGCCAAGTTTTGAACAAAAATTGCTTTTTCAATGGAATTAGATAAAATTTTGTACTTAACACGATATGAAACGACTAATTTTGCGTAAAATTAGTGTATTCATAACTGGTTACGTAAATAACTATTTAACCCAATTCGCATTGTTTTCCATGAAGTTTTTTTCTCCTAAATGGTATGGATTTAAGAAATAAGACATTGAACATTGGTTTAACTATACAGTTTAAAAATTCGTATAAAATCCAGTTATTGGAATATGAGTATAAAAATATCTCAAAGTGTTAATAAAAATGCCTTCTTTCCAATGAACCAACCCGTTTTGAGAAATAGCTTTTAGTTTTTGAGAAAACAATATTTAAAGTTTTAATAAATTTTCATTGATAATTTTCAAATTTCGCTATAAAATTCATTTCTTGAAGGATCCTTGTGAAAATATCACTAATTATTAATTAATGTATCATCTTTTTAATGCAACAAACTGTTTTGAAAGATCGCTTTTAGTTTATGAAAAATAAACTTTTAAAATGATTGATAATTTTATGGAATTTTGCAATTTTCGCCGTTTAAGTTTTAAAAATTCGTATAAAATCCAGTTCTTGGAATATGAGTATGAAAATTTCTCAAAGTGGTAATGAAAGTGTCTTCTTTCCAATGAACCAACCCATTTTGAAAAATAACTTTTGGTTTTTGAGAAAACAATATTTGAAGTTTTGATAAAATTTTCGATGTTGCAATTTACATCGATAATTTTCAAATTTCGCTATAAAATTAATTTCTTGAAGGATCCTTGTGAAAATATCACCAATTATTAATTGAGGTATCATCTTTTTAATGCAAAAACCGTTTTGAAAAATCACTTTCAGTTCTTGAGAAATAAATTTTTGAAATAATCGACAATTTTTTCGAATTTTGCAGTTTTTTCTGATTAAGTTTTAAAAATTCGTATAAAATCCAGTTCTTGGAATATGAGTATGAAAATTTCTCAAAGTGTTAATAAAAGTGTCTTCTTTCCAATGAACCAACCCGTTTTGAAAAATATCTTTTAGTTTTTGAGAAAACGATATTTGAAGTTGTGATAAAATTTTCGATGTTGCAATTTTCATCGATAATTTTCAAATTTCGCTATAAAATTCATTTCTTGAAGGATCCTTGTGAAAATATCACCAATTATTAACTAAAGTATATTCTTTTTAATGCAACAAGCCGTTTTGAAAAATCGCTTTTAGTTTTTAAAAAAAAAATTTTTGAAATGATCTACAATTTTTTCGAATTTTGCAATTTTCGCCGATTAAGTTTCAAAAATTCGTATAAAATCCAGTTCTTGGAATATGAGTATGAAAATTTCTCAAAGTGTTAATAAAAGTGTCTTCTTTCCAATGAACCAACTCGTTTTGAAAAATATCTTTTAGTTTTTAAGAAAGCAATATTTGAAGTGTTGATAAAATTTTCGATGTTACAATTTTCTTCGATAACTTGCAAAACTCGCTACAAAATTAATTTCTTGAAGGATCCTTGTGGAAATATCACCAATTATTAATTAAAGTATCCTTTTTTTAATGCAAAAAGCCGTTTTGAAAAATCACTTTTAGTTCTTGAGATATACACATTTGAAATGATCGAATTTTGCAATTTTCGCCGATTAAGTTTTAAAAATTCGTATAAAATCCAGTTCTTGGAATGTGAGTATGAAAATTTCCCAAAATGTTAATGAAGGTGTCCTCTTCCCAATGAACCAACCCGTTTTGAAAAAATGCTGTTAGTTTTTGAGAAAACAATATTTGAAGTTTTGATAAAATTGTTGATGTTGCAATTTTCTATAATAATGTAATATCACAATAATGTGGCAATATGCCGAATATCCGGTATCCGGCTTTTCGTAAAATCACTATCCATTGATATATGTATCTATTGATGCAATTCAATTTAGAAATTAGTCATCGGATCTATTTTTTGTCGTAATAAATTTGAATGCGATGGCCTTATGATTCTCATTAAACAAGATTTTTACTTTAAAGAAAGAAAAGATATTCGTTTATTATCCTTAGAAAAGGATTTTGAAATTACTGCAGTAGAAAGCATACTATCTCTCGTCGTCAAGCAATTTTGACGTATTCATACACCCCTTAAGTAAATTCATGCAAAAATTGTTAACCAAAAGACAGTGTGAGATTTTAATGTCAATTTCCTGGAAGTAAATAATAATTCTAATAATGTATTGGGTTTATTCAGATCATATAATCTTGAGATGTTATTTAATAAACCTTCAAGAGTAACAACTGAATCTTCCACTTGCATTGACAACATTTTCTCGAATGTCGGGCACAATTATACAGCTACAACGTTAAATTTACACATATATGATCATTTTGTCCAATCACCGGAGTATGATGTATCATACAAAACACCTGAAATTAAAACAAAGATAAATAGATCGACCGTTCGATAGATGCCCATACACTAAACATTTCCGTGCTTGTTTCAACAGCTTTACTGCAAGATGAGATGTCACAAAACATTGTGAATCTCCTTACGTTACTTTTAGCGTTGAAATAACAAGTACGGATGTTTCTGCAATTGGAAAAGAATGCGATGATGAGGAAACGTTGTCGTTTATAGCAGTTGAGATCTTTGGTCAAACTCGTTTTGACATATCAGTTTTAACTTAACATAATCATGACTTGCGTATCACTGAATTAAAGCAATTGGCATTTCAATTTGCTCTCAAAATTGATGCCTAAGTAGTGTCCACGAAGCTGGGATAATAATGAAATGTTTTCATGCTATGACAGAAAAAGTAGTATCTGCACATGTTTGAACAAACCAACTTGAAACCTGTCAAAACCGTTTGCCAAGAAAACATGAACCATTTTCTCTAAATATGGAATTCATTGTCTTAAATCCATTCCTTGCTAATTCCATCTGAAATATACACGAGATTGAATTTGGTTGGGTGGATGGAAAGAGAAAGCTAAAAAGCAATTTGTAATAAATAAAATCAGCGAATAAAGATTATTTATTAAAGTATATAGCAATATATATAGATATCACTCAATTATCGTAAATCCTAATCATTTAGTTTAAATTTGAAATAATACATAAATTATGTTCTAATTCCTATAAATAAACTGGGAATAATATTTTTATTCGTCTTAATAAATAATAAACCTAAATGAGTGTGGTAATAATTTCTTATCCGATCAATCATAAATAAAACTTAAAATAAATTGTTGAAGACCTTGACTCATTTAATTACATTCTTGTTTTGATTACTTGTATAGGTCAGGTTGGCCGAGCGGTCTAAGGCGCCAGATTTAAGCTCTGGTTCCCAAACGGGAGCGTGGGTTCGAACCCCACACCTGACAAAGCTTTTTTTTTTTCTTTTTTAACAAAATTTATTCATTATTATACACTACGTTATTTTACTTTACACTTTCAAATACGATATATTTTAATAATAAACCGTTAAAATCGTTAAAATGTTAACGTGGGAACTCAACGTCATTATACCATGTCTCCTATATGGTATAATAAACATTAATATTAATATATTTTTTGTTATAACTGTTTAGGAGTTTCTGCTTTAAACAGTTGTTCTTGTAAGAAATTAATAATTAAGAACTAACAACTATGTTGTGATTACGTTGCGTGGTTGTGCATACAAATACAAAGTTTGAAAAATCATATCTCAAAAACTAATTGAGATATCAAGATGATTTAAACACCATTTTGTAGCAAATTTAATCTAATTTTAGTATTCCAAAAATGTTTCCTTCGATTTCATAAATGTCGGTGTTGTGATTTTTTGAATTCAACTCTGCTATTTGGGTTAAGTTGATAAAGGTGCGATTTACAACACCGTATCTTAAGAACGAGTTGAGATATTATCATTAAGTAAGAAGCATTTTAAAGCAAATTTAAATAACATTTAATATTTTGAAAATCATATCTAAACAAATTTAGAGGTGGTGATTTTTTATGACATTTTGAGTTGTGCAAATAAACACTAAATTTCAAATAATCATATCTCAAAAATTAATTGAGATATCAAGATGGTTTAAACAAAATTTTGTAGCAAATTTAATCCACTTTTATTGTTCCAAAAATATTTCCTTCGATTCCATAAATTTCGGTGATACGATTTTTTGAATTCAACTCTACTATTTGGGTTAAGCTAATAAAGATGGGATTTGTGACACCGTATCTTAAGAACGAGTTGAGATATTATCATTAAGTAAGAAGCATTTTGAAGCAAATTTAAATAACATTTAATGTTTTAAAAATCATATCTAAACAAATTTAGAGGTGGTGATTTTTTTATGACATTTTGAGTTGTGCAAATAAACACTAAACTTCAAATAATTATATCTCAAAAAGGAATTGAGATATCAAGATGATTTAAACACCATTTTGTAGCAAATTTAATCTAATTTTATTGTTCCAAAAATATTTTCTTCGATTTCATGAATTTCGGTGATACGATTGTTTGAATTTAACTGTGCTAAGTTGATAAAGGTGCGATTTTCAAGTAAATTTCAAAAAAACATGTCTCAAAAACTAATTGAGATATCAATATGATTTAAACAACATTTTGCAGCATATTTAATCTAAATTTAGCAATCCAGAAATATTTCCTTCGATTTCATGAATTTCGGTGATACGATTGTTTGAATTCAACTATGCTAAGTTGATAAAGGTGCGATTTACAAGTAAATTTCAATACATCATATCTCAAAAACTAATTGAGATATCAAGATGATTTAAACGCCATTTTGTAGCAAATTTAATCCAGTTTTAGTAGCCCAAAAATATTTCTTTCGTTTTAATAAATTTCGGTGATACGATTGTTTGAATTCAACTGTGCTAAGTTGATAAAGATGCGATTTACAGGTAAATTTCAAAAAACCATATCTCAAAAACTAATTGAGATATCAATATGATTTAAACAACATTTTGCAGCATATTTAATCTAGATTTAGCAATCCAGAAATATTTCCTTCGATTTCATGAATTTCGGTGATACGATTGTTTGAATTCAACTGTGCTAAGTTGATAAAGGTGCGATTTAGAAGTAAATTTCAATACATCATATCTCAAAAACTAATTGAGATATCAAGATGATTTAAACGCCATTTTGTAGCAAATTTAATCCAGTTTTAGTAGCCCAAAAATATTTCTTTCGTTTTAATAAATTTCGGTGATACGATTGTTTGAATTCAACTGTGCTAAGTTGATAAAGATGCGATTTACAGGTAAATTTCAAAAAACCATATCTCAAAAACTAATTGAGATATCAATATGATTTAAACAACATTTTGCAGCATATTTAATCTAGATTTAGCAATCCAGAAATATTTCCTTCGATTTCATGAATTTCGGTGATACGATTGTTTGAATTCAACTGTGCTAAGTTGATAAAGGTGCGATTTAGAAGTAAATTTCAATACATCATATCTCAAAAACTAATTGAGATATCAAGATGATTTAAACGCCATTTTGTAGCAAATTTAATCCAGTTTTAGTAGCCCAAAAATATTTCTTTCGTTTTAATAAATTTCGGTGATACGATTGTTTGAATTCAACTGTGCTAAGTTGATAAAGATGCGATTTACAAGTAAATTTCAAATACTCATATCACAAAAACTAATTGAGATATCAAGATGATTTAAACACCATTTTGTAGCAAATTTAATCTAGATTTAGCAATCCAAAAATATTTCCTTCGATTTCATGAATTTCGGTGATACGATTTGAATTCAACTGTGCTAAGTTGATAAAGATGCGATTTATAAGTAAATTTCAAAAAAGCATATCTCACAAACTAATTGAGATATCAAGATGATTTAAACACCATTTTGTAGCAAATTTAATCTAATTTTAGTAGTCCAAAAATATTTCTTTCGTTTTAATAAATTTTGGTGATATTATGTTTTGAATTAAAGTATGCTATTTGGGTTAAGTTGATAAAGATGCGATTTACAACATCGTATCTTAAGAACGAGTTGAGATATTATCATTAAGTAAAAAGCATTTTAAAGCAAATTTAAATAATATTTAATGTTTTGAGAATCATTTCTCAATTTCTACAAATTTAGACGTGGTGATTTTTTTATGCCATTATGAAAAAAATAGATTTAAAATACTCATATCTCAAAAACGAATTGAGATATCAAGATGATTTAAACACCATTTTGTTGCAAATTTAATCTAATTTTAGTGTTCCAAAAATATTTCCTTCGATTTCATGAATTTCGGTGATACGATTGTTTGAATTCAACTGTGCTAAGTTGATAAAGGTGCGATTTACAAGTAAATTTGAAAGCATCATATCTCAAAATCTAATTGAGATATCAAGATGATTTAAACACAATTTTGTAGCAAATTTAATCTAATTTTAGTGTTCTAAAAATATTTCCTTCGATTTAATGAATTTCGGTGACACGATTGTTTGAATTCAACTGTGCTAAGTTGATAAAGGTGCGATTTACAAGTAAATTTCAAAAAAGCATATCTCAAAAACGAATTGAGATATCAAGGTGATTTAAACACCATTTTGAAGCAAATTTAATCGAGATTTAGCAATCCAAAAATATTTCCTTCGATTTCATGAATTTCGGTGATACGATTGTTTGAATTCAACTGTGCTAAGTTGATAAAGGTGCGATTTACAAGTAAATTTCAAAGTATCATATCTCAAAACCTAATTGAGATATCAAGATGATTTAACCGCCATTTTGTAGCAAATTTAATCCAGTTTTAGTAGTCCAAAAATATTTCTTTCGTTTTAATAAATTTTGGTGATATTATGTTTTGAATTAAAGTATGCTATTTGGGTTAAGTTGATAAAGATGCGATTTACAACATCGTATCTTAAGAATGAGTTGAGATATTATCATTAAGTAAGAAGCATTTTAAAGCAAATTTAAATAATATTTAATGTTTTGAGAATCATTTCTTAATTTTTACAAATTTAAACGTGGTGATTTTTTTATGCCATTATGAAAAAAATAGATTTAAAATACTCATATCTCAAAAACGAATTGAGATATCAAGATGATTTAAACACCATTTTGTAGCAAATTTAATCTAGATTTAGCAATCCAAAAATATTTCCTTCGATTTCATGAATTTCGGTGATACGATTTGAATTCAACTGTGCTAAGTTGATAAAGATGCGATTTATAAGTAAATTTCAAAAAAGCATATCTCACAAACTAATTGAGATATCAAGATGATTTAAACACCATTTTGTAGCAAATTTAATCTAATTTTAGTAGTCCAAAAATATTTCTTTCGTTTTAATAAATTTTGGTGATATTATGTTTTGAATTAAAGTATGCTATTTGGGTTAAGTTGATAAAGATGCGATTTACAACATCGTATCTTAAGAACGAGTTGAGATATTATCATTAAGTAAAAAGCATTTTAAAGCAAATTTAAATAATATTTAATGTTTTGAGAATCATTTCTCAATTTCTACAAATTTAGACGTGGTGATTTTTTTATGCCATTATGAAAAAAATAGATTTAAAATACTCATATCTCAAAAACGAATTGAGATATCAAGATGATTTAAACACCATTTTGTTGCAAATTTAATCTAATTTTAGTGTTCCAAAAATATTTCCTTCGATTTCATGAATTTCGGTGATACGATTGTTTGAATTCAACTGTGCTAAGTTGATAAAGCTGCGATTTACAAGTAAATTTCAAAAAAGCATATCTCACAAACTAATTGAGATATCAAGATGATTTAAACACCATTTTGTAGCAAATTTAATCTAATTTTAGTAGTTCAAAAATATTTCTTTCGTTTTAATAAATTTTGGTGATATTATGTTTTGAATTAAAGTATGCTATTTGGGTTAAGTTGATAAAGATGCGATTTACAACATCGTGTCTTAAGAACGAGTTGAGATATTATCATGAAGTAAAAAGCATTTTAAAGCAAATTTAAATAATATTTAATGTTTTGAGAATCATTTCTTAATTTCTACAAATTTAGACGTGGTGACTTTTTTATGCCATTATGAAAAAAATAGATTTGAAATACTCATATCTCAAAAACTAATTGAGATATCAAGATGATTTAAACGCCATTTTGTTGTAAATTTAATCTAATTTTAGTGTTCCAAAAATATTTCCTTCGATTTTATGAATTTCGGTGATACGATTGTTTGAATTCAACTGTGCTAAGTTCATAAAGATGCGATTTACAACTAAATTTCAAAAAGGCATATCTCAAAAACTAATTGAGATATCAAGATGATTTAAACACCATATTGTAGCAAATTTAATCCAGTTTTAGTAGTCCAAAAATATTTCTTTCGTTTTAATAAATTTCGGTGATATTATGTTTTGATTTAAAGTATGCTATTTGGGTTAAGTTGATAAAGATGCGATTTACAATATCGTATCTTAAGAACGAGTTGAGATATTATCATTAAGTAAGAAGCATTTTAAAGCAAATTTAAATAATATTTAATGTTTTGAGAATCATTTCTTAATTTTTACACATTTAGACGTGGTGATTTTTTTATGTCATGAAAAAAATAAAATTGAAATACTCATATCTCAAAAACGAATTGAGATATCAAGATGGTTTAAACACCATTTTGTAGTAAATTTAATCTAATTTTGGTGTTCCAAATATATTTCTTTCGCTTTTATAAATCGGGGTGGTGGAATTATAACATTAACGAAAAAATTGTTCTAAATGCTTTTTAAGCTGGATAAAGTCCACACATGCCTATATATATACAAGTGGAGCGAAAGTTATGGCCAATATTTCACAGGGACTAAGCGGGAAGCCAGTTTTCACCCAATTAAAAGGTATTAAGCGGTCCGTTTTGGGTAATTCGGCTGCCCCGATAAGGTCGATCGCGTCCACATTTTTTTGGCAACATTCCACCATCTCGCCTTCGAAACCACACACAAAAGTCTCCCCAAAAGTCACGCGAGCCCATTTAATACCGGATCACGCACGTTTAACATCTGCGTGCTAAACGAAAAGAATTTTTATTTTCGTCGGTTCCCTCAACAAATCAATATCACTGAAATAAATGTGAAAAAAGAAAATTGGAACACTTAAAGAAATTAATTTTTGAGATTGATTTTTTGCTTTGAATGGCGAAAAAACATTAAGGTTTCGGGTTGGTTTTAATAAAGCGAACGTTGCGTTTCCTTCCACTCCAGATGTCGCCGGCGTCAGTGTGAGGGGAACCCCCCACAACTGCCAACATTTAATAAAGCATCCGGATCCACGTGACGTGCAAAACGCGATTTCCCTATTGGCCGCAACCCAGACCGCTCCTCGAGTAATCTCCATCACCTGGTTGATTTATGCGACGTCGCGACGCCACCAAACCTCAAACGACGTCGCCGTGTTATCTCCTTTCTTAATTTCCTGTTTCAGTTCTTGACAAGATCTTCGTTCTCGCAGAGTTTTCTTACCATAAGAAAACCATACAAGAAAATCCCACCATAAATAAACAAATTTTGATACATAAACATTCATAAATTTATAACAAAAGTAATAAGAAAATGATGCGTTGATTATTTATTCATGTAATAAATATAAATTAAATGCAGTTTTGCGGTTTTATCAAACACACATACGTTTAATACACTCTGTATAATATTACGATTGTTTTACATCAAAACCGAAATTACATTACCATTTTATTAATAATTAAAAACAATTTCAATTATTTTAAATTCGTAAAATTAATATAACTTACGAATCAGATTACAAAACATGAAATTAAATCGCTTTACGCCCTCCACGTCCATAACATCATAGAGTATAAAATCAATCTAAATTTTTCGATAATAAATTTAATAAATTCGCGTCATAAAGCGTAAAATGATCGATTTCATTTAAAATAGACCAAGTTTCGTGACTTGAACCTAGAAATAATAATGCGAATTGAAGGTGTAATTAAGAGAACCTACTAAATTATAGGTAGTCGGTTATAGATTTTCCGTTACAAGAGACATTATTAACGTTATCATTTGCGAAACGAACCAATCAATATTCCCCTTTTATTATCTTAATTAGTTCTCTTTAATTAAACCAATATCACTTCGGAAGACTTCTAAGAAACGAGTTCATTAATCAATCCATCTCGGTTTTGGGGCTTTTGACACGTGCCTGATAGTTTGACCCAGATACAACAAGTTACGAAATGTATAAAGGGGGTATCGTTTGTGTAATGGGGATGTAGATAACTACAAAGTGGATCATCAACCCCTAAAGGAAACCATAACCATTTTTCTTAAAAGAATTCAGTACAAAAAATTTATTGCTATGTTTAAAATAACCGTTTTCTCCAAAACGGTCAAGATTTAAGAAATGAATCTGTTTGAGGTTATAAAGGAAGGTTTGAGGTTAGGTTGTACCAAATTTTATGTTTCCAAAGTCAAAGATAAAATTTCTATAAATTTTTGAAAATCACCCATGTGATTTGACTTTTCTTGAAAGTAAAGTTAATCAAAAAATTTGTTTTCTCCTAAACGATTAATATTTAAGAACTAAATTTTTTTGAGGTTATAAAGGAACGTTTGAGGTTAGGTTGTACCAAATTTTATGTTTCCAAAGTCAAAGATAAATTTTCTATAAATTTTTGAAAATCACCTATTAAATTTGACTTTTCTTGAAAGTAAGGTTAATCAAAAAAATTGTTTTCTCCTAAACGATTAAGGTTTAAGAATTAAATTTTTTGAGGTTATAAAGGAACGTTTGAGGTTAGGTTGTACCAAATTTTATGTTTCCAGAGTCAAAGATATATTTTCTATACATTTTTGAAAATCACCCATTTGATTTGACTTTTCTTGAAAGTAAGGTTAATGAAAAAATTTATTTTCTCCTAAACGATTAAGATTTAAGAACTAGCTTTTTTTGAGGTTATAAAGAAACGTTTGAGGTTAGGTTGTACCAAATTTTATGTTTCCAGGATGAACGATATATTTTCTATAAATTTTTGAAAATCACCCGTTTGATTTGACTTTTTTGAAAGTAAGGTTAATGAAAAAATTTGTTTTCTCCTAAACAATTATGATTTAAGAATTATATATTTTTGAGGTTATAAAGGAACGTTTGAGGTTAGGTTGTACCAAATTTTATGTTTCAAGGGTCAAAGATATATTTTCTATACATTTTTGAAAATCAGCCATTAGACTTGACTTTTCTTGAAAATAAGGTTGATCAAAAAAAGTTTTTTCTCCTAAACGATTAAGATTTAAGAACTAAATTTTTTTGAGGTTATAAAGGAACGTTTGAGGTTAGGTTGTACCAAATTTTATGTTTCCAAAGTCAAAGATAAAATTTCTATAAATTTTTGAAAATCACCCATTTGATTTGACTTTTCTTGAAAGTAAAGTTAATCAAAAAATTTGTTTTCTCCTAAACGATTAAGGTTTAAGAATTAAATTTTTTTGAGGTTATAAAGGAACGTTTGAGGTTAGGTTGTACCAAATTTTATGTTTCCAGAGTCAAAGATATATTTTCTATAAATTTTTGAAAATCACCTATTAGATTTGACTTTTCTTGACAGTAAGGTTAATCAAAAAAATTGTTTTCTCCTAAACGATTAAGGTTAAAGAATTAAATTTTTTTGAGGTTATAAAGGAACGTTTGAGGTTAGGTTGTACCAAATTTTATGTTTTCAAAGTCAAAGATAAAATTTCTATAAATTTTTGAAAATCACCCATTTGATTTGACTTTCCTTGAAAGTAAAGTAAATCAAAAAATTTGTTTTCTCCTAAACGATTAAGATTTAAGATATAAATTTTTTTGAGGTTATAAAGGAACGTTTGAGGTTAGGTTGTACCAAATTTTATGTTTCCAGGGTGAAAGATAAAATTTCTATAAATTTTTGAAAATCACCCATTTGATTTGACTTTTCTTGAAAGTAAGGTAATGAAAAAATTTATTTTCTCCTAAACGATTAAGATTTAAGAACTAGATTTTTTTGAGGTTATAAAGAAACGTTTGAGGTTAGGTTGTACCAAATTTTATGTTTCTAGGGTGAAAGATAAAATTTCTATAAATTTTTGAAAATCACCCATTTGATTTGACTTTTCTTGAAAGTAAGGTTAATGAAAAAAATTTGGTTTCTCCTAAACGATTAAGATTAATGAACTAAATTTTTTTTGAGGTTATAAAGGAACGTTTGAGGTTAGGTTGTACCAAATTTTATGTTTCCAGAATGAAAGAAATATTTTCTATAAATTTTTGAAAATCACCCATTTGATTTGACTTTTCTTGAAAGTAAGGTTAATCAAAAAGTTTTTTCTCCTAAACGATTAATATTTAAGAACTAAATTTTTTTGAGGTTATAAAGGAACGTTTGAGATTACGTTGTACCTAATTTTATGTTTCCAGGGTCAAAGATATATTTTCTATACATTTTTGAAAATCACCAATTTGATTTGACTTTTCTTGTAAGTAAGGTTAATCAAAAAATTTGTTTTCTCCTAAACGATTAAGGTTTAAGAATTAAATTTTTTTGAGGTTATAAAGGAACGTTTGAGGTTAGGTTGTACCAAATTTTATGTTTCCAGGATGAACGATATATTTTCTATAAATTTTTGAAAATCATCCGTTTGATTTGATTTTTTTGAAAGTAAGGTTAATGAAAAAATTTGTTTTCTTCTAAACAATTATGATTTAAGAATTAGATTTTTTTGAGGTTATAAAGGAACGTTTGAGGTTAGGTTGTACCAAATTTTATGTTTCCAGGGTCAAAGATATATTTTCTATACATTTTTGAAAATCACCCATTAGACTTGACTTTTCTTGAAAATAAGGTTGATCAAAAAAAGTTTTTTCTCCTAAACGATTACGATTTAAGAACTAAATTGTTTTGAGATTATAGAGGAAAGTTTGAGGTTAGGTTGTATCAAAAACGTTAACAAAAAAATTTGTTTTCTCCTAAACGATTAAGGTTTAAGAATTACATTTTTTGAGGTTATAAAGGAACGTTCGAGGTTAGGTTGTACCAAATTTTATGTTTCCAAGGTCAAAGATATATTTTCTATAAATTTTTGAAAATCATCCATTTGATTTGACTTTTCTTGAAGGTAAGGTTATTGAAAGAAATCGTTTTCTCCAAAACTGTCAAAATGTAAGGAGTGAATCTTTTTGAGGTTATAAAGAAACGTTTGAGGTTAGGTTGTACCAAATTTTATGTTTCCAGGGTCAAAGATATATTTTCTATAAATTTTTGAAAATCATGCATTTGATTTGACTTTTCTTGAAGGTAAGGTTATTGAAATGAATCGTTTTCTTCAAAACGGTCAAGATTTAAAGAGTGAATCTTTTAGAGGTTATAAAGGAACGTTTGAGGTTAGGTTGCACCAAATTTTAAGTTTCCAAGGTGAACAATATATTTTTTATAAATATTTGAAAAAGACTTATTTGATTTGACGTTTTTTCAAAGTTAAGGTTATTGAAAAAAATTATTTTCTCCAAAACGATTACAATTTAAGAAGTAAATCTTTTTGAGGTTATAATGGAACGTTTGAAGTTAGGTTATAAAATTATTCTGATATGATTCGTCACACGAACTCTCCTCATTTGGTTCTTCGTGTTCATGGACACCTTTTTGACTTTCTTAGCTAGGAATTAATGCAGTTTTTGATGGAAGAAGAAGATGGATGTTTTCTTTGGAGAATGGTATACTTGCAATAAGAGGGTCAAAGCTCAACAGTAATCTATTACACACCTCTTGGGAAAATTTTCTTGCGAATCCTTGCCTATATGTACGAAAGTGTTTGTTTCTGGCTTCAGCAGCATCTTCTATCTATAAATTAAGGTTTTGTCAACTCCAGTAATTTCGCTTATCGATTTAGGTTATATATTTTTCCTCTTTGATATACATAAATATATTAGTGGTGGAACGGATATCCGGCAACTATCCGGCCTACCTGGCCACTTTTTTAAATTTGGCCGAATACCGGATAATTATTAAATATCCGGCTTTGGTCGGATATTAAAAACCTATTATTTAGTACTAAACCATTCACAGGAATTAGTATCTCTTTTAGGTGTTGGACACTCCAGATAATAATCAAGTTCAACCGCAATAGGACTTTTTCATTAAATACAACTTTATTTATCATTAGCAACCTCATTGTAACAATCCCAACACGATATATAAAATCTCTTGTTGCAGTTTCGTCTAGTTTTCTTCTGTTCGCTTATAATTCATCAACACATTCATTACTAACACAGCTGTCGCTGTTATCACTCCCCATTATTAATTAAAGTCTGTCTTTAATGCAAAAAGCTGCTTTGAAAAATCACTTTCAGTTCTTCGACACTTTTTCGAATTTTGCAATTTTCGCCGATTAAGTTTTAAAAATTTGTATAATATCCATTTCTTGGAATATGAGTATGAAAATTTCCCAAACTATTAATAAAAGTGTCCTCTTTCCAATGAACCAACACGTTTTGAAAAATTACTTTTCGTTTTTGAGAAAACAATATTTGAAGTTTTGATAAAATTTTCGATGTTGCAATTTTCATCGATAATTTTCAAATTTTGCTATAAAATTTATTTCTTGAAGGATCCATATGGGAATATCTCCAATTATTAATTAAAGTATCCTCTTTTTAATGCAAAAAGTCGTTTTGAAAAATCACTAAGTTTTTGAGAAATAAATTTTTGAAATCAATTTTTTCGAATTTTGCAATTTTCTTCGATGATTTGCAAAATTTGTTACAAAATTAATTTCTTGAAGGATCCTTGTGGAAATATCACCAATTATTAATTAAAGTATCTTCTTTTTAATGCATAAAGCCGTTTTGAAAAATCGCTTTTAGTTTTAAAGAAATAAATTTTTGAAATGATCGACAATTTTTTCGAATTTTACAATTTTCGCCGATTAAGTTTTAAAAATTCGTATAAAATCCATTTCTTGGAATATGAGTATGAAAATTTCCCAAAGTGTTAATAAAAGTGTCCTCTTTCCAATGAACCAACCCGTTTTGAAAAATAACTTTTAGTTTTTGAGAAAACAATATTTGAAGTTTTGATAAAATTTTCGATGTTGCAATTTTCATCGATAACTTTCAAAATTCGCTATAAAATTAATTTCTTGAAGGATCCTTGTGGAAATATCACCAATTATTAATTAAAGTATCCTCTTTTTAATGCAAAAAGCCGTTTTGAAAAATCACTTTTAGTTCTTGAGAAATAAATTTTTGAAATAATCGACAATTTTTTCGAATTTTGCAATTTTCGCCGATTAAGTTTTAAAAATTCGTATAAAATCCATTTCTTGGAATATGAGTATGAAAATTTCCTAAAACGTTAATAAAAGTGTCTTCTTTCCAATGAACCAACACGTTTTGAAAAATTACTTTTAGTTTTTGAGAAAACAATATTTGAAGTTTTGATAAAATTTTCGATGTTGCAATTTTCATAGATAATTTTCAAATTTCGCTAAAAAATTCATTTCGTGAAGGATCCTTGTGGAAATATCACCGATTATTAATTAAAGTATCGTCTTTTTAATGCAAAAAGCCGTTTTGAAAAATCGCTTTCAGTTCTTAAGAAATAAATTTTTGAAATGATCGACAATTTTTTCGAATTTTGCAATTTTCGCCGATAAGTTTTAAAAATTCGTATAAAATCCAGTTCTTGGAATATGAGTATGAAAATTTCTCAAAGTGTTAATAAAAGTGTCTTCTTTCCAATGAATCAACCCGCTTTGAAAAATAGCTTAGTTTTTGAAAAAACAATATTTGAAGTTTTGATAAAATTTTCGATGTTGCAATTTTCATCGATAACTTTCAAAATTCCCTATAAAATTTATTTGTTGAAGGATCCTCGTGGAAATATCACCAATTGTTAATTATAGTATCCTCTTTTTAGTGCAAAAAACCGCAAATAACTTTTTTTATACAATATCGGGGGAGAATGGCACTGGATTTTGCTACAATATTTTGCCTTCTTTAGTTTTTAATCTAAGTGGAACAAAGGACCTTTAGAAGATTTGCATAAGAGTCAGTTCTAAATTAGATCGTTCTTCCTGGATACTCGATGCAGACCTGATAAAGACTTAGTGTATCTATCTATCAAGATAGAAGAATCTTGAAGGAGTCGTGAGAACATAATGCAGAGATGATGTAGACTTCAAAATGAAGAAGTCTTGATGCAGGAATGATGGCCTGGAATGATTTAAAATAGACTTGAATGCAACTATCAATTTGTACTTCTATATGCTATACTTGATTTTATAGAATTATGGTGAAGTCTTTTATACAGAACCATGAAATATAAAAACGTTTTGAAAGATATTAAAAGAATGCGATTGTTAAATAAAATATTGTGGATTCCCCAAGCGGTCGTTTTACAAACTGACGATAATGAGGTTAACGTTTACAATTTCATGAGAGAGTTTAAAGGTAGTTAGGGATGGCAGGGGATGGACGATTGTAAATTCCTAATGCGGTCATAAGGTTGTCATCGTCCTGCAACAAGCTATTGGATAATTCATCTCTTCGTTCGCCATGAAGGGAAAAGGGTCATCCCCTGACGGTGCCCCCGCGTTTTAATATTTAAGAGGAACGACTTGCAGAATCGTGAGGACCGTGTCTTTTGCTCTTTACCTTCATTACCATTTCGTCTTTGTTTCCCTCGGTTTCTTTTTACTTCTTCTGCTAAAACTAAAATAATACAAAGAAAAATTTGAATGGTTATTAAGAATTTTTTTAACAGTAGTTGTCGGTAAAAATGAAAGAACCGGATAAAAATAACTCGGAACCGTATGGCCCTTCTTCTTCTCCGTCTTCTTTCGAACTCGTAATCTCAGCGAAACGTCGCCAGTCAAAGAAACTCTGGAACCCCTTTTCGGTGTAAGCCGACCTTTGTAGTTCCAATTTTAGGAGCAATAAAATGAATTATGACCCGAACTGGTACGGATTAATGGGGGGGCTAACTCCCCAGCGATACACACGTTTCAAGAACTCCCTACCATTTCATCTTCTTAAAACCGACGATAAAAGAAACTCTAACTTAAAAAAACGAGAAACTTGAAAGAGACTAAAATAAGCTCGCTTTGAATTTTGATAATCCTCGAAGTGTTAAGATGTTTCACTTATAGAGTTGAAAAGATTTTATTTAAATTTTATATACGCATAGAAATGCTTTAATGAAGATAATAATCAATAACGCAGGAAATGAACCGCATTAATTAACGATATATTTACATCATTAATTTTGTTGAAGTATTAATTTATGTAGAAATGGGCACCAATAAACTAAAACGAAATTTACGATGATACAATTTATGGTGGATCATAAACCACCCAAGTAATGTACCCTTAGAATTATTTAAAAAAACTGTAAATTTAGGAATTTCAATTAAAAATTAACTTACACCTGTACAGGAATGCGAGTTGACGTGGAGAAAAAAAAACTTCGCCTTGTACATCGCCAATTTGCATTTACATTTCCTCTTCGTTTCTAACATGTCTCGGAATCTACGACCAAATAGACGATATACACGTGAATGCACGTGAGGTTGTGATTTTAATAGTCGTGATTCACAAGTTTAAACATGCCGTTAAATTAGAATTAATTACGGGTATTTTAGTAATTAAGACTTTAACAACACTTTTTTCGTTTGATTAAATCATTACCAGTTTGAGTTATTTGTTTAGTAATGAAATTGCGTATAAAAACGTAACTTTGATGATTTCCCTATGAATAGTACGGTAAATTTTGATTATTACTAGATGGCGTTTAGTGTATTTTTGAGGATATCTCAATAATTACAGTTTTAATCAAAAAATGTTTCAAACAATACTTATTTAGAATTAAATCGACAATATTTTTTGTTAATAAATTTTTTTCGAATTTTCGATAGGTAGCGCTGTATACTGGTATGAAAACATCACTTATTTCCCTGTGAATAGTACGGTAAAAGCAATTCCCTCTAAGAACTGCATGCTTTTATCGAAAATTGTTTCAAATAATATTTGTTTAGAATACGATTTAGAATAAATACTTGCAATAAAAATTTTGATCTATTTACTAGGTGGCGCTGTATACTGCTATATTAAACCACATTTTTGAGGTTATCTCAATAATTATTGTTTGAATCAAAAAATTGTTCAAATAATACTTATTTAGAATTAAATTAATAATATTTTTTGTTAATAAACTTTTTTCGAATTTTCGATAGGGATCGTTGTATACTGGTATGAAAGCATCACTGATTTCCCTGTGAATAGTACTATAATAATCTGTATTTTTGACGTTATCTCAATAATTATTGTTTGAATCAAAAAATTGTTCAAATAATACTTATTTAGAATTAAATCAACAATATTTTTTATTAATAAACTTTTTTCGAATTCTCGATAGGAAGCGCTATGTACTAGCATGAAAGAATAACTTTGATTTCCCTATGAACAATAGTATAATAATCTATATCTTTGACGTTATCTCAATAATTATTGTTTGAATCAAAAAATTTTTCAATTAATACTTATTTATTATCAAATCAATAATATTTTTTATTAATAAACTTTTTTCGAATTCTCGATAGGGAGCGCTGTGTACTAGTATGAAAGAATCACTTTGATTTCCCTAAAAAGAGTACTATAATAATCTATATTTTTGACATTATCTCAATAATTATTGTTTGAATCAAAAAATTGTTCAAATAATACTTATTTAGAATTAAATCAACAATATTTTTTGTTAATAAACTTTTTTCGAATTCTCGATAGGAAGCGCTGTGTACTAGTATGAAAAAATCACTTTGATTTCCCTATGAAGAGTACTATAATAATCTATATTTTTGACGTTATCTCAATAATTATTGTTTGAATCAAAAAAATTTTCAAATAATTCTTATTTAGAATTAAATCGGCAATATTTTTTGTTAATAATCTTTTTTCGAATTTTCGATAGGGATCGCTGTATACTGGTATGAAAACATCACTGATTTCCCTGTGAATAGTATGCTAAAAACATTTTTTTTCAAGAAATGCTTCTCTTTATCAAACATTTTTTCAAATATTATTTGTTTAGAATATGATTTAGAATAGATAACTGCAATAAGTTTTGTTTCAACATTTTTTTTCTCAATATTTTTGCAATCTAACCCAACAATTATTATACATCATATTAAAGAGAAAGCTTTGAGCTTTAATTTAAAATAAGTGTCATTCCTTAAGTTCAATAAAAACGGCTTCCAGGAATTTTTAAATTAGCATCTTTTTTGACTCTTTTAGGTTATACGAAAATGTAAGTTTTATTTCAATATGTTTTTTCTCAATATTTTTCCAATCCAACCCAACAATTATTTTACATCATTTTAAAGAGAAAGCTTTGAGCTTTAATGTAGAATAAGTTTCATTCCTTAATTTCAATAAATACGGCTTCCAGGAATTTTTAAATTTGCATCTTTTTTGACACTTTTAGGTTATACGAAAATGTAAGTTTTGTTTCAACATTTTTTTCTCATTATTTTTCCAATTCAACCCAACAATTATTATACATCATTTTAAAGAGAAAGCTTTGAGCTTTAATTTAGAATAAGTCTCATTCCTTAATTTCAATAAACACGGCTGCCAGAAATTTTTAAATTAGCATCTTTTTTGACACTTTTAGGTTACACGAAAATGTAAGTTTTGCTTCAACATTTTTTTTCTCAATATTTCTCCAATCGAACCCAACAATTATGAAACATCATTTTAAAGAGAAAGCTTTGAGCTTTAATTTAGAGTTAGTTTCATTCCTTAATTTCAATAAACACGGCTTCCAGGAATTTTTAAATTAGCATCTTTTTTGACATTTTTAGGTTATACGAAAGTGTAAGTTTTATTTCAACTCTTTCTTTCTCATTATTTTTCCAATCCAACCCAACAATTATTATACATCGTTTTAAAGAGAAGCTTTGAGCTTTAATTTAAAATAAGTCTCATTCCTTAATTTCAATAAACACGGCTTCCAGGAATTTTTAAATTAGCATCTTTTTTGACACTTTTAGGTTGTACGAAAATGTAAGTTTTGTTTCAAAATTTTTTTTCTCATTATTTTTCCAATCGAACCCAACAATTATGAAACATCGTTTTAAAGAGAAAGCTTTGAGCTTTAATTTAGAGTTAGTTTCATTCCTTAATTTCAATAAACACGGCTTCCAGGAATTTTTAAATTTGCATCTTTTTTGACACTTTTAGGTTATACGAAAATGTAAGTTTTGTTTTAACATTTTTTTCTCATTATTTTTCCAATTCAACCCAACAATTATTATACATCATTTTAAAGAGAAAGCTTTGACCTTTAATTTAGAATAAGTCTCATTCCTTAATTTCAATAAATACGGCTTCCAGGAATTTTTAAATTAGCATCTTTTTTGACACTTTTAGGTTATACGAAAATGTAAGTTTTGTTTCAACATTTTTTTTCTCAATATTTTTCCAATCCAACCCAACAATTATTATACATCATTTTAAAGAGAAAGCTTTGAGCTTTAATTTAGAATAAGTCTCATTCCTTAATTTCAATAAATACGGCTTCCAGGAATTTTTAAATTAGCATCTTTTTTGACACTTTTAGGTTATACGAAAATGTAAGTTTTGTTTCAACATTTTTTTTCTCAATATTTTTCCAATCCAACCCAACAATTATTATACATCATTTTAAAGAGAAAGCTTTGAGCTTTAATTTAGAATAAGTCTCATTCCTTAATTTCAATAAATACGGCTTCCAGGAATTTTTAAATTAGCATCTTTTTTGACACTTTTAGGTTATACGAAAATGTAAGTTTTGTTTCAACATTTTTTTTCTCAATATTTTTCCAATCCAACCCAACAATTATTATACATCATTTTAAAGAGAAAGCTTTGAGCTTTAATTTAGAATAAGTCTCATTCCTTAATTTCAATAAATACGGCTTCCAGGAATTTTTAAATTAGCATCTTTTTTGACACTTTTAGGTTATACGAAAATGTAAGTTTTGTTTCAACATTTTTTTTCTCAATATTTTTCCAATCCAACCCAACAATTATTATACATCATTTTAAAGAGAAAGCTTTGAGCTTTAATTTAGAATAAGTCTCATTCCTTAATTTCAATAAATACGGCTTCCAGGAATTTTTAAATTAGCATCTTTTTTGACACTTTTAGGTTATACGAAAATGTAAGTTTTGTTTCAACATTTTTTTCTCAATATTTTTCCGATCCAACCCAACACTTATTATACATCATATTAAAGAGAAAGCTTTGAGCTTTAATTTAGAATAAGTCTCATTCCTTAATTTCAATAAACACGGCTTCCAGGAATTTTTAAATTCTTGAATTTTTTTGATTTTTTTTAAATTCTTGATTTTTGACTTCTTGGGACACAAAGGGTTAAGTAAGATTAACTGTGCCATAAACAGTCAGTATAGTTGTTCTGCCTTTTTATATTGAAACCTGCGTTTAATTAAAAATTTCCATAATATAATTGATTCTCTAAAAAACCCTTTATAAGAAAAGATTCGATTCTATTCATAAAAGAACCCTTTTTTATGATTGTGTTAAAGTAAGAGATTGGGTGTAGTGTATTGAAAAAGTGCATTTGAAATACAAAAAATAGACTCTACACATTCTCATATAAAATAAAATTCGTACGCCCTTCAAGACAAACATAATAGCAAGCCCATTCTAAAACCGTTGGGGCAAAAATGGACAGGTCACATTACGGTTGGCGATGCGGAAAAAATGGGACCGAACCAAGGAAAAGGTTTTCTCTGGTAGGATCGGATCCGGGAACAACGTGTTTGAACTTTACGAAGGGTTCGTTTCAAGAACGGATTCCGTTTTTTCACGCCCAGGTGGGATTTGAAGTGACTTCTTTTTTTTTGGGATTATTTTGGACAAGTTTATATAAAGAAATCATTTTATCATACTTAAAATTAACATCGTTTAAATAGAAATTTGTTCGTTATTTAAATTAGTCACGAGAGAAGCGAAGCGTAAAATCTTACAAGTAGTACTTTGCTATCTCAAAATACCTTCGGTATATCTGGAGAAGTCTTCACGGGCCGATCCGATCCGAGCCGTTGGTTTTCGCTTCTTTGTTTATTTGCAAAGGAATTTATTAATGGCGAGAAGATCCCGAAGAAGAGAAGAAACAAGAGGAAAAGAGAGACCCAATTTTCTATAAATTACCGTCTTTTACGTGAATTTCCTTAATGGATATTACTTAGTGTTCCGTCAAACGTATCTTTCCAGTTTTATTTTATGAGAAAACACAAAAAAACATTATCAAATCCACTTCGTTACGAAATGTATCATTATTTTCCTTTTTCCTAGAAAACATGTTCAATAACACTCCTCTTAGAACTCGTAAATATGTATTAATACATTTCAAAGAATTTTCCTCTTCGTGGATTGCTTTTTAAATATATCTCAAAGGAGTCGGTGTTTCTTGTTCGTTTTAAAACGTTGTCAACATGGTTTAGCTGTCGACACATTTTGTGCAACGAAAGATACACGACGAAGAAGGTTAAAAAAAATGAAAAGAGAGAAAAATGAGATCCACTCGAAGTGTTGTGATGTGGTGTCATCGTTAAGGGCCAAGGTACATGATACTTATGGACGAGAAAAAGAGATGCAGCTTCTAGGGTCGAGGAAAAGGGTCGTGTTACTGTCTGGAGGTGTTATCTTTACACATGTTGTGCTATCGCTCTTTTTATACTTCAACAAGTAGTTTGAAATCGGAATTTTAATACTTCTTATGGTGATAAAGTTGAATCGAATCAATCTGAAGTTTGTTAAATGAGTAAATATTTTTGAAGGAATTCTAATTTAGTCATAATCACATTTACATTTCAAACATCATTCCGGCCTGATCAAATCAAGTATGAGGGTGTTTTATGAATTTATGAATTTCAAAATGGAACTGAAACGAGTGGAATAAATTTGGGTTCAATACGGGATTAAAAGCAGTAGTAGAGAAGATACCGATCATTATGGCGCGTTGAACTTAAATTGAATTTAATTCATAAAAGATATGTTTAAGTATTTTTGGATTTATGCTGTGTTGGGTTGGCTACTTGGTAAATTAGGTTGACTAAACACCCTATTACGTTAAAACACTGTGATGAAAATCTATTCTAGGCCGACTCCAAACATTTTTGGTGTAAATTATTTCCCCCAATTCTTTAACTTTTTGAGTTATATTTAAATTTATGGTTTAAAAATGTGAATTGTTGACTTTGGCAAAAATGGCTCTTAGGTTTAAACGCTCTGTTAGATTCTTTTCTAAGTAGATATGAAACATTTTTGGTATAAATTGTTTCTCCCATCTCTTTGAGTTTTTGAGTTATAACCTAATTTAGTGTCAAAATCAACAAGTATGGGAGTTGTCGACATTATACTAGCAAAACTAGCAGCTGGATTAAAAATTTCTCATGTATATATGTATTCTGGTTGAATTTGTAACATTTTGGGTATAAATTATTTCTTCTATCTCTTTCAATTTTTGACTTACAACCTAGTTTAGTGTCGAAATCGACAAATATGGGTGTTGTTGACTTTATGTTAGGCTGGGTTGGCAAAACTGTTTACTAGATTAAAAATTTCTGGTGTATATATGTATTCTGGTTGAGTTTGTAACATTTTCTGTATAAATTATTTCTTACATCTCTTTTAATTTTTGAGTTATAATCTAATTTAGTATCGAAATCGTCAAATATGAAGGTGTTGGCTTTATGATGGGTTGGATTGGCAAAACTAGTTGGTAGGTTACAATATTCCGTTGTATATATGTATTATGTGTGGGTTTGAAACATTTTTGGTATAAATTACTTCAGCCACCTCTTTCAGTTTTTGAGTTATAACCAAATTAGCGTCAAAATCAACAAATATGGGAGTTGTTGATAATATACTGGGTTGGGTTGGCAAAACTGATGGCTGGATTAAAAATTTCTGATGTATATATGTATTCTGGTAGAGTTTTTAACATTTTGGGTATAAATTATTTCTTCTATCTCTTTCAATTTTTGACTTACAACCTAATTTAGTGTCGAAATCGACAAATATGGGTGTTGTTGACTTTATGTTAGGCTGGGTTGACAAAACTGTTTGCTGGATTAAAAATGTCTGATGTATATATGTATTCTGGTAGAGTGTGTAGCATTTTGGGTATAAATTATTTTTTATATCTCTTTCAATTTTTGACTTATAACCTAATTTAGTTTCGAAATCCACAAATATGGAGGTGTTGACTTTATGATGGGTTGGATTGGCAAAACTAGCTGCTAGATTACAATATTCTGTTGTATATAGGTATAATGTGTGGGTTTGAAACATTTTTGGTATAAATTACTTCAGCCACCTCTTTCAGTTTTTGAGTTATAACCAAATTATCGTCAAAATCCACAAATATGCGAGTTGTTGACATTATACTAGGTTGGGTTGGCAAAACTGATGGCTGGATTAAAATTTGTAAGCTATATATACATTCTCGTAAAGTTTGTAACATTTTTGGTATAAATTACATCTTCCTTCTCTTTCAGTGTTTGAGTTATAACCAAATTAGTATGAAAATCAACAAATATGGGAGTTGTTGACATTATACTGGGTTGGGTTGGCAAAACTGATGGCTGGATTAAAAATTTCTGATGTATATATGTATTCTGGTAGAGTTTTTAACATTTTGGGTATAAATTATTTCTTCTATCTCTTTTAATTTTTGAGTTATAACCTAATTTAGTATCGAAATCGTCAAATATGGAGGTGTTGACTTTATGATGGGTGAGATTGGCAAAACTATCTGCTAGATTAAAATATTTTGTTGTACATATGTATTATGGGTGGGTTTGAAACATTTTTGGAATAAATTACTTCATCCATCTCTTCCAATTTTTGACCTATAAGCTAATGTAGCGGCGAAATCGTTAAATATGGGAGTTGTTGAATTTGTGCTGGGCTTGGTTGGCAAAACTGGCTATTGAATTAAAATTTGCAATTGTATATGTGTATTCTGGATAGGTTTGACACATTTTTGGTTTAAATTACTTCTTCCATCTCTTTCAGTTTTTGAGTTATAACCAAATTAGCGTCAAAATCAACAAATATGGGAGTTGTTGATATTATACTAGGTTGGGTTGGCAAAACTGATGGCTGGATTAAAAATTTCTGATGTATATATGTATTCTGGTAGAATTTGTAACATTTTGGGTATAAATTATTTCTTCTTCCTCTTTCTATTTTTAACTTGCAACATAATTTAGTGTCGAAATCGACAAATATGGGTGTTGTTGACTTTATGTTAAGCTGGGTTGGCAAAACTGTTTGCTGGATTAAACATTTCTGATGTATATATGTATTCTGATTGAGTTTGTAACATTTTAGGTCTAAATTATTTCTTACATCTCTTTTAATTTTTGAGTTATAACCTAATTTAGTATCGAAATCGTCAAATATGGGAATTGTTGAATTTATGTTGGACTCGGTTGGCAAAACTGGCTGTTGGATTAAAATTTGCAGTTGTATATATGTATTCTGGATAGGTTTAAAACATTTTTGGTATAATTTACTTCTTCCATCTCTTTCAGTTTTTGAGTTATAACCAAATTAGCGTCAAAATCAACAAATATGGGAGTTATTGACATTATACTGGGTTGGGTTGGCAAAATGGGCAGCTGGATTAAAAATGTGTGATCTATATATGCATTCTCGTAAAGTTTGTAACATTTTCGGTATAAATTGTATTTTCTATCACTTTCAATTTTTGACTTACAACCTAATTTAGTGTCGAAATCAACAAATATGGGTGTTGTTAACTTTATGTTAGGCTGGGTTGGCAAAACTGTCTGCTGGATTAAAAATTTCTGATGTGTATATATATTCTGGTTGAGTTTGTAACATTTTATGTATAAATTATTTCTTACATCTCTTTTAATTTTTGAGTATATATAAATAACATATAATAATATATAAATATACCTAATTTAGTATCGAAATCGTTAAATATGGAGGTGTTGACTTTATGATGGGTTGGATTGGCAAAACTAGCTGCTAGATTACAATATTCTGTTGTATATATGTATTATGGGTGGGTTTGAAACATTTTTAGTATAAATTACTTCATCCAGCTCTTTAAATTTTTGACTTATAACCTAATTTAACGTCGAAATCGTCAAATATGGGAGTTGTTGAATTTTTGCTGGGCTTGCTTGGCAAAACTGGCTATTGGATGAGGTTTGAAATATTTTTGGTACAATTTATTTCTTCCATCTCTTTCAGTGTTTGAGTTATAACCAAATTAGGGTCAAAATCAACAAATATAGGAGTTGTTGACATTATACTGGGTTGGGTTGGCAAAACTGTACATAGCGTTGTTCTCATATGGGACAATGTTACTATTTATATCTAGAGATTTCAGAGACGGATTTCTGCTCGTTTAATTTCATTCTCCATTTTTTAGCTTTGTAGTATTCCATTAGATAACTCATGATCTTTCGTCACTACAAGTAGCTCTGTGTCATTTGGACGCGTATTCACCATAGTCCCCACCACCTTGGTAGCTCGCTAGTATATAGTTTCCTAGATTTTGCACGTGTCAAAGACCAAAGGCACGTGCAAAATCTAGGAAAACTGGTTCCAAATTGATAATCTGGGATTAGGTTATTAGGTTCTATTAATTATTGGCTTTAGACTTTCGAGCAGTATTTTCTCAAAGAGTGTTGAGACTATTTTTGGTAACCTCTGCAACTTTCCAGAATAGTTCCAGTACTTTTTCTAGGTGGGTGTTTTACGATTTCTCCTGTGATGTGGTCGAGGAGCTCTAGCATTTTTTGACTGCGTGATTATGGATTGGGTGTAAAGATCTCAGCCAGATATTCAGCAAACACCATCACTTTTTGGTTATTGTCTTGGCCCATGATCCTTTGTTGTTTCTAATGTTGAAAATGATGATAAGATACTTTGAAAGGATGTAGTTGATTGGGCTCTGATAGACTGGGAGCTGATACAGTTCCGGGGAAGAGAGAAAAAACTAATATTTGACGGATTATAGAAAGTGTGGTTATGTACGAGGTGTAGATATAAGGCTGGAAGGTTACAAATGGATAGAGGACATTTCGGAGAGATGTTTGAGGTAAATTTCGTTCTGCATAAGGAGATTCAAAACAAAACACTGTGTATAACTTTTTTTTAGTTTTTACTCTCATTTTCCATCTAAAGATTATCTTTACAATCTCAAAGGAATGAACATCAATCAAAGTTTCTTTTCCAGCATAAAAAAATCTTTTTGAAACAACGCCCTTGCTGTAACAAGGATAATAACAACGGTGGAGAAGGATAATTAACGAGGATAGGAGCCGAGGTCGCGTACTTTGCGATATTATCGAAGTTGCGGGGCTCGCGCAATCGACGGACGATCACGTTTATATACCTCTCTACATGACCAATTAACATTTTTCTGCGTTTAGAGTTCGGAGTCATGCCGTTCCGTCTTTTCTCTCCTCTTCGTTTTCCCCTCTTACTTTGTACCTTGTCGAAGAGGATATTGACGTCGAAGAAGATCGCTTGTCAATGAGATAACCATCCAACTGAACCGACAATTAGCGAATTACTAAGACTTTAGATAAGACAGTTCAGATACTTCAGATTTGAAACGCGATTTCGATTCGAGAATGACGGCAAATTAAAAGGAATTAAAAAGATATCTATATACTTTTATAATACTTTTTTTGAACAAATATCAACCCTAAAATTAATGATGATGGAGGCCTTTATTTCTTGTATATAAGGGGGATGAGAAGGGGATGGCGGCTTTAATAGTGATTAATTTAAATCAATAACGGTTGTGGTAACGTCTCACTTATCAGATGACAAAGTTGTCTCCCTGTGTAACTAATAGCGTCATAACAACCTCCCCCTAATAAAAGCCAGCGGTAAGTCAATTACTTCGCCCCCATATTTGCACCCGGAGAGTTAGATGGAAATGCAACAGAATCCCTCGGTTAAATTACCAAACTTCTTCACTATCAACCATCATAAACTACACCACAAAAAATCTCAAAAGTCAATATATAAATTTATATAAAAAGAACATGTATGATTTATTACTTTTTGAGGGTTTTATTTACAGCTGTGGCCAGTTTTCGTTTATTTCGTTATCTTTACCTTTTATCTTTAAATGTATTCCTTTAAATATAAATATAAGTCGTGTCAATTCAACACGGTGACAAGTCAGAAAGCATCTGCCTCGCCACATACCGTGTTTGTCACAATAGCATCCTTTTTCTAAGGTTTTTATTATAAAGACATTGATGGTGGGCACTTGAGGTTTGATCTTTAAAATATTGTTTCTCTTCTATTGTCACGTCAAGAATAAAAGATTCCTTTAGATGTAGATATTGTCAAAATAATGGGAATGTTTCAAAATCAGTTTGTAAGATCATTCAAAATGTTTTGTACTTATTAAAATCATAACTTAAATAACTAATTTGAACATCATTACACAAATATCCATCATCTCATCGTCAGACAAATCAACGACGGAATCGTTTATATTTATGTCACTCATTATAATTGATTAGCAAATAATAAAACCTGTTTGAGATGGATACATAAACCGTATGCACATTCAATCCTTCATAATCATAATCAACACCTATATTTAGAACTCACACTAAACAACGATACTTTAAGATATATGTTCGATCAAGATTCTTTATAAACTTTAATTATTTCTACTTCTAATCCATATTTTTTCTAAAATCGCCGAGGTTGCTTACAGAAGAGATGCTCGAATCGACATCATATCAACCTTAATAGCTTTGTGTTAATATCACATCCGTTGTAGCGTCTCTCCTCTCAATAATGCAGGAGAATAGTTTATACCAAAAATATTTTGTAATCGTCCAAAATAAGTTTCTAACCCAATGTATTGACTTGGCATAAGCTGAATAATTAGCTTATTTATTAATTTTGATACTTAATTGGGTTGTAAGAACTTATAAGTTAAGAAGTACGCGGGATGGGAAAAATGATTTATACCAAGAGTAGGTCGTACCGTCCCAAAATTGATTTCCAACAGAGTATTTAAACTCAACAACCACTTTTGCCAACCCAGGCCATCATAAAGTCAACAACTCCCATATTTGTCGATTTCTTCAGTAGATTAGGTTGTAAGTTAAAAATTGAAAGAGATAGAAGAAATAATTTATACCGAAAATGTTACAAACACTACCAGAATACATATATACATCAGAAATTTTTAATCTAATTGCCAGTTTTGCCAACCCAACCTAGTGTAACGTCAACCACTCTCATATTTGTTGATTTTGACGCTAATTTAGGTCATAAGTCAAAAATTGAAAGAGGTTTCAAAAATGTTTCAAACCCACCCATAATACATATATACAACAGAATATTGTAATCTAGCAGCTAGTTTTGCCAATCCAACCCATCATAAAGTCAACACCTCCATATTTGACGATTTCGATACTAAATTAGGTTATAACTCAAAAATTAAAAGAGATGTAAGAAATAATGATAAAGGTTATCATCGTTTTCACGTCATCCTGGTACATATTCTTTCCATCGTCGGTCCTGTCAAGGCATATATCAAGGTTCCTAGAGAATTTCTCCCACTAAGCCTTTTTAGAAATCCATCTAGGGCTAAGGATAGAGTTAACAAGTGGAGCATCGCTTAATATTTCCACTGCTGGAAATGGTGGCAATTATGGTCACCCAAGTACACTGTAGGGTATGGTTGTATTTGGATCACAGAGACTGGCCATGAAGTAGTATGAGTGAGTATTTTATTGTCTGAAGAGATAAAAATATATCATCTAGTAATTAAAAAAATGAAATAACAGATTTGAACCTTAATTAGTACACCAATCTTTGGTAAATCCCTCAACGAAGAAGACCTCTGTCCAGTACCAACCATACATCATAATAAAGCCGGATTTTTCTCTCGCACATTCTCGCCCCGGCAATAAATTTCAAGTTAATTAAATACCATTAAAGTAGCGTCTTGGACCCGGGTGCTCTCTACGGTCGTTCGCGGAACGCCGTCTTTTGTGCCCGTTCTCATTCATTACAACCGTCTCACACAATATAAATAAAGACATTGAGTTCGTATTGTATTGGAACGGTGGCGGCAAACGAACGGAAAGAAGGCGAAGACGCTGTACTACTCTGTATTCACTCCTTATTCACTCTGTATGTGAAGATGACGACAGCGAAGGCGCGCGCGTCTTGCTTTTCTTCTTCATCTTCATTAGGGGGTCCCCCTATTCAACGCCATGCAGAATACGTTGAACGTAAGAACCATATCCACTCGATATTCACGATAATGCCGATGCGAACCTCTTGTCTCTTTTGTATTACGCTGCCATACAAACGACATTATTTATTTTCATTACTTGCGATGATTTGCTATAAATTTATTGTTTAAGGATGCGGGTTCTAAAAGAAATTAAAGAAGTAAGAATTAAAAATTTGACCCGGGGGAATGAATTTCATTGTGTTCTAAAGAAGCAAAAAAAATCAATCAGAACCCTTTCTTGTGGGGGTCGGAGAATGTAATTTTCAATTTTAATATTTTTATCTAAAAAATATCAGCAAGTCAGGGTCTACCCCTTTTGTTGTCCGTCCGATCTCGTTTCGAGAACGAGAACGAGAACGACGTCCCGAAAACGATGACGCCGCATTTCTTCTTCCAGACACTTTTAATGGATTCGGTCGACCGTCTAAGAACCTTACTTTTTTCTATTTTCAACGCGTTCTCGTCAAATATTAAAACGAAAAAATAAAAAAAAATCTATCGATAACATATTTTACAAGCTGCAAATAAAATTTTAGTTTTTAATTGGTTCTAAAACGAATTCCCCGAAAACTTTTATTGTTTGCCAACTGGTTCAAGTTAAAGTTCTAAAGGCCCAAATTAAATTCATAAAATATTTACGACCCCCAAAGCCCTCTTTGAGAGGGGGGAACGATTTCGACACACACATTTGCCCCCCCTATAAAAGTTGTTCACGAAAAGGAATTTTTAGTGCGAAACTTCTCCGAGATTTCGGTCCATTACTTTCTAAGAACGCCCACTTCGGCTCAATTCTTGTTAATGTTCCAGAACAATCTTTCCGAAAACTATAAATTTATCTAGATTTGAAACAAAATCAGTTCAAAATTTTTTTTTATCTCAAGACCACACCGCAACCGACAACCACATTCTACCTGAATTCAACTCGGCCTCTCCATTCGGTTGTGAGTATAATAAAAATCATCGCCGAGTTACAATGGATTATAGCGAAAGGGAGGTGGTTAGCCGGGAGGTTTTGCTTTGTGGGAACCGTTTACAAGACCCAAAGAGGCTCGTGTGTGTCTGTACACTTTTATGGCCTTTGGGGTTTCTGTCTATAGTTTAAAATACCAATAGTATATCGATAAAAACGACAAAGCATTGAAAAGAAAAAAAAAACAGGAAATGTAGTGGTTGAAATGACGGTGGCATTCATTGAAAAGTGCAGAGTTCTTTAAATGGTTACAAAAAATAGAGAATTTTACTTTTATTTGTAATGTTGATGGTAAAGATATCAACTTTAAACGGCTAAAGGTTCAGAGCAATTTAGGTTCCATAATGGATTGAAACAGTTTATGAATTATGTTTGTTGGGTTAATAATGAATATTTGTTGTCCATAATATAATTCTTGCATCGTTTCCAACAATTGAGTTATGATCGTATTTGATGATGAAAATGTCATATTTCAGCTTTTTAACATTTGGAGCGGTTTAGATTCCCTATAATTCATAATGGATTAATACTGTTTATGAATTATGGTTATTGGGTTAATAATGAATATTTTTTGTCCATAATAAATTCGTGTATCGTTTCCAACAATTGAGTTATGATCGTATTTAATGATGAAAATGTCATATTTAAGCTTTTTAAGATTTGGAGCGGTTTAGATTCCCTATGATTCATAATGGATTAATACTGTTTATGAATTATGTTTATTGGGTTAATAATGGATATTTTTTGTCCATAATAAATTGGTGCATCGTTCCCAACAATTGAGTTATGATCGTATTTGATGATGAAAATGTCATATTTCAGCTTTTTAAGATTTGGAGCGGTTTAGATTCCCTATGATTCATAATGGATTAATACTGTTTATGAATTAATTATGTTAATTGGGTAATAATGAATATTTTTTGTCCATAATAAATTCTTGCATCGTTTCCAACATTTGAGTTATAACCGTATTTGATGATGAAAATGTCATATTTAAGCTTTTTAAGATTTGGAGCGGTTTAGATTCCCTATGATTCATAATGGATTAATACTGTTTATGAATTATGTTTATTGGGTTAATAATGAATATTTTTTGTCCATAATAAATTCGTGCATCCTTTCCAACAATTGAGTTATAATCGTATTTGACGATGAAAACGTCATTTCAGCTTTTTAATATTTGGAGCGGTTTAGATTCCCAATAATCCATAATGGATTGAAACAGTTTATGAATTATCTTTCGTGGGTTAATATTGAATAATTTTTGTCCATAATAATTTCTTGCATCATTTCCCATAATTGAGTTATAATCGTATTTGATGATAAAAACGTCATATTTAAGCTTTTTAAGATTTGGAGCGGTTTAGATTCCCTCTGATACATAATGGATTGAAACAGTTTATGAATTATGTTTGTTGGGTTAATAATGAATGTTTCTTGTCCATAATAAATTCTTGCATCGTTTCTAACATTTGATTTATAACCATATTTGATGATGAAAACGTGACATTTAAGCTTTCTAAGATTTGGAGCGGTTTAAATTCCCTATAATCCATAATGGATTGAAACAGAGTATGAATTATGTTTGTTGGGTTAATAGCGAATACTTCTTGTCCATAATATATTCTTGCATCGTTTCTAACATTTAAGTTATAATCGTATTTGATGATAAAAACGTCACATTTAAGCTTTCTAAGATTTAGAGCGGTTTAAATTCCCTATAATCCATAATGGATTGAAACAGTTTATTAATTATGTTTGTTGGGTTAATAATGAATATTTTTTGTCCATAACAAAGTCTTGCATCGTTTCCAACAATTGAGTTATAATCGTATTTGATGATAAAAACGTCACAATTAAGCACAATTATTATTTTAAGATTGCCATTAATCCATAATGGCTTGAAACAGTTTATGAATTATATTGCTGGGTTAATAAACAATGTTTTTTGTTAACAACAAATTCTTCCATTGTTTCCGATTTAACAGTTATAAATTGTTTTTGATGATGAAACGTCATATTTAAGCATTTTAAGATTCAGAATGGTATAGGTTGCTATTAATCCATAATGGATTGAAATAGTTTATGAATTATATTTGCTGGCTTAATAAACAATGTTTTTTGTTAACAACGAATTCTTCCATTGTGTTCGGTTTCAGAATTATAATCGCTTTTGATGATGAAAACGTCATATTTAAACATTTTATGATTCAGAGTGGTATAGGTTCTCATTAATCCATAGTAGATTGAAACAATTTATGAATTACATTTCGTGAGTTAATAAACAATATTTTTTATTAATAACAAATTCTTCCATTGTGTCCGGTTTCAGAGTTATAATCGGTTTTAGTGATAAAAACGTCAACTTTAACCTTTTTGAGGTTCTAAGTCTTTTAGGTTGTCAACAATCCATAATGTAACGAAACGGTTTATGGAATGTTCTTGTTGGGTTAATAAACAATGTTTTCTATTAATAACAAATTCTTCCATTGTTTCCGATTTCAGAGTTATAATCGCTTTTGTTGATTAAAATGTCAACTTTAATCTTTTTGAGGTTCTAAGTCTTTTAGTTTGCCAATAATCCATAATGGAATGAAATGGTTTATGAAATATTTTTGTTGGGTTAATAAACAATGTTTTTTATTAATAACAAATTCTTCCATTGTTTCTGATTTCAGAGTTATAATCGTTTTTGTTGATGAAAACGTCTTATTTAAGCATTTTAAGATTCAGAGTGGTATAGGTTGCTATTAATCCATAATAGATAGAAACATATTATGAATTATATTTGCTGGGTTAATAAACAATGTTTTTTATTAATAACAAATTCTTCCATTGTTCCCGATTTCAGAGCTATAATCGTTTGTGATGCTGAAAACGTCATATTTAAGCATTTTATGATTCAGAGTGGTTTAGGTTGTCATTAATCCATAGCAGATTGAAACAGTTTATGAATTACATTTCGTGGGTCAATAAACAATATTTTCTATTAATAACAAATTCTTCCATTGTGTCCGGTTTCAGAATTATAATCGCTTGTGTTGATAAAAATGTCAACTTTAATCTTTTTGAGGTTCTAAGCCTTTTAGGTTACCAATAATTCATAATTGTTTGAAATAGTTTATGAATTATATTTATTGGGTTAATAAGCAATATTTTTTATTAATAACAAGTTCTTCCATTGTTTCCGATTTCAAAGTTAAAATCGTTTTTTTGATGAAAACGTCAACTTTAAACGTTTTGAGATTCTAAGCCTTTTAGATTACCAATAATCCATAATGGAATGAAATGGTTTATGAATTATATTACTTGGGTTAATAAACAATGTTTTTTTATTAATAACAAATTCTTCCATTGTTTCCGATTTCAAAGTTATAATCGTTTTTTTGATGAAAACGTCAACTTTAAACGTTTTGAGATTTTAAACCTTTTAGATTACCAATAATCCATAATGGAATGAAATGGTTTATGAAGTATATTACTTGGGTTAATAAACAATGTTTTTTATTAATAGCAAATTCTTCCATTGTTTCCAATTTCAAAGTTATAATCGTTTTTGTTGATGAAAACGTCAACTTTAAACTTTTTGAGATTCTAAGCCTTTTAGATTACCAATAATCCATAATGGAATGAAATGGTTTATGAATTGTATTAGTTGGGTTAATAAGCAATGTTTTTTATTTATAACAAATTCTTCCATTGTTTCCGATTTCAAAGTTATACTCGTTTTTGTTGATGAAAACGTCCACTTTAAACTTTTTGAGATTCTAAACCTTTTAGATTACCGATAATCCATAATGGAATGAAATGGTTTATGAAGTATATTACTTGGGTTAATAAACAATGTTTTTTATTAATAACAAATTCTTCCATTGTTTCCGATTTCAAAGTTATAATCGTATTTGTTGATGAAAACGTCAACTTTAAACTTTTTGAGATTCTAAGCCTTTTAGATTACCAATAATCTATAATGGATTGAAATAGTTTATGAATTATATTTATTGGATGAATAAACAATGTTTTTTATTAATAACAAATTCTTCCATTGTTTCCGATTTCAGAGTTATAATCGTTTTTCTTGATGAAAACGTCAATTTTAATCTTTTTGAGATTCTAAGCCTTTTAGATTACCAATAATCCATAATGGATTGAAATAGTTTATGAATTCTCTTTATTGGATTAATAAACAATGTTTTTTATTAATAACAAACTCTTCCATTGTTTCCGATTTCGGAACTCGTTTTATAATCGTTTTTGGTGATGAAAACATCAACTTTAATCTTTTTGAGATTCTAAACATTCTAGGTCGCCAATAATCCATAATGGATTGAAACGGTTTATGAATTATATTTGTTGGGTTATTAAACAATGTTTTTTATTAATAACAAATTTCTCCATTCTTCCTAGTTTCTTAGTTGGAACATTATTCTTTATTAAAATCAATAATTTTGGTAGTTATGTCGTTTTAAGTATTTTTCGTCAGCAATAATTACGGATGTGATAAAAATTATTTATTAACAATCTTTTTGGGTTAATTAGGTATCATTTTCGTCTATAACAATTTCTACCGTTATTTCAAATTTTAGAGTTATAATGGTTTTTGGGGATGAAAACCTCAACTTTAACCTTTTTGACATTGTAAGCTTTTTAGGTCACCTATAATCCATAATGATTTAAAGCGAGTTTGTGCTAGTAACCCATATTTTTGTGTTAAATATAGTAAGTGTAATAAAACTTCAATTTATCTTTTCTACATCTTTTAAAGTCAACTCAATTGTACTACATTTTGGGCGTTTCTTTTATCGTGGCCAAAATTTAACAAAGATTTCAGTCACAACACTTTAAAAGGACGAATGATAACTCACCGAATTTTGTTAACTATTGTGTTTGGGGTGAAACGCCCACTTAAAACCCCCCTGAGACCCTGAGAGAAGGTGGCGTGATGGGTAAACATCTGCTGGGTGATAATAACAATAAAAACACAAAGAGAAAAAATCGATTTATTTGATCTGATCTAACAGTTTTTTTGTTGCAAAATTGTTTGAATTTCCATCCACTTTTATTTGCTTTTACCGGCAATAATATTTGTATACATTATAAACAAAACGAGCGAGTCGTCCTACTTTGGGAGCTGTATAAACATTTCGATTTATCTAGTTATATTTACCCTATTGATATTTTCCAATTTAAAATGATTTATGCGAATATACATTATGGTTATTTTAACCGGAAATTAAAAAACGCTTTTCAATTTTAAATTATTAATTTAGAAAACGGGGTTTCATACGCGATTATATCATTTAAACCTAACTAAATAAGTTCGCAGTGGGGTTTCATCCTTTTTTTTGTTCTTTCGATGTTGACCCATCGAATTAAAAAGCAAATTGTTTAACTATAATTCGGGTATTCTACCTGCAGACTCCGAAACCTCATTTATCTTAATGAGAATTTAATTAACGTTTTCAATATTTAAGAACCCTTTTAGAAATGAACCAACAAAATTACGACCACCTAAGATATTTTTTATCTAGAATAACTTTTGCTTCTTCTTCTTCGTTTATTATGATTTTTTTTAGTTTTATTTTCTTTTTCTTGTCGTGGTGTAGATGTGTTCAGGCGATTATTGGGTCGGGGGTATCATTTATAACGCGACGTCAATTGTAATAAAGTTTACATTGTGGCCAATGATTGATGCCGCTTGTCTGAAAGTCGATCTGGAAGGGCCGAGATACGACCATATAGATGATGGATACGGGCCTTTTCGCGGCGGCCCGAATTTGACCTTTCGACCCACGAAGAAGCTGCCCGAACCAAATACGTGATGTCCTGAAACTGTTTATTTATTACTTATTAATTTCTGTTGATTTCAATAATTTATTGGCAAATAAGAAAAAAAAATGATGATTATTAAAGGTGATTAGAAGAGATTAAAATTTAAAAATGGTTCATTAATCTTGTCGGTAAGATAATAAATCGAAAAACGGTTGATGACGAATCCTTTTTTCATCTTCTTCGATGTCTTTTTTTTTTAATTTTACTTTTTTTTGTACGTCCCACTGAGCACGGACAAAAACTTTTGACTCTCAATCGACCTTAAACAAATAAAGAGACGCCGACCGAGTTGGTTTGGAGATGGAAAAAATTGCCTAATCACGTCGATTTACCGCCTCGTGACAAATCAATAATAAATCAACAGATTTAATGTCTCGTTTACCTTCTTAAAGTTGGGTATTTAATTTCAAGGCCAATTGAATTCAATTTCAATCGGATTTGAATTGGATTGAATCCGATTTTGCATAAATTTATTTCTAATCTTTTCATTAATTAAGATATAAATTATTTGTTAAGTCTTCAAAATAAATAAATACAATGAACTTACCAAATATTAACAATCAAAAATGGCTTATTTCTAAAGAAGGAAGTTTAGCCACTTTACGCCTAAGTCATGGAAAAATGATCGCAACTCCAAAAATTATACAGATATGGTAATATGATTGGACGACAATGGTATCCGTAGTAGCTGAGTACAATCCTTGGATCTACTAGCAAGGGAGATCAATAGATGACAATTGGATCAAAAATCCAGTAAATATACTATTAGTGGCAAGAATGGTGGTATAGAAACATTAGTTGAATCAAAAACCTTGATTAAAAGCTGACTACTATACTATAATTTTCAATTTATAGATAAATTGAAGTGTTATAAACTTACTATATTTAACAAAAAAATGTTGGTTATTAGCACAAACCCGCTTTAAATCATTATGGATTATTGGCGACCTAAATAAATACCTTACAATGTCAAAAAGGTTAAAATTGACGTTTTCATCACCAAAAACGATTACAACTCTGAAATCACAATTAATGGAGGAATTTATTATATATGAAAATCATTCTTAACTAACCCAAAAATGTAGTTAATAAACAATTTTTCACTCATCCATAATTATTTGTGAAGCAGAAAGCTTAAAATTGTAAAATTCCCAAAATTATCGTATTTAACAAAGAATAATGTTGTAACTAGGAATATAAAAAGAATGGAAGACTTTGTTATTAATAAAAAGCATTGTTCATTAATCCAGAAAACATAATTCATAAACCGTTTCAATCCATTATGGATTAATAGCAATCTATACCACTTTGAATCTTAAAATGCTTAAATATGACATTTTCATCATCAAATACGATTATAACTCGGAAATTGGAAACAATGGAAGAATTTGTTATTAATAAAAGGCATTGTTTATTCACCTAGCAGACATAATTCATAAACTGTTTTAATTCATTATGGATTAATAGCAATCTATACCACTTTGAATCTTAAAATGCTTAAATATGACGTTTTCATCATCAAATACGATTATAACTCTGAAATCGGAAACAATGGAAGAATTTGTTATTAATAAAAAACATTGTTTATTAATCCAGAAAACATAATTCATAAACTATTTCATTCCATTATGGATTATTGGCAAACTAGAAGACTTAGAACCTCAAAAAGATTAAAGTTGACATTTTAATCAACAAAAGCGATTATAATTCTGAAACTGGACACAATGGAAGGATTTGTTATTAATAAAAAATATTGTTTATTAACTCACAAAATGTAATTAATAAACTGTTTCAATCTATTATGGATTAATGGCAACCTAAACCACACTAAATCTGGAATTACTTAAGTATGACGTTTTCAGCATCAAAAACGATTATAGTTCTAAAATTGGAAGTAATGGAAGAATTTGTTATTAATAAAAAACATTGATTGTTAACCCAGCAAA
Source organism: Onthophagus taurus (assembly GCF_000648695.1). NCBI lineage: Eukaryota > Metazoa > Arthropoda > Insecta > Coleoptera > Scarabaeidae > Onthophagus > Onthophagus taurus. The sequence goes on from NW_019280804.1 coordinate 404,932, forward strand.
TATAATTCATAAACTATTTCAATCCATTATCTATTAATAACAAGCTATACCATTCTGAATCTTAGAATGTTGAAATATAACGTTTTCGTTATTAAAAACAATTATAACTCTGAAATCGGAAACAATGGAAGAATTTGTTATTAATAGAAAACATTGTTTATTAACCCAACAAGAACATTCCATAAACCGTTTCATTACATTATGGATTGTTGACAACCTAAAAGACTTAGAACCTCAAAAAGGTTAAAGTTGACGTTTTTATCACTAAAACCGATTATAACTCTGAAACCGGACACAATGGAAGAATTTGTTATTAATAAAAAATATTGTTTATTAACTCACGAAATGTAATTCATAAATTGTTTCAATCTACTATGGATTAATGAGAACCTATACCACTCTGAATCATAAAATGTTTAAATATGACATTTTCATCATCAAAAGCGATTATAACTCTGAAATTGGAAACAATGGAAGAATTTGTTATTAATAAAAGGCATTGTTTATTCACCTAGAAGACATAATTCATAAACTGTTTTAATTCATTATGGATTAATAGCAATCTATATCACTTTGAATCTTAAAATGCTTAAATATGACGTTTTCATCATCAAATACGATTATAACTCTGAAATCGGAAACAATGGAAGAATTTGTTATTAATAAAAAACATTGTTTATTAATCCAGAAAACATAATTCATAAACTGTTTTAATTCATTATGGATTAATGGCAATCCAAACCTCTGTGAATCTTAAAATGCTTAAATATGACGTTTTCATCATCAAAAACGATTATAACTGTGAAATCGGAAACAATGGGAGAATTTGTTATTAATAAAAAGCATTGTTTATTAATCCAGAAAACATAATTCATAAACTGTTTTAATTCATTGTGGATTAATGGCAACCCAAACCACTCTGAATCTCAAATTGATTAAATATGACGTTTTCAGCAGCAAAAGCGATTATAACTCTGAAATCGGAAGCAATGGAAGAATTTGTTATAGATAAAAATCATTCCTAACTAATCCAAAAAAAATTGTTAATAAACAATTTTTATTCATCCACAATTATTGGCGGCGTAAAATGCTTAAAATGGTAAAATTCCCAAAACTATCGTATTTAACAAAGAACAATCTTGTAACTAGGAAACTAGAAAAAATGGAAGAATTTGTTATAAATAAAAAGCATTGTTCATTAATCCAGAAAACATAATTCACACACCATTTCAATCCATTAGAGATTAATAGCAATCTATACCACTTTGAATCTTAAAATGCTTAAATATGACGTTTTCATCATCAAATACGATTATAACTCTGAAATCCGAACACAATGGAAGAATTCGTTGTTAACAAAAAACATTGATTGTTAACCCAGCAAATATAATTCATAAACTATTTCAATCCATTATCTATTAATAACAAGCTATACCATTCTGAATCTTAGAATGTTGTAAATATGACGTTTTCATCATCAAATACGATTATAACTCTGAAATCGGAAACAATGGAAGAATTTGTTATTAATAAAAAGCATTGTTTATTAATCTAGAAAACATAATTCATAAACTGTTTTAATTCATTATGGATTAATGGCAACCCAAACCTCTGTGAATCTCAAATTGCTTAAATATGACGTTTTCAGCATCAAAAACGATTATAACTCTGAAATCAGAAGCAATGGAAGAATTTGTTATGGATGAAAATCATTCCTAACTAATCCAAAAAAGTAGTTCACAAGCAATTTTCATTCATCCACAATTATTGGCGGCGTAAAATGCTTAATATGGTAAAATTCCCAATACTATCGTATTTAACAAAGAACAATCTTGTAACTAGGAAACTAGAAAAAATGGAAGAATTTGTTATAAATAAAAAGCATTGTTCATTAATCCAGAAAACATAATTCATAAACCGTTTCAATCCATTATGGATTAATAGCAATCTATACCACTTTGAATCTTAAAATGCTTAAATATGACGTTTTCATCATCAAATACGATTATAACTCTGAAATCGGAAACAATGGAAGAATTTGTTATTAATAAAAAGCATTGTTTATTAATCCAGAAAACATAATTCATAAACTGTTTTAATTCATTATGGATTAATGGCAACCCAAACCACTGTGAATCTTAAAATGCTTAAATATGACGTTTTCATCATCAAATACGATTATAACTCTGAAATCGGAAGCAATGGAAGAATTTGTTATAGATAAAAATCATTCCTAACTAATCCAAAAAAAATTGTTAATAAACAATTTTTATTCATCCACAATTATTGGCGTCGTAAAATGCTTAAAATAGTAAAATTCCCAAAACTATCGTATTTAACAAAGAATAATGTTGTAACTAGAAAACTAGAAAGAATAGAAGAATTTGTTATTAATAAAAAGCATTGCTTATTAATCCAGAAAACATAATTCACACACCGTTTCAATCCATTATAGATTAATAGCAATCTATACCACTTTGAATCTTAAAATGCTTAAATACGACGTTTTCATCATCAAATACGATTATAACTCTGAAATCGAAAACAATGGAGGAATTTGTTATTAATAAAAAGCATTGTTTATTAATCCAGAAAACATAATTCATAAACTGTTTTAATTCATCATGGATTAATGGCAACCCAAACCACTGTGAATCGCAAATTGCTTAAATATGACGTTTTCAGCATCAAAAACGATTATAACTCTGAAATCGGAAGCAATGGAAGAATTTGTTATTAATAAAAAGCATTGTTTATTAATCCAGAAAACATAATTCACGCACCGTTTCAATCCATTGTAGATTAATAGCAATCTATACCACTTTGAATCTTAAAATGCTTAAATATGACGTTTACAGCATCAAAAACGATTATAACTCTAAAATCGGAAGCAATGGAAGAATTTGTTATAGATGAAAATCATTCCTAACTAATCCAAAAAAGTAGTTAATAAACAATTTTCATTCATCCACAATTATTGGCGGCGTAAAATGCTTTAAATGGTAAAGTTCCCAAAACTGCCGTATTTAACAAAGTATACTGTTGTAACTAGGAAACTAAAAAGAATGGAAGAATTTGTTATTAATAAAAAGCCTTCTTTATTAACTCAGAAAATATAATTCATAAACCGTTTCAATCCATTATAGATTAATGGTAACCTATACCACTCCGAATCTTAAAATGCTTAAATGTGACGTTTTCATCATCAAATACGATTATAACTCTGAAATCGGAAACAATGGAAGAATTTGTTATTAATAAAAAGCATTGTTTATTAATCCAGAAAACATAATTCATAAAGTGTTTTAATTCATTATGGATTAATGGCAACCCAAACCACTGTGAATCTCAAATCGAATGGGTGTAAATGAAGGTTTATGAGGTTGAAACATTCATAACTGGTTAAGTAATCGGGTTGGAATTATGAAATATGTAGGAAATGCACTAAAGATTATACGGATTTCGATGAAAATGGCAAAATTGTTATTAAAGTTGAAATAAAAGTGTTGTGGGAGGAAATCGAAAAATACTCATAAAAGCTAAAAATGTGCAGTTTTCCATTTAAGCTTTCATAACTCTTTATAGAATCGGTTTGAAATGATAAAATTTTGACGAAATGTACCAAAAAGGATCTAGATTCTGATAGAATATGCGAAGTTGTTACAAAGATTAAGATTTTAAATACTCAAATCGAATGGTATCTAAAATCGGTGTAAATGAAGGTTTTTAGGTTGAAACATTCATAACTGCTTAAGTAATCGAGTTGGAATTATGAAATATGTAAGAATTGCACTAAAGATGGTACGGATTTCGATTAAAATGACGAAATTGTTATTAAAGTTGAAATAAAAATTATGTGGGAGGAAATCGAAAAATACTCAAAAAGCTAATAATGCGCAGTTCGTTGTTATAAGCTTTTATAACTTATTATAGAATCGGTTTGAAATGATGAAATTTTCACGAAATATACTAAAAAGGATATAGATTCTGACAGAATATGCGAAATTGTTACAAAGATTAAGATAAAAAAGTGCTAAGTACTCAAATCGAAACGTATCTAAAATCGGTGCAAATGAAGATTTTTGAGGTTGAAACATTCATAACTGCTGAAATAATCAAGTTGGAATTATGAAATATGTAAGAATTGCATTAAAGATGGTACGGATTTCGATTAAAATGACGAAATTGTTATTAAAGTTGAAATAAAAATGCTGTGGGTGGAAATCGAAAAATACTCAAAAAACTTTTATAGAATCGGTTTTAAATGATAACATTTTCACGAAATATACCAAAATGAATTGAGAATATAGTTAGTTGTCTTATATGCCATAATCATCATCAAAAACGAAAAGGTTTTGGATTGACGTCCTTATAATGTCAGGCCATTCGGGTTATGGCTAATTCTAATTTATACGGTTTGATAAAGCTGAATCATGGAGAAAAAAACAAAGATTTATTAATTATCACTGACTAGAGCTTTCTTTGAGTTATAGCTACCCACAAAAGATGAATACGTTACATTATGAAAGTATAACTGTCGAGGAACAGTTATTCATATTCTGTGGAAGGTGTCGATTCAAATAGAAGATTCCTCCTAAAGCAGGAAAGTATGGGATAAGGATTTGGACAGACTGTGACAAGATAATTTCGTAATCTAAAAAAGCCAAGTCCAGGAAATATGACATCTCTATGACAAACTCTAATACTTCGTTCGTTTGGTTTCAAATCTGGCTTCTTGGCAATTTAAGCTACACTGGGTTGTATAAATTGCTCTCATTTATTTAAATTTTTCATTGCACCTGTTACAAAATGACTGAACTTTAGTTGTGTTGACATCAGCACATGCTCTATTCTTATGTGAGAAGGATATTATTCCATATCAGTAAAAATAAGATTTATCTAATTAACGTATAAACACAAAGCTTTTTATTTGAAGGAGTTAAAAAGTAAATTGATCTTCACCTCCACTTAGACGAGATAGGGATGGAAGAATGAAAATGAAGGAACAAACCGTACGATGGAGGAGAGAAATAAATGTAGCACATTTCTCATCGGCATAATAAATACAAGGAGTTGGTCTCCTTTATTTTTCGCGGAACTCGTATCTGCAGCAGAAACTAACCCGAAGACCTAAAGTTAAACTCCGGGAGCGAAAGCGAGACGGAGAATGAATACGAACGTGGTGTGATTAATGAGCACCACTACACAGTTGGAACAGTTTATGACTACTGCCCATGCAATAATTATCTTTTATTTACATTATTTAATTAATTATAGCGGCGAAACTCATCCCCAGGGTTACTGCCGACCGCTTTATAACATAATAAAGCGCGAGCTTTATAACAGACCGACACCATCTGCGACTCATCTCTTTTGCGCGTACCCATCCAAAGTAACATTCAAACGCCAACCATCAACTATTAAAACTTTTATGATTTCGTTTATTGTTTATTGTTTCTTTGCGTTTTGATTTGTTTTTATCTACGTTTTATGATCGATTAAGATATTAATTATTATTAAACAACACGATGATTTTATGATTTGAATTGATTTATTCTATAATTATATTATTATAAAATTAAAAAATTATGAAATCGTCTTTGTGCGGTTTCAAAAATATTTCAAAAATTCAAATTCCGTTATTTTACCATAAAAATAAAATTTAATGGAAACCTCAGCGATATAAGAAGAGAGTAAATTTAAAATTCACTTAACGAAAAAACTTGACATCTTCTTCTTCTTCGTTCAAAGTTTCAGAGATCGTACGTTCTTGGAATTATAAAATTAAATTACCGCAAAAACTCGCGAGGTGCTCTCATGTCTTAATTCACGGACGGTAAGCGGCGATCACTCGGCTCCACCTTTTTTTCGTTATGCCTCGTTTCTTTTCTTCACATCGATGATGACAATGACGCCTACTCTCGATGCGACTTCTCGGTCCGAGGAAACGAAATCATAATGAAAAAAATAACTCGAACCAAGTAGAAGAAAGAGGATGAAGAAGATGATGGTGGAGAAGGAGGAAAGAGAAGTTGCTTCTTCAACCGGGTCCAAGAACGGTTTAGCCTTTGATCGTACCGATATTTCAGCTCCTGTTTACTCAAAAGGTCCCCGGCTTTTTGCTGTTTATTTATGCGGAGTACGTGGCCGATGTACGCGGTTTCGCTTTTCCAACGGAATTGTTCAGTTTCTTGCCTCAACTCGAAGACGCCGACCGAGAAGAAGTCGGAGAGAGGCGATTCAACACGCACACGCCGCTTGCATTAGGATAAAAAAGGGGGAAAAGAAGGAAACAGATCGCGAAACCCATTCGGATGTTGTTACCACTCGGAATTATTGCTTGTTAAGTTTAACGAAGATTCAATTCGATTTAAAAAGAAATTTTAATTGGGTCGGGTTAAAAAAGAATTCTACAAGGTTTAAATTGTTTCTATTACTTTGTTAAATTCCTTCTTCTATAACAATTTTGTTAGTTAAGTAATCAAAATGGAAAGAAAGTTGGGATAAATGCAACATACATATACTCAAAAAAGCTAAATATGCGCAGTTTGCAAGCTTTCATAACTTTTTAAAGAATTGGTTCGAAGTGATAAAATTTTCATGAAATATACTAAAAAGTATGTAGATTCTGATAGAATATGCGAAATTGTTACAAATTAATATAAAAATGTTTTAAGCACTCAAATCGAATCGTATCTAAAATCGGTGTAAATGAAGGTTTTTGAGATTGAAACATTCATAACTGCTGAAATAATCGAGTTGGAATTATGAAATATGTAAAAATTGCAATAAAGATGATACGGATTTCGATGAAAATGACGAAATTGTTATTAAAGTTGAAATAAAAATGTTGTGGGAGGAAATCGAAAAATACTCAAAAAACCTAAAAATGCGCAGTTTGCTGTTACAAGCTTTCATAACTTTTTATAGAATCGGTTTGAAATGATGAAATTTTCACGAAATATACTAAAAAGGATGTAGATTCTGATAGAATATGCGAAATTGTTACAAAGATTAAAATGAAAAAATTTTAAAAACTCAAATCGAATCGTATATAATAATCGAATCGTGTATGTGAAGGTTTTTGAGGTTGAAACATTCATAACTGCTGAAATAATCGAGTTGGAATTATGAAATATGCAGGAATTGCACTAAAGATGATACGGATTTCGATGGAAATGTCGAAATTGTTATTAAAGTTGAAATAAAAATGTTGTGGAAGGAAATCGAAAAATATTCAAAAAAGCTAAAAATGCGCTGTTTGCTGTTACAAGCTTTCATAACTTTTTATAGAATCGGTTTGAAATGATGAAATTTTCACGAAATATACTAAAAAGGATGTAGATTCTGATAGAATATGCGAAATTGTTACAAAGATTAAAATGAAAAAATTTTAAAAACTCAAATCGAATCGTATCTAAAATCGGTGTAAATGAAGGTTTTTGAGGTTGAAACATTCATAACTGCTGAAATAATCAAGTTGAAATTATGAAATATGTAGGAATTCCACTAAAGATGATACGGATTTCTATGAAAATGTCGAAATTGTTATTAAAGTTTAAATAAAAATGTTGTGGGAGGAAATCGAAAAATACTCAAAAAACCTAAAAATGCGCAGTTTGCTGTTGCAAGCTTTCATAACTTTTTAAAGAATTGGTTCGAAATTATAAAATGTTCATGAAATATACTAAAAAGTATGTAAATTCTGATAAAATATGCGAAATTGTTACAAAGATTAAGATAAAAATCTTTTAAGCACTCAAATCTAATCGTATCTAAAATCGGTGTAAATGAAGGTTTTTGAGGTTGAAACATTCATAACTGCTGAAATAATCGAGTTGGAATTATGATATATGCAGGAATTGCAATAAAGATGATACGGATTTCGATGAAAATGACGAAATTGTTATTAAAGTTGAAATAAAAATGTTGTGGGTGGAAATCGAAAAATACTCAAAAAAGCTGAAAATGTGCAGTTTACTGTTACAAGCTTTCATAACTTTTTATAAAATCGGTTTGAAATGATGAAATTTTCACGAATTATATTAAAAAGGATATTGATTTTGATAGAATATGCGAAATTGTTACAAATATTAAGATAAAAATGTTTTAAGCACTCAAATCGAAACGTATCTAAAATCGGTATAAATGAAGGTTCTTGAGGTTGAAACATTCATAACTGCTGAAATAATCGAGTTGGAATTATGAAATATATAGGAATTGCAATAAAGATGATACAGATTTCGATGAAAATGACCAGATTGTTATTAAAGTTGAAATAAAAATATTGTGGGAAGAAATTGAAAAATACTCAAAACAGCTAAAAATATGCAGTTTACTGTTAGAAGCTTTCATAATTTTTTAAAGAATTGATTCGAAGTGATAAAATTTTCATGAAATATACTAAAAAGTATATACATTCTGATAGAATGTAGGAAATTGTTTCAAAGATTAAGATAAAAATATTTTGAGCACTCAAATCTAATCGTATCTAAAATCGGTGTCAATGAACGTTTTTCGGGTTGAAATATTCATAACTGCTGAAATAATCGAATTGGAATTATGAAATATGTAGGAATTGCAATAAAGATGATGCGGATTTCGATGAAAATGACGAAATTGTTATTAAAGTTGAAATAAAAATATTGTGGGTGGAAATCGAAAAATATTCAAAACAGCTAAAAATGCGCAGTTTGCTGTTACAAGCTTTCATAACTTTTTACAGAATTGGTTCGAAATGATAAAATTTTCATGAAATATACTAAAAAATATGTAAACTCTGATGAAATATGCGAAATTGTTGCAAAGATTAAGATAAAAAAGTTTTAAGCACTCAAATCGAATCGTATCTAAAATCGGTGTAAATAAAGGTTTTTGAGGGTGAAACATTCATAACTGCTGAAATAATCAAGTTGAAATTATGAAATATGTAGGAATTGCACTAAAGATGATACGGATTTCGATGAAAATGCCGAAATTGTTATTAAAGTTGAAATAAAAAAGTTGTGGAGGGAAATCGAAAAATACCCAAAAAAGCTAAAAATGCGCAGTTTGCTGTTATAAGCTTCCATAACATCTTAAAGAATTGGTTCGAAGTGATAAAATTTTCATGAAATATACTAAAAAGTATATAGATTCAGATAGAATATGCGAAATTGTTACAAAGATTAAGATAAAAAAGTTTTAAACACTCAAATCGAATCGTATCTAAAATCGGTGTAAATGAAGGTTTTTGAGGTTGAAACATTCATAACTGCTGAAATAATCGAAGTTGGAATTATGAAATATGCAGGAATTGCACTAAAGATGATACGGATTTCGATGGAAATGTCGAAATTGTTATTAAAGTTGAAATAAAAATGTTGTGGGAGGAAATCGAAAAATACTCAAAAAACCTAAAAATGCAGTTTGCTGTTACAAGCTTTCATAACTTTTTAAAAAATTGGTTCGAAGTGATAAAATTTTCATGAAATATACTAAAAAGTATGCAGATTCTGATAGAGTATGCGAAGTTGTTCCGAAGATTAAGATAAAAAAGTTTGAAGTACTCAAATAAAATATATATTTATTAAATATGTAGATACATATATATATATGTATATAACTATAAAGCAAAAATAAAACAAAACAAATTAAAAAACTATTTAACAATTGGTGAAATAAAGTTTACAATCTCTCAATCATAATATTATACTCTTATTTCTAATAGTTTCTAACAATTTCTGCTTAAATGCTGAAATAGTTGTTTGACTTTTAATTTCGTAATCTAAATTATTAAACAAAATAAACCCTCTAAAAAATAAACAATCCTACGAGTATGAATGACTAACCCGTCTAATATACAAACTGTTGTGAGATCTTGTGTTATAGGTAGGTATGTCGGATACTTTTAACACTTGCAAATATCGAGGTAACAAATTATTAACCAATTTATATACAATACACATATTTAACATATACAAGCTCTCTTTCACAGAATAAAACCATAATGCGTCTAACATATCATTAATTCTAGTAAACATATTACAACCCAAAATCGCTCGCATGGCCCTATTTTGTATGATATGTAAACTTTGCATTTTCAAATCGAAATGTATCAAAAATCGGTGTAAATGAAGGTTTTTGAGGTTTAAACATTCATAACTATTGAAATAATCGTGTTGGAATTATGATATATGTAAGAATTGCAATAAAGTTAATACGGATTTCAATGAAAATGACGAAATTGTTATTAAAGTTGAAATAAAAATGTTGTGGGGGGAAATCGAAAAATACTTAAAAATGCGCAGTTTGCTGTAACAAGCTTTCATAACTTTTTAAAGAATTGGTTCGATGTGATAAAATTTTCATGAAATATACTAAAAGGTATGTAGATTCTGATAGAATATGCGAAATTGTTTCAAAGATTAAGATAAACATTTTTAAGTACTCAAATCGAATCGTACCTAAAATCGGTGTAAATGAAGGTTTTTGAGATTGAAACATTTATAACTGCTGAAATAATTGAGTTGGAATTATGAAATATGCAGGAGTTGCAATAAAGATGATACGGATTTCGATGAAAATGACGAAATTGTTATTGAAGTTGAAATAAAAATATTGTGGGAGGAAATCGAAAAATACTCCAAAAAGGTAAAAACGCGCAGTTTGCTGTTACAAGGTTTTATAACTTTTTAAAGAATTGGTTCGAAATGATAAAATTTTCATGAAATATACTAAAAAGTATATAAATTCTGATAAAATATGCGAAATTGTTACAAAGATTAAGATAAAAATCTTTTAAGCACTGAAATCTAATCGTATCTAAAATCGGTGTAAAGGAAGGTTTTTGAGGTTGAAACATTCATAACTATTTAAGTAATGGGGTTGAAATTATAAAATGTGTAGGAATTGCAGTAAAACTGATGCAGATTTCGATATAAATTTCGAAATTGTGATTAAAGTTGAAATAAAAATGTTGCGCAAGTTTAATCGCAAAATATGCAAAAAAACTAAAAATTCGCAATTTGCAGTTATAATCATTCATATCTTTAATAATAATAATAATACTTTATTACCCCATTTTACAAAAAAAGCGTAGAGTGCGTCAATTTAACAATAATTACATTGTAATATAATACAAATTGAATTTAAACATTAAATTGGAAAAACATGTCAATGGTATACATCGGATTTTCCGTGACAATAACTTTCAGTCTTCTCCGGAATCTTGGAATTTTCAGGGTCCTTGTACCCTCCGAAATGTGATTGTAGATCTTGATGCTCTGGTGCAGAGCCGTCTTCTCAATCTTAGTAAGATGCGTTTTTGGTGGCACCAGATAACAGTTCATCTTCTCGCGTGTGTCTCGAGGATGTGTTATTTCATATTTTTTGAAAAATTCTTCCTAACTAATACGGCACATTCCAGAATATAAATTCCATACAAGGTAGGTATTTTTTAGACCAAAGATTGCTTTTACACACCTCTTCTGTAGTATGAAGATTCTATCTATACCACCACGGTCCCAAAAAGTAACTCCATATCTTAGCAAGGAATGAACATATGCATAATAGGCATTCAATGCTGCTTCAATGCCAGCTAATCTGGAAATAATCTGAATAGCATATGAGAAATGAGTGATCTTGCCAGCAAGGAAATTAATATGATTGGTTCAGGATCAATTTTCCAACCCAGAAACGAAATCTCTTCAACACTGGCAATCTCAGTATCCCGATACCTCGTCTTGATCTGGTCAGAGTATAAGTGATAGTTAACAATTTTCGTTTTTTTTCTACTTAATTTTATGTTGTGCGCTTCAAACGAATCCGCAAATTTATTCAGATCCACAGTAAGTGATTTCTGGATTTCATAATCAGTGCTACATCTCACCACGGTCGTTGTGTCATCTGCAAACATTATCGTGATGTTGTTCGTTACACGTGGTAATTCATTCAAATATAGGAGGAACAATAGAGGACCCAATATGGAACCCTGAGGTACTCCTAGCTTCACTTTCCTCCAAGCTGATTTTATTTCTGTTCCCTGTTCACTGTGAGCAACTACACATCCTGATAGATGGGATTTCATCCATGACAAGCTAACACCTCTAAAGCCAAGTCTCTCCAACTTGGTCAAAAGGATTGAATGATGTACACTATCAAAGGCTTTTGTAAGATCCATGAATAATGCTGTTGTGGCCTGTTTTCTATTTAATCCCAAGATTATATTTTCCAACAGTTGAAACTTCGCAAGTTCGGTGGATCTTCCCTTCTGAAAACCATTTTGATTCTTGTGCATTATATTATATTTGTTTAAATAATTTATAATTCTGTTGTGTACAAGCTTCTCATAAATTTTTGCAAGATTCGATATGAGTGTTGTTGGACGATAGTTATCATAGCAGGACTTGTCTCTCCTTTTTTATAGATTGGGATTATTATTATCTTTTTCGACTCATCCCGAAAACGGCCGTCAGTGAAGGATGTGTTTATTAAATGCGTTAGCGGTTTAATCTAGTTAACTCATTTGTGCTCATTTGTGTTCAACTGCTCATTTATAGCTTCAAAATCTGCTGGATTTATACCACTTGTGGTAACTTTACCTTGAAAGCGGTTTATTAGTTGTCATAACGCTCTTGTTTTATTATTAGAATTAATAATGTAATCTGCATTCAACTGTTTTTTAGTAGTTTCAATTTCACTTTATCAATTTTTTAATTCTTGTGGCTCTTTTATTTGTCTTTTTATTGTTGATAGTGTTCTTGTTTCTTGAGTTATTTTGCTTTTCACTAACATTTATCTTTTTTACTTTCACAATGTGATGAATTATGGAATTAAGTTTCTAAACACATAAATTGTGACATTTCGTGGAATCAACTGATCAACTGATCGGAGTCACTTCCAGATGTTGACTCATTAAATCTAGATGGTGTTTCGTAAATATTCTTTTTTTAATATATTGCGAATCATTTACTGCACTATGAGTTTCTATGATTACTCTTTGAGTGTTATGATCCGATAAGTTTGAATGAATAGTGTCACTTCCACATGGAAGAACATTAGTAAAAATATTATCTATCAGTATACTGGTCGTTTTAGTAATTCTCGTAGGATCATTTAGAGTGGCCTCAAGATTATGTGCTTTGAATATATCTAACATCTGTTTAAGCTCTTTGCTGGTTTTCTTCAAATCAATGTTAAAATCCCCACTGACTAAGATTTTAGATATTCTGATAGATTAAAGGATGTAGATTCTGATAGATTATGCGAAATTGTTCCAAAGATTAAGACAAAAAAGTTTTAACTAATCAAAATCACAACTCATCTAAAATCAATGTAAATAAATGGTTCTGAGGTTAAAAAATTCATAACTATTTAAGTAATCGAGCTGGAATTATGAAATAGGTAGGAATTGCACTAAAGATTACGTAGATTTCGATGAAGATTACGAAATTGTTATTAAAGTTGAAATAAAAATATTGTGGGAGTTAAATCAAAAAATGTGCAAAAAAGCGAAAAATTCGCAGTTTGCTATTACAAGGTTTCATAACTTTTTATAGAATCGGTTTGAAATGATGAAATCTTTACTAAATATACTAAAAAGGATGTAGATTCTGATAGAATATGCGAAATTGTTACAAAGATTAAGATAAAAAAGTTTTAAGTACTCATATCGAATCGTATCTAAAATCGGTGGAAATGAAGGTTTTTGAGGTTGAAACATTCATAACTGCTGAAATAATCGAGTTGGAATTATGAAATATGTATTAATTGCAATAAAGATGTTACGGATTTCGATGAAAATGACGAAATTGTTATTAAAGTTGAAATAAAAGTGTTGTGGGAGGAAATCAAAAAGTACTCAAAAAAGCTAAAAATGCGCAGTTTGCTGTTACAAGGTTTCATAATTTTTTATAAAATCGGTTTGAAATGATGAAATTTTCACGAAATATATTAAAAAGGAAGTTGATTTTGATAGAATATGCGAAATTGTTACAAAAATTAAGATAAAAATGTTTTAAGTACTCAAATCGACTCGTATTTAAAATCGGTGTAAATGAAGGTTTTTGAGGTTGAAACATTCATAACTGCTGAAATAATCGAGTTGGAATTATGAAATATGTATGAATTGTAATAAAGATGATACGGGTTTCGACGAAAATGACGAAATTGTTATTAAAGTTGAAATAAAAAAGTTGTGGGGGGAAATCGAAACATACTCAAGAAAGCTAAAAATGCGCAGTTTGCTGTTACAAGGTTTCATAACTTTTTATACAATCGGTTTGAAATGATGAAATTTTCACGAAATATGCAAAACGGGATGTAGATTCTGATGGAATATACGAAATTGTTACAAAGATTAAGATAAGAAAGTTTTAAGTACTCAAATCGAAATATATCAGAAAACAGTGTAAATGAATGTTTTTGAGGTTGAAACTTTCATAACTGCTTAAGTAATCGGGTTGGAATTATGAAATATGTAGGAATTGCACTAAAGATAATACGTATTTCGATTAAAATGACGAAATTGTTATTAAAGCTGAAATATAAATGTTGTGGGTGGAAATCGAAAAACAATCAAAAAAGCTAAAAATGCGCAGTTTGCTGTTGCAAGCTTTCATAACTTTTTATAGAATCGGTTTGAAATGATGAAATTTTCACTAAATATGCAAAAAGGGATGTAGATTCTGATAGAATATGTGAAATTGTTACAAAGATTAAGATAAGAAAGTTTTAAGTACTCAAATCGAATCGTATCTAAAATCGGTGTAAATGAATGTTTTTGAGGTTGAAACTTTCATAACTGCTTAAGTAATCGGGTTGAAATTATGAAATATGTAGGAATTGCACTAAAGATAATACGTATTTCGATTAAAATGACGAAATTGTTATTAAAGCTGAAATATAAATGTCGTGGGTGGAAATCAAAAAATAATCAAAAAAGCTGAAAATGCGCAGTTTGCTGCTACAAGCTTTCGTAACTTTTTATAGAATCGGTTTGAAATGATGAAATTTTCACGAAATATGCAAAACGGGATGTAGATTCTGATGGAATATACGAAATTGTTACAAAGATTAAGATAAGAAAGTTTTAAGTAATCAAAATCGAAATATATCGGGATAAATAAAGGCTTTTGAGGTTAAAAAAATTCATAATTATTTGAGCAATAGTGTTGGAATTATGAAATTTGTAGGAATTGCACTAAAAATGAACAGATATGCTAAATATGACATTTTTAGAAATTATACAAAAAAAATAACGATAAATTGTGATAAAAACTAAACAAAAAAGAAGAAGTGTTTCCTGATAACCACTATCGCAGGATCATTTAATATTCTTATCGTAATTCCTAAAGAGTAATAAAACCAGAAAATTTATAGCATCTAGGAAACTTAATCCCCCAAAGTCCTAAAGTCCCCTCAAAGTCCTAAAGCAAGAAGAATACTCCCGCAACCGTTGGATATTCCTCCTTCCTTTAGTAGATGGTAGAACGATTAAGCCGACTTAATACCGCTGTCAAACGTTTGATTGACAAACGGCGGAGAGAAGGAAAATACACAGGCCACACTCTTCGCATAGACTACTCACTCTTCTTCAATCCCATCCATAACGGATGCCGAGAACGACCCAAGAGTAAACGGATCCTGAACGCGCCACGAGAAGAGATTATATCTCTTTAATTACGTTTCAAACGGCCCATTAATAAGTCGCCACAATGCCGGGCCCGATAACTGTGTCCAGACTAATATTTTAACAATTGCGAGTTAAAATGATTAATCTCTTCGTCAATTAACATTTACTAGAGACAGACTAAGAGAGAAACAGAGATGAGATGATACGTCATTGTGCTGTTGGTTTACGAATGGATGGCTGTTCCGCTTTTTTTAATTCCATTTTGTGTGTTCTCCTTTTATTGCTCCTTTTTGTAGCTTTTGTTACTTCACCGATTCGAATTGAGAATAATTTGAGATTCGAGCTAGAGGCGGACCATTTCCACGGAACCCATTGTTTCTTCGGGTCGTGATCGATTGGTACTCGAATGGCTATAAGGACGCGATAATTAAACGGGTATCGATTCGTATAACGATTTCAGTAAAAATTCAAAATGCAATTTATTAATTCATTTCACTGTCTAACATCCAGGGTTATCAAATAATCTAATTTAACTGAACAAATCAGAAACAGATTACCGTACATCGAAATATATCTAAAAAAAAACGTGCACGCACATGACAATACCACGTTTTGCTTTTAACAATCCCCGCGGTTGGACTCATCAGGACGGAATTAATCACGTAACATCTGCATGCGACGTCTAGCGTTGTCATCTAACGGACGCGCATTCGTACAGTACGTTCCCGAAATTTCTAAATGATTGAATTACAACAATTTTTTTTATTCAATTATTCTATTAGAATAAATATAAAAACTAGGACGTTAAATTTTTATATATCATTTAGAATTACGTACGCAAGAGCCACATCAAAACCCTTTTTTTGTACTGATGTAAGAAACGTTTAGATTTTGATCACTTAAAAGTTTTTATATTAATCTTGGTAACCATTACGCATATTCTATCGAAATCTACATCCTTTTTGGTAAATTTCATGAAAATTTTGTCACTTCGAACCAATTCTTTAAAAAATTATGAAACCTTGTAACAGCAAACTGCGCATTTTTAGCTTTTTTGAGTATTTTTCGATTTCTTCCCACAACATTTTTATTTCAAGTTTAATAACAATTTCGTCATTTTCATCGAAATCCTTATCATCTTTAGTACAATTTCTACACATTTCATTATTCCAACTTGATTATTTCAGTAGTTATGAATGTTTCAACCTCAAAAACCTTCATTTACACCGATTTTAGATACGATTCGATTTGAGTACTTAAAACTTTTTTATCTTAATCTTTGTAACAATTTCGTTTATTCTATCAGAATCTACATCCTTTTTAGTATATTTCGTGTAAATTTCATCATTTCAAACCGATTCTATAAAAAGTTATGAAACCTTGTAATAACAAACTGCTTATTTATAGCTTTTTTGAGTATTTTTCGATTTCCTCCCACAACATTTTTATTTCAACTTTAATGACAATTTCGACATTTTTATAGAAATCCGTATTATCTTTATTGTAATTCCTACATATTTTATAATTCCAATTCGATTATTTCAGCAGTTATAAATGTTTCAACCTCAAAAACATTCATTTACACCGATTTTAGATACGATTCGATTTGAGTGCTTAAAACTTTTTTATCTTAATCTTTGCAACAATTTCGCATATTTTATCAGAATTTACATACTTTTTAGTATATTTCATGAAAGTTTTATCATTTCGAACCAATTCTTTAAAAAATTATGAAAGCTTGTAACAGCAAACTGCGCATTTTTAGGTTTTTTGAGTGTTTTTCGATTTCCTCCCACAACATTTTTATTTCAACTTTAATAACAATTTCATCATTTTCATCGAAATCCTCGATTATTTCAGCAGTTATGAATGTTTCAACCTCAAAAACCTTCATTTACACCGATTTTAAATACGAGTCGATTTGAGTACTTAAAACTTTTTTATGTTAATATTTGCAACAATTTCGCATATTCTATCAGAATCTACATATTTTTTAGTATATTTCGTGAAAATTTCATCATTTCAAACCGATTCTATAAAAAGTTATGAAAGCTTGTAACAGCAAACTGCGCATATTTAGCTGTTTTGAGTATTTTTTGATTTCCTCCCACAACATTTTTATTTCAAGATTAATAACAATTTCGTCGTTTTCATCGAAATCCGTATCATCTTTATTGCAATACCTACATGTTTCATAATTCCAACACGATTATTTCAGCAGTTATGAATATTTCAACCTCAAAAACCTTCGTTACACCGATTTTAGATACGATTCGATTTGAGTGCTTAAAACTTTTTTATCTTAATCTTTGTAACAATTTCGCATATTCTATCAGAATCTACATCGTTTTTAGTATACTTCATGAAAATTTTATCACTTCGAACCAATTCTTTAAAAAGTTATGAAAGCTTGTAACAACAAACTGCGGATTTTTAGCTATTTTGAGTACTTTTCGATTTCCTCCCACAACATTTTTATTTCAACTTTAATAACAATTTCGACATTGTCTTCGAAATCCGTATCATATTTAGTGTAATTCCTATATATTTTATAATTCCAACAAGATTATTTAAGCAGTTATGAATGTTTCAACCTCAAAAACCTTCATTTACATCGATTTTACATACAATTTGATTTGAGAGCTTGAAACCTTTTTACCTTAATCTTTATAACAATTTCGCATATTCTATCAGAATCTACATACTTCTTAGTATATTTCGTGAAAATTTTATTGTTTCAAACTAATTGTATAAAAAGTTATGAATGCTTGTAACCGCAAACTGTGCATTTTTAGCATTTTTACATATTTTTCTATTTAACTCCCGCAATAATTTAGTAATTTTCATTGAAAATTGTATCATCCTTAGTGCAATTCTTAAATTTTTCATAATTCTAACTCGATTACTTAATTAGTTATGAATTTTCTTAACCTCAAAAACCATCTGTAATGTATCCATATTCATAATTATCTAAATAAATTATAAAACGTTTAAATTATAAAATGTATGCTCAGCAAATTAATTAAAAAGTATCAGGTCATCGAATCGTCCATTGAACCATATTACCGTGGTAAGCATTATTGCTGTAATACTTTAAATTCATTACTTTTTTGTAAGAAACAGAATTGTACAAACCTTTGGGTAAAATACATTCACATGTAGTTGGGAGGAATTTCACTCTTTCATTTTAAAATCTAAAACCTTCAACGATATCACACATCATTTACACTGATTTCAGATACGTTTTGATTTTGATTACTTAAAAGTTTTTTATCTTAATTTTTAGAAGAATTTTGCATACTCTATTAGAATCTACTATCTATTAGTGCATTTCGTGAAAATTTCATCATTTCAAATCAATTCTATAAAAAGTTATGGATACTGGTAACCGCAAACTGCGCATTTCTAGCTGTTTGCATATTTTTCGATTTAACTACCACAACATTTTTATTTCAACTTTAATAACAATTTCGTCATTTTCATCGAAATCCGTATCATCTTTATTGCAATTCCTACATATTTCATAATTCCAATCCGATTACTTAAGCAGTTATGAATGTTTCAATCTCAAAAACCTTCATTTACACCGATTTTAGATACGATTCGATTTGAGTACTTAAAACCTTTTAATTTTATCTTTGTAACAATTTCGCATATTCTATCAGAATCTACATCCAATTTAATATATATCGTAAAAATTTTATCACTTCGAACCAATTCTTTAAAAAATTATGAAACCTTGTAACAGCAAACTGCGCATTTTTAGCTTTTTTGAGTATTTTCGATTTCCACCCACAACATTTTTATTTCAACTTTAATAACAATTTCGTCATTTTCATCGAAATCCGTATCATCTTTTGTACAATTCCTACATATTTCATAATTCC
Source organism: Onthophagus taurus (assembly GCF_000648695.1). Classification (NCBI taxonomy): domain Eukaryota; kingdom Metazoa; phylum Arthropoda; class Insecta; order Coleoptera; family Scarabaeidae; genus Onthophagus; species Onthophagus taurus. The sequence continues at coordinate 424,432 of NW_019280804.1, forward strand.
AACCCGATTACTTAAGCAGTTATGAATGTTTCAACCTCAAAAACCTTCATTTACACTGATTTTTGATACATTTCGGTTTGAGTACTTAAAATTTTCTTATCATAATCTTTGTAACAATTTCGTATATTCTATCAGAATCTACATCCCTTTTAGTATATTTCATTAAAATGTTATCACTTCGAACCAATTCTTTAAAAAGTTATGAAAGCTTGCAAAAGCAAACAAACTACGCATTTTTAGCTTTTTTGAGTATTTTTAGATTTCTTCCCGCAACATCTATATGCCAACTTTAATAACAATTTCGTCATTTTCATCGAAATCCATATTATCTTTATTACAATTTCTACATATTTCATAACTCCAACTCGATTATTTCAGCAGTTATGAATGTTTCAACCTCTAAAACCTTCATTTACACCGATTTTAGATACGAGTCGATTTGAGTACTTAAAACTGTTTTATCTTAATCTTTGCAACAATTTCGCATATTCTATCAGAATCTACATACTTTTTAATATATTTTATGAAAATTTTATCACTTCGAATTAATTCTTTAAAAAGTTATGAAAGCTTGCAACAGCAAACTGCGCATTTTTAGCTTTTTTGAGTATTTTTCGATTTCTTCCCGCAACATCTATATGTCAACTTTAATAACAATTTCGTCATTTTCATCGAAATCCATATTATCTTTATTACAATTTCTACATATTTCATAACTCCAACTCGATTATTTCAGCAGTTATGAATGTTTCAACCTCTAAAACCTTCATTTACACCGATTTTAGATACGAGTCGATTTGAGTACTTAAAACTGTTTTATCTTAATCTTTGCAACAATTTCGCATATTCTATCAGAATCTACATACTTTTTAATATATTTTATGAAAATTTTATCACTTCGAATTAATTCTTTAAAAAGTTATGAAAGCTTGCAACAGCAAACTGCGCATTTTTAGCTTTTTTGAGTATTTTTCGATTTCTTCCCGCAACATCTATATGTCAACTTTAATAACAATTTCGTCATTTTCATCGAAATCCATATTATCTTTATTACAATTTCTACATATTTCATAACTCCAACTCGATTATTTCAGCAGTTATGAATGTTTCAACCTCTAAAACCTTCATTTACACCGATTTTAGATACGAGTCGATTTGAGTACTTAAAACTTTTTTATCTTAATCTGTGCAACAATTTCGCATATTCCATCAGAATTTCCATCCTTTTTAGTATATTTCGTGAAAGTTTCATCATTTAAAAGCGATTCTATAAAAAGTTATGAAACCTTGTAACAGCAAACTGGGCATTTTTAGCTTTTTTGAGTATTTTTCGATTTCCTCCCACAACATCCTTTTTTCAACTTTAATAACAATTTCGTCATTTTCATCGAAATCCGTATCATCTTTATTGCAATTCCTACATATTTCATAATTCCAACTCGATTATTTCAGCAGTTATGAATGTTTCAGCCTCAAAAACCTTCATTTACACCGATTTTAAATTCGAGTTGATTTGAGTACTTAAAACTTTTTTATCTTAATCTTTGTAACAATTTCGCATATTCCATCAAAATTTTCATCCTTTTTAGTATATTTCGTGAAAATTTCATCATTTCAAACCGATTCTATAAAAAGTTATGAAACAGCGCATTTTTAGCTTTTTTGAGTATTTTTCAATTTCCCCCCACAACATTTTTATTTAAACTTTAATAACAATTTCGTCATTTTCATCGAAATCCGTATCATCTTTATTGCAATTCGTACATATTTCGTAATTCCAACTCGATTATTTCAGCAGTTATGAATATTTCCTTCATTTACACCGATTTTTGATACATTTCGATTTGAGTACTTAACACTTTTTTATCTTAATCTTTATAACAATTTCGAATATTCTATCAGAATCTACATCCTGTTTAGTACATTTCGTGAAAATTTCATCATTTCAAACCGATTCTATAAAAAGTTATAAAATCTTGTAACAGCAACCTGCTCATTTATAGCTTTTTTGAGTATTTTTCGATTTCCTCCCACAACATTTTTATTTCAACTTTAATAACAATTTCGTCATTTTCATCGAAATCCGTATCATCTTTATTGCAATTCTTACATATTTCATAATTCCAACTCGATTATTTCAGCAGTTATGAATGTTTCAACCTCAAAAACCTTCATTTACACAGATTTTAAATGCGATTCGATTTGAGTACTTAAAACTTTTTTATCTTAATTTTTGCAACAATTTCGCATATTCTATCAGAATCTACATATTTTTTAATACATTTCGTGAAAATTTCATCATTTCAAACCGATTTTATAAAAAGTTATGAAACCTTGTAACAGCAAAATGCGCATTTTTAGCCTTTTTGAGTATTCTTCCATTTCCTCCCACAACATTTTTAGTTCTATTTTAATAACAATTTCGTCATTTTCATCGAAATCCGTATCACCTTTAGTGCAATTCCTACATATTTCATAATTCCAACTCGATTATTTCAGCAGTTATGAATGTTTCAGCCTCAAAAACCTTCATTTACACCGATTTTAAATACGAGTCGATTTGAGTACTTAAAACTTTTTTATCTTAATCTGTGCAACAATTTCGCATATTCCATCAGAATTTCCATCCTTTTTAGTATATTTCGTGAAAGTTTCATCATTTAAAAGCGATTCTATAAAAAGTTATGAAACCTTGTAACAGCAAACTGGGCATTTTTAGCTTTTTTGAGTATTTTTCGATTTCCTCCCACAACATCCTTTTTTCAACTTTAATAACAATTTCGTCATTTTCATCGAAATCCGTATCATCTTTATTGCAATTCCTACATATTTCATAATTCCAACTCGATTATTTCAGCAGTTATGAATGTTTCAGCCTCAAAAACCTTCATTTACACCGATTTTAAATTCGAGTTGATTTGAGTACTTAAAACTTTTTTATCTTAATCTTTGTAACAATTTCGCATATTCCATCAAAATTTTCATCCTTTTTAGTATATTTCGTGAAAATTTCATCATTTCAAACCGATTCTATAAAAAGTTATGAAACAGCGCATTTTTAGCTTTTTTGAGTATTTTTCAATTTCCCCCCACAACATTTTTATTTAAACTTTAATAACAATTTCGTCATTTTCATCGAAATCCGTATCATCTTTATTGCAATTCGTACATATTTCGTAATTCCAACTCGATTATTTCAGCAGTTATGAATATTTCCTTCATTTACACCGATTTTTGATACATTTCGATTTGAGTACTTAACACTTTTTTATCTTAATCTTTATAACAATTTCGAATATTCTATCAGAATCTACATCCTGTTTAGTACATTTCGTGAAAATTTCATCATTTCAAACCGATTCTATAAAAAGTTATAAAATCTTGTAACAGCAACCTGCTCATTTATAGCTTTTTTGAGTATTTTTCGATTTCCTCCCACAACATTTTTATTTCAACTTTAATAACAATTTCGTCATTTTCATCGAAATCCGTATCATCTTTATTGCAATTCTTACATATTTCATAATTCCAACTCGATTATTTCAGCAGTTATGAATGTTTCAACCTCAAAAGCTTCATTTACACCGATTTTAGATACGATTAGATTTGAGTGCTTAAAAGATTTTTATCTTAATCTTTGTAACAATTTCGCATATTCTACCAGAATCTACATACTTTTTAATATATTTCGTGAAAATTTCATCATTTCAAACCGATTTTATAAAAAGTTATGAAAGCTTGTTACAGCAAACTGCGCATTTTTAGCTTTTTTGACTATTTTTCGGTTTCCTCCCACAACATTTATATTTCAGCTTTAATAACAATTTCGTCATTTTCATCGAAATCCATATCATCTTTAGTGCAATTTCTACATATTTCATGATTCCAACCCGATTGTTTCAGCAGTTATGAATTTTTTTAACCTTCAAACACCTTTATTTCATCGATTTTAGATACATTTCGATTTAATTACTTAAAACTTTTTTATCTTAATCTTTGTAACAATTTCGTTTATTCTATCAGAATCTACATCCCTTTTGGTATATTTCATGAAAATTTTATCACTTCGAACCAATTCTTTAAAAAGTTATGAAAGCTTGTTACAGCAAACTACGCATTTTTAGCTTTTTTGACTATTTTTCGGTTTCCTCCCACAACATTTTTATTTCAACTTTAATAACAATTTCATCATTTTCATCGAAATCCTCGATTATTTCAGCAGTTATGAATGTTTCAACCTCAAAAACCTTCATTTACACCGATTTTAAATACGAGTCGATTTGAGTACTTAAAACTTTTTTATCTTAATATTTGCAACAATTTCGCATATTCTATCAGAATATACATATTTTTTAGTATATTTCGTGAAAATTTCATCATTTCAAACCGATTGTATAAAAAGTTATGAAAGCTTGTAACAGCAAACTGCACATATTTAGCTGTTTTGAGTATTTTTTGATTTCCTCCCACAACATTTTTATTTCAAGATTAATAACAATTTCGTCGTTTTCATCGAAATCCGTATCATCTTTATTGCAATTCTTACATATTTCATAATTCCAACTCGATTATTTCAGCAGTTATGAATGTTTCAACCTCAAAAACGTTCATTTACACCGATTTTAGATACGATTCGATTTGAGTACTTAAAACTTTTTTATCTTAATCTTTGTAACAATTTCGCATATTCTATCAGAATCTACATCCTTTTTAGTATATTTTGTGGAAATTTCATCATTTCAAACCGATTCTATAAAAAGTTATGAAACCTTGTAACAACAAACAGCGCATTTTTAGCTTTTTTGGGTATTTTTCAATTTCCTCCCACAACATTTTTATTTAAACTTTAATAACAATTTCGTCATTTTCATCGAAATCCGTATCATCTCTACTGCAATTCTTACATATTTCATAATTCCAACTCGATTATTTCAGCAGTTATGAACGTTTCTTTCATTTACACCGATTTGAGTACTTAAAACTTTCTTATCATAATCTTTGTAACAATTTCGCATATTCCATCAAAATCTACATTCTTTTTAGTATATTTACCAAAAATTCGATCATTTCAATCCGATTAAACAAAAAGATACGAACGTGTCAAACATTTATTTACCTCGCAGCAAATCCCTGGCTTACAAAACATTAAAAAACGAACCGTTTAAGTTGTTCGTGAAAAGATTTCTTGCACCGTACAGATTGAACAAGACACCATACACACAACTAACATCGACTCATTGTCACGGAAATACCGTAACGCGTGTTATGTAGCGTTGTACCTTGTGTAAAGTTCGTGTACAAAAAAGGCGAACGGGTATCCGAGAGACGTTGTTTATCAAAACATATCCGCGGCGACGATCTGGACAAGCATAAATTATGTACGGGTCATTTCAATCAAACCCGAGGAACGAAACGAAAGACGTTTCTTGAAACAGATTTTAGATAACGCAACGAAATTAGATTCCATACGTTCGGAGATGTGGTCACTTCGATAAAGACGCGGCCTTAAGGCGTCCGTGACGCTACCACAACTAGAAGAACTATTTAAGCGAATTGTATAGACCAGAGGAACGTTACATACGGATGAGAAAGAAAAAAACCACTTCGTCAGCTTAGCTCTAAACGGTGTCTTTTTATCTACAATTTTTTTCTTTCTACAGTGGTACAAAGATCAAGATAGGTTTTTTGGCTGTCGGAGTGATGAATTTGGACAATGTCATTGGGACTTTTGGAATGTTAAGTGGGCATTAATAAGCAAATTACGTTGATATGTTACAGATCTTTATTTTATGAATAGACTTTGTTTGATATGATATGATATGATAGAGCGATTTGAAAGGACGAAAAAGTTGCAGAAAACAAGAAGAAACGGAATAAGGAATTGTTCTTTTTTATCGGGGTTCGGTATAATCGATGACTGACAATAAAATTAGATTAACCATTTATCAGTGAGGCGGCGCCCTGTCATTTGGGGCCGCCCGGGATGTCGGTCCGTAATCTGTTTGGACAATATTTTAATGTAAACTCATTAGCTTATCGGCTTTGCGTCTTCGGGGACACCGTGTAATCCCTTCGACTCCTTCTCCTTCAAGTCCTTTTTCGTTTTTTTCCATCTTTTAATTTTTTTTCGTTTCGATCGTATCTGAAGAGGAGCTTAACGCTGCTGCACAACGTTCGACGTTCAAAATATTTTCGAGATTACGTTTCGTTGCCTCCGCCGCACCGAATTTATTGAATATGTAAATGGTGTGGCCTTCCTCCTCTTTTAATTTCTTTTTTTTTCTTTCGATTCCGCTCGTTTTAAACGTGCTGCGTCTTTTTTACTCGTTGGTGTCGTTTTCTTTCGCGCGTCGTCGCTTCTTGCGACTCTCTTCGCGATGGATCCGATTTTAATTGATACGGGGAAATGCGCGAGAGATTGGTTCTTTTTTTGGTTTTATTTTATTTTTTTCGATCTCTTTCTGACCCTCGTCTGGGCAAGAGTCCAGCCTGGGATCGGTGTACGTGAGGTTGTTAACGCTGATGGCATGGTGTAATTTACACGATCCAAAATGAAAATAGACCTAAACGATATTTATACAGGTTGGGGATTAATATAATACAAATGTGGAATTTATTTAATGATACAATGTTTGTTACTTAGATAAATTAGTTACTTGTTCGATAAAATGGGAATGAATATGTTAATTTTAATTATTTATAAACGAGAAAAGGGTAAAAAAATTATATAACATCAAAGTACTAGATGTTGATGAAGTTTAAAAAATCGTGGAAGGGTTATTTATGAAAATTAAGAAACGATTCTTACATCAAAATGTACCTGAAACATTCCTTTTTGAAATGATATATAAATCATATTAGCTTTGATCATAAAAATATTGGGAAAAAAATTCAGGAAATTTTCTTAATGTGTCAAGATAGCATCAAAACAACTTAAAGTTTGAAACTTTGTGGGAGGGTTATTGCAGAAAATGAAGAAACGATTTTTGTATCAAAATAAAGCTGAAACATTCCTCTTTAAAATGACATATAAAACATGTTAAGTTTGTTTATAAAAAAATTGAGAAAAAAATTCGCGAAGTTTTCGTAATATTTGAAATTACTGAGATGTTGACCTAATTTCAAAATCTCGTGGAAGCCTAATTTATGAAAATTATGAAACGATTTTTACATCAAAATGATGCTGAAACATTCCTCATTAAAATGATGTATAAAGCATATTAGGTTTGATCATAAAAATATTGAGGAAAAAACTGGGGAAGTTTTCTTAATGTTTCAATATGACTTCAAAACATTGTTAAAAGTTTGAAACTTTGTTGAAGGGTTATTTTTGAAAATTATGAAACGATTCTTATATCAAAATGAAGCTGAAACATTCCTCTTTGAAATGATGTATAAATCATATTAGGTTTATTAATAAAAATATTGAGGAAAAACATCGATAAATTTTTTTAATGTGTCAAAATAGCATTAAAACAGATACAAGATTGAAACTTTGTGGAAGAGTTATTTATGAAAATTATGAAACGATTCTTACATCAAAATGAATCTGAAACATTCCTTTTTGAAATGATGTATAAAGCATATTAGCTTTGATCATAAAAATATTGAGGAAAAAATTCAGGAAATTTTCTGAATGTGTCAAGATAGCATCAAAACAGCTTAAAGTTTGAAACTTTGTGGGAGGGTTATTGCAGAAAATCATGAAACGATTTTTGTATCAAAATAAAGCTGAAACATTCCTCTTTAAAATGATATATAAAACATGTTAAGTTTGTTTATAAAAAAATTGAGAAAAAAAATCGCGAAGTTTTCGTAATATTTGAAATTACTAAGATGTTGATCAAGTTTCAAAAGATCGTGGAAGCCGAATTTATGAAAATTATGAAACGATTTTTACATCAAAATGATGCTGAAACATTCCTCATTAAAATGATGTATAAAGCATATTAGGTTTGATCATAAAAATATTGAGGAAAAAACTGGGGAAGTTTTCTTAATGTTTCAATATGACTTCAAAACATTGTTAAAAGTTTGAAACTTTGATGAAGGGTTATTTTTGAAAATTATGAAACGATTCTTATATCAAAATGAAGCTTAAACATTCCTCTTTGAAATGATGTATAAATCATATTAGGTTTATTAATAGAAATATTGAGGAAAAAAATTGATAAATTTTCTCAATGTGTTAATATAGCATTAAAACAGATACAAGTTTGAAACTTTGTGGAAGGATTAGTTATGAAAATTATGAAACGATTCTTACATCAAAATGAAGCTGAAACATTCCCTTTTGAAATGATGTATAAAGCATATTAGCTTTGATCATAAAAATATTGAGAAAAAAATTCAGGAAATTTTCTTAATGTGTCAAGATAGCATCAAAACAGCTTAAAGTTTGAAACTTTGCGGGAGGGTTATTGCTGAAAATTAAGAAACGATTTTTGTATCAAAATAAAGCTGAAACATTCCTCTTTGAAATGATGTATAAATCATATTAGGTTTATTAATAAAAATATTGAGGAAAAACATCGATAAATTTTCTCAATGTGTTAATATAGCATTAAAACAGATACAAGTTTGAAACTTTGTGGAAGGATTATTTATGAAAATTATGAAACGATTCTTACATCAAAATGAAACTGAAACATTTCTCTTTAAAATGACATATGAAGTACATTAGGTTTATTCAGAAAAATATTGAGGAAAAAATATTCGAGAAATTTTCTTAATGTGTCAATATGACATCAAACCATTGTTAAAAGTTTAAAACATTGTAGAAGGGTTATTTATGAAAATTATGACGTGATTGTTACGTCAAAATAAAGATTAAACATTCCTTTTTAAAATGATGTATAAAGCATATTAGGTTTATTCACAAATATATTGAGGAAAAAAATCGATAAATTTTCTTAATGTGTCAATATAGCATTAAATTAGATACAAGTTTAAAATATTGTGGAAGGGTTATTTATGAAAATTATGAAACGATTCTTGTATCAAAGTGAAGCTGAAACATTTCTCTTTAAAATGACATATGAAATATATTAGGTTTATTGATACAAATATTGAGGAAAGAATGTTCGAAAAATTTCCTTAATGTGTCAATATGACATCAAAATATTATTAAAATTTTGAAACTTTATGGAAGGGTTATTTATGAAAATTATTAAACAATTTTAACATCAAAATGAAGCTGAAATATTCCTCTTTGAAATGATGAATAAAGCATATTAGGTTTATTAATAAAAATATTGAGAAAAAAAGTTGATAAATTTTCTCAATGTGTCAATATAGCATTAAAACAGATACAAGTTTGAAACTTTGTGGAAGGGTTATTTATGAAAATTATGAAACGATTCTTACATCAAAATGAAGCTGAAACATTCCTCTTTAAAATGATATATAAAGCATATTAGGTTTCATCATATAAATATTGAGAAAAAAATTTGGGAAATTTTCTTAATGTGTCAATATAGGTAGCATCAAAACAGCTAAATTTTGAAACATTGTGGAAGAGTTATTGTCGAATGTTATGAAACGATTTTTGTATCAAAATAAAGCTGAAACATTTCTTTTTAAAATGACATATGAAGTATATTAGGTTTATGCATAAAAATATTGAGGAAAAAGTTCGAGATATTTTAATGTGTTAATATGACTTCAAAACATTGTTAAAACTTTGAAACTTTGTGGAAGGGTTATTTATGAAAATTATGTAACGATTCTTAGATAAAAATGAAGCTGAAACATTCTTTTTTGAAACGATGTATAAAGCATATTAGGTTTGATCATAAAAATATTGAGGAAAAAATTCGGAAAATTTTCTTAATCTGTCAATATAGCATCAAAATAGCTAAAAGTTTGAAACTTTTTAGAAGGGTTATTGATGAAAATTATGAAACAATCTTTGTACCAAACTAAAGCTGAAACATTTCTCTTTAAAATGACATATGAAGTATATTAGGTTTATTCATAAAAATATTGAGGAATAAATTCGAGAAATTTCCTGAATGTTTCAATATGACTTCAAAACATTGTTAAAAGTTTGAAACTTTGTGGAAGGGTTATTTTTGAAAATTATGAAACGATTCTTACATCAAAATGAAGCTGAAACATTCTTCTTTGAAATGATGTATAAAACATGTTAGGTTTCTTAATAAAAATATTGAGCAAAAATGCGATAAATTTTCTTAATGTAACATTACAACATCAAAATAGCCAAAACTTTGAAACGTTGTGGAAGGGTTATTTATGAAAATTATGTAACGATTTTTATATCAATATAAAGCTGAAATGTTCCTCTTTAAAATGACATATAAAATATATTAGGTTTATTCATAGATATATTGAGGAAAAAATTCGGGATGTTTTTCTTAATATTTTAATATAACAACAAAGCATAGAAAAATGGGTTATTTATGAAAATTATGAAACGATTCTTACATCAAAATGAAGCTGAAACATTCCTCTTTGAAATGATGTATAAACCATGTTAGGTTTATTGATAAAAGTATCGAGTAAAAAATTAGGGAATCTTGCGCGTCCTCTTTTAGGTGGCCTTTTGTAAGTTTCCAGAATATTGGTTGCAATAGCTCTTCTGAATGTAAGTTGATCCATTTTTCCTCTTTGCATTCTATGAATCTGCCAGGCATTCTGTACTGCCATATCAATACAATGGGTAATGAGAGGAAAGTACCATTTCTTGCCTCGTATGGAGATTCTGTAAAGCCCAATGTTCTGATCTGAACGATCAACCCCTCCCATATTAGCATTGTAACATTTTATCACATGTGGCCGATCGATTTGGATATTCTTCTTCTCTTTCTGAGAATACCGCTTTACTTGACGAACCGGCTCAGAGGAACAAGCATTACTAGATATAGAAACTACGTTGTTATCATTGCACTTGCATACAAATACTTTAGCAGTATTTGACACACCATAGGAAGTTTCAAATTTGCCTCTCTTCTCTTTTTTTAAAATCTTTGACGAGCGTATAGGGCACGAACCGAGTCTATTCTCCCTCACAGTACCTGTAGCTTTTACACCTCTCTGAGAAAGTACATCCAATAATGGAAGGGTCGTAAAAAAGTTATCAAAGTAGAAATGAAAATGCATGTGCGGTTTTGATTCTCGTATAGCATCCTCAAAGTGTAAAACTACACCAGGTTCTAATCCCAAGTCTTTATAAGAATCGACATGTTGCTGTGAGAATGATCCCTGATATGGTTCAAACCATGTCACATATCCTAGTTTAGTTGATCCCACCCAAAATTTATATCCCCAACGTATAGGTTTTCCACGTATAAACTGCTTAGTTGGGTGACGTCCATAATACGGGACCATAGCTTCATCGATGCAGTAACTCTCTTCAGTTGGAGAAAACAGCATAAATCGCTGACTCATAGCATTGAATAGTGGCCTCATTTTGGCAAACTTATCGCTTTTATTGAGAATAACACTCTCGTCGCAGCAATGAATATTTTGCATTATATATAGAAGGCAAATAAAGGCTGTTCTCTGTCTAAACAATATCTCAATTGACAGTATATGAGCTGCTTAACTGAGGACGAGAAGGTCTAGCAGAGTAACTCACGGAGCTGTATAATAAAATACTGCAGGACGTACAAACTCCAGAGAGCTGGAGAAACAGGATCACTATTACACTCTTTAAGACAGGTTTTCACTCTTAGGTATATCCATAAAGCCTGAAGCACGCAACAACTAGGGACACAGGTGTTCCGCAAAAATAGGTCAATCATCGACGCAGTCTTCGATTACTTGTGCTTTATAGATTTGACGGAAAAGTATCAAACAGCTTAATACAAACAACATCAACACAATTGCAATGAAAACATTCAGCACAGATAAAATATCTTTGAAAGTGGGTGTCAAACACAGAGGAAGCTTTTAGAATACAGGTGGAAAAGTCAACAATTAGATAAATATTATCAAAACAAAAACTGTGGTAAATGAAGATCCACATGATAGAGGAAGGAACAGACTGAACTTAGTTATTTGGGTGTAAGCATGTCACCTTAAAGAGAACTGAAGGACGAATTATAATGAAACCACCAGTGCTACAGAAAAACTTTCTTATTCTGATCCTTTCTCTTCTGGTGTTATCGGTTGCAGAAATTTCCTCGTCAAAATCAATTACAAAATATGATGACTTTGATTTCGGTAATTATGTAAACAAGATTGGAGTTAAAAATGACATCAAATACGATGCATCTGACATATCAAAGAGTTGTAAATCGACAATCGGTTTGTTTTAGTGTTTTCAACCAATAATATTTAAGCACAAATTCCTGTAGCAGAAGATGAATGCGAATCTTGAGAATTGCCCATATGGAAACTTTGCTTTTCCTAATTTGAGAGAGATGAATTTGAGCCTCATTGGTGCAGGTGTATGAATATGTATACATACTACAGTCTGGAAGATGATGGTGCTGGATCTATATCTTCCTTATTGTTATGCGCTTGGTAGAGGCGGAAACGGTTTCATGGACATCGCTAAGCTATTAAAGAATCTATCAATTTCATCTTCAGGTGTAGCTTGAACAAGCAGCTAGATAGCTCTTTTCAATCTTTCTGCTTTCTTTTAGCTTCAATATATGTTGTTCAATTTAGTTACTTAGCACCAGTTTTTATTGCAAAATAATACATTCTTCATCCTAAGCTTAAAGAGATTCATTCTTTGTTCTGAGTTTATTGGAGACTTCTTTGTGGTGAGACTCTGTTCAATCAGTTTTGGATTATTATGGTATTAATTATGCGATTAGCCAGGCGAAAACATAAATTCTATAATAATTAATTAAGTTTAGTTATAGATGCTGAAAGTTTAGATGAGGTGCTCCAATAAGTATTGTGTTGATACCAGGTTTAGGTTTTGTGAATCCAGTTGGAGCAAGTTATTGAAAAGATAAATCTTTCCAATAACACTTTGTTGTCTCTGAAAATGTAATTTACTCTGCACTCTCTCCAGCATGAGTGTAACTCCTTCTGATTCAATAAACATTGAAAACGTTCTGCAAACCATGGAGGAGATCCCAACGGTTATCAGTAATACTGTGTGCAGTTGTGCAAAACGAATTCTTTAAATTTTTCCCTTAAAACATTTAAAAAGATGAATAATTCGTCTGTTTGAAAAATAATTATGCGAGTGAAATTTTTCATGCTTAACGTTCTTGGCGAACAAGAAAAAACGCGTCGAAAAATGTCGAATGGAACGTTTATTAATGCAAATCCCCGTATTTATGCGACTCCAAGTTGGGACGTCGCGTCGTCGTCGTCTGGCGCATTGTCCAACCGATTCTTTTTTTTCTATTTTGCAACAACCGGACCTTAACCAACTCCGAAGGACCCCGGCTAATCTCGTTTCAAGGCTTTTAGGTACCGTTCGTTAACAGATTTTAACAACCGAACCCAATTTCGGGTTTAATTTATCGATGGTAGTCCGGGAAATCCGACAAAGATAAATCCGCGTGCTTCTGAAACAACATCAACAGTTGTTAAAATCGACCCTTTTAGAATTTTGTTACCGAAAAATACGAACAGATGTTGTGACAAAAACGGTGATGAACCCTTTTTGGGATTGTCCGGGCTGTGTAAACACCTACGATTCGTTTTTCGGAAAGATTCGAAGAGGGTAAACCGCAGTGACAATAGATTTTTGTGATCCCTTGGTCTGTGTTTTGATTGCGGATTTGTCAATGGTTAAGATTAGGATGTTGGTAGAGAAAAGATTGTTTTTTTTTTCAAAAGTGTAGATTTTTTTATTCTCACGATTAAAATCAACAGGTAATATAGTACTTCATAAAAAGAAAGAGATTTCCCTCAAAGTTTTGCAGCAACAACAACAGAACCACCACCAGCAGCAGATGTAGTGGGTATTTAAGCTACAACAATATTTACAAAATCGTTAAAACTCGGGTTTTTAATAAATAGAAATGGTTTCAAATGTGCTTTTATCTCTTTAAGGTCCATTACTACCATCTTTTAGTTAAATTTATCTTATAGATAAACCCATCTACTAGCCAATCAGAAAGCATAACTTAGCATAACCCGAAGATGGTAGTAACAAGCCATAGGCCCACTTTTACCACCTCTTGATAAATTTATCCTATAGATAAACCCAGTTCTTAGCCAATGGGAGCGTTTAAAACCGTTGTAACCATGGTAACTATCTCCTAGATAGTTTATCAGGAGATTGGTAAAAGTGGGCCTTAGTCGAATTTCCCTAACTCGAATTTCTCTGTAACTCGAACTGAACTACTATGAAATTTCTTCAACTTTTACTTCTATAAGACGAATTTACCAAAGAATAAAATATTCAAATTCGTTCTGTAAGTAATTTTAATTACAGAATCAAACCACATAGACTCTGGCTCAGAAACTATAAACTCTTGGAGTAAAACAAACCTAATGTTCTTATTGTTTCAGAAGCAGATGAGGGTGATGATAATCTTGAAAATTAAATACTTATCACTGTGCCTACATTTGATGAAGCTGATTTCTCTCTTAGAAAGCTTGAAACCTTTGTATTATCAAGAGAGACTGTTCCAGATAATATTCATAATTCTTTACTTTAAAAAACTTAATTAATTTTCTACTTACAATAGTATTAAGGTTTCTGTCTTAAATATAGGTACGTATTAGAAAAGTGCATTTCTAATTTTTTGCTTTAAAGCTGAAATTCTACTATCGTTTCAAACTCAATCCATTTTTTTATCACATTTTGAGAAGAAATTTTATTCACAACAAATTTTTAAAAAATCATAAAAAATCGATATCTTAAGATAACGACATGTAATTTTTATGAATGATACAATAAATCATAACCTTTATAATGCAACAAACCGTTTTTGAAAATATTATTTAATTTTGGAGAAAAAAATTTTAAACACAACAATGTTTTTGTCACTTTTTAAGAGAAATAATTTTCCACTACAATCTTTATAAAATCGTCAAAACTCGGGTTTTTAATAAATAAAAATGAAATTATTAATATTTATAAAGAAAGATATAAGCTTTTAAACGAAAAAAGCCGTTTTTGAAAATATCTCATAGTTATTGAGATATTTCGTTCCAAACTCAATCCATTCTTTTTTACATTTTGAGAAGAAATTTTATTCAAAACAAATTTTTAAAAAATCATAACAAATCGATATCTTAAGATAACGACATGTAATTTTTAGGAATGATACAATAAATCGTAACCTTTTTAATATAACAAACCGTTTTTGTAAATATAGTTTAGTTTTGGAGAAAAAAATTTTTAAACACAACAATGTTTTTGTCACTTTTTAAGAGAAACAATTTGCTACAACAATCTTTATAAAATCGTCAAAACTCGGGTTTTTAATAAATAAAAATGAAATTATTAATATTTATAAAGAAAGACATGAACTTTTAAACGAAAAAAGCCGTTTTTCAAAATATCTCATACTTATTGAGATATTTCGTTTCAAACTCAATTCATTTTTTATCACATTTTGAGAAGAAATTTTATTCAAAACAAATTTTTAAAAAATCATAAAAAATCGATATCTTAAGATAACGACATGTAATTTTTAGGAATGATACAATAAATCATAACCTTTTTAATGTAACAAACCGTTTTTGAAAATATTGCTTAGTTTTGAAGAAAAAAATTTTTAAACACAACAATGTTTTTGTCACCTTTTAAGAGAAACAATTTTCTACAACAATCTTTATAAAATCGTCAAAACTCGGGTTTTTAATAAATAAAAATGAAATTATTAATATTTATAAAGAAAGATATAAGCTTTCAAGCGAAAAAAGCCGTTTTTGAAAATATCTCATAGTTATTGAGATATTTCGTTCCAAACTCAATCCATTTTTTTAACACATTTTGAGAAGAAACTTTATTCAAAACAAATTTTTAAAAAATCATAACAAATCGATATCTTAAGATAATGACATGTAATTTTTAGGAATGATACAATAAATCATAACCTTTTTAATGTAAAAAACCGTTTTTGAAAATCTTGTTTAGTTTAGAAGAAAAAAATTTTTAAACACAACAATGTTTTTGTCACTTTTTAAGAGAAACAATTTTATACAACAATCTTTATAAAATCGTCAAAACTCGGGTTTTTAATATATAGAAATGAAATTACTAATATTTATAAGGAAAGATATAAGCTTTTAAACGAAAAAAGCCGTTTTTCAAAATATCTCATAGTTACTGAGATATTTCGTTCTAAACTCAATCCATTTTGAGAAGAAATTTTATTCAAAACAAATTTTTAAAAAATCATAACAAATCGATATCTTAAGATAACGACATGTAATTTTTAGGAATGATACAATAAATCATAACCTTTTTAATGTAACAAACCGTTTTTATAAATATTGTTTAGTTTTGGAGATAAAAAATTTTAAACACAACAATGTTTTTGTTACTTTTTAAGAGAAACAGTTTTTTACAACAATCTGTATAAAATCGTCAAAACTCCGGTTTTTAATAAATAAAAATGAAATTATTAATATTTATAAAGAAAGATATAACCTTTTAAACGAAAAAAGCCGTTTTTGAAAATATCTCATAGTTATTGAGATATTTCGTTCCAAACTCAATCCATTTTTTTATCACATTTTGAGAAGAAATTTTATACACAACAAATTTTTAAAAAATCATACAAAATCGATATCTTAAGATAGCGACATGTAATTTTTAGGAATGATACAATAAATCATAACCTTTTTAATGTAAAAACCGTTTTTGAAAATATTGTTCAGCTTTGAAGAAAAAAATTTTTAAACACAACAATGTTTTTGTCACTTTTTAAGAGAAACAGTTTTCTACAACAATCTTTATAAAATCGTCAAAACTCGGGTTTTTAATAAATAAAAATGAAATTATTAATATTTATAAAGAAAGATATAAGCTTTTAAACGAAAAAAACCGTTTTGCAAAATATCTCATAGTTATTGAGATATTCCGTTCCAAACTCAATCCATTTTTTTACCACATTTTGAGAAGAAATTTTATTCACAACAAATTTTACAAAAATCATAAAAAATCGATACCTTAAGATAACGACATGTAATTTTTAGGAATGATACAATAAAGCATAACCTTTTTAATGTAACAAACCGTTTTTGTAAATATTGTTTAGTTTTGGAGAAAAAAAATTTTAAACACAACAATGTTTTTGTCACTTTTTAAGAGAAACAATTTTCTACAACAATCTTTATAAAATCATCAAAACTCGGGTTTTTAATAAATAAAAATGAAATTATTAATATTTATAAAGAAAGATATAACCTTTTAAACGAAAAAAGCCGTTTTTGAATATATCTTATAGTTATTGAGATATTTCATTCCAAACTCAATCCATTTTTTTTATCACATTTTGAGAAGAAATTTTATTCACAACAAATTTAAAAAAAATCATACAAAATCGATACCTTAAGATAACGACATGTAATTTTTAGGAATGATACAATAAATCATAACCTTTTTAATGTAACAAACCGTTTTTGAAAATATTGTTTAGTTTTGGAGAAAAAAAATGTTAAACACAACAATGTTTTTGTCACTTTTTAAGACAAACAATTTTCTACAACAATCTTTACAAAATCATCAAAATTCGGGTTTTTAATAAATAGAAATGAAATTATTAATATTTATAAAGAAAGATATAAGCTTTTAAACGAAAAAAGCCGTTTTTCAAAATATCTCATAGTTATTGAGATATTTCGTTCCAAACTCAATCCATTTTTTATCACATTTTGAGAAGAAACTTTATTCACAACAAATTTTTAAAAAATCATGAAAAATCGATACCTTAAGATAACGACATGTAATTTTTAGGAATGATACAATAAATCATAACCTTTTTACTGTAACAAACCGTTTTTATAAATATTGTTTAGTTTTGGAGATAAAAAATTTTAAACACAACAATGTTTTTGTTACTTTTTAAGAGAAACAGTTTTTTACAACAATCTTTATAAAATCGTCAAAACTCCGGTTTTTAATAAATAAAAATGAAATTATTAATATTTATAAAGAAAGATATAACCTTTTAAACGAAAAAAGCCGTTTTTGAAAATATCTCATAGTTATTGAGATATTTCATTCCAAACTCAATCCATTTTTTTTATCACATTTTGAGAAGAAATTTTATTCACAACAAATTTAAAAAAAATCATACAAAATCGATACCTTAAGATAACGACATGTAATTTTTAGGAATGATACAATAAATCATAACCTTTTTAATGTAACAAACCGTTTTTGAAAATATTGTTTAGTTTTGGAGAAAAAAAATTTTAAACACAACAATGTTTTTGTCACTTTTTAAGAGAAACAATTTTCTATAACAATCTTTATAAAATCGTCAAAACTCGGATTTTTAATAAATAGAAATGAAATTATTAATATTTATAAAGAAAGATATAAGCTTTTAAACGAAAAAAACCGTTTTGTAAAATATCTCATAGTTATTGAGATATTTCGTTTCAAACTCAATCCATTTTTTTATCACATTTCGAGAAGAAATTTTATTCAAAACAAATTTTTAAAAAATCATAAAAAATCGATATCTTAAGATAACGACATGCAATTTTTAGGAAAGATACAATAAATCATAACCTTTTTAATGTAAAAAACCGTTTTTGAAAATATTGTTTAGTTTTGAAGAAAAAAATTTTTAAGCACAACAATGTTTTTGTCACTTTTTAAGAGAAACAATTTTCTACAACAATTTTTATAAAATCGTCAAAACTCGGGTTTTTAATAAATAGAAATGAAATTATTAATATTTATAAAGAAAGATATAAGCTTTTAAACGAAAAAAGCCGTTTTGCAAAATATCTCATAGTTATTGAGATATTTCGTTCCAAACTTAATCCATTTTTTATCACATTTTGAGAAGAAATTTTATTCACAACAAATTTTTAAAAAATCGATATCTTAAGATAACGACATGTAATTTTTAGGAATGATACAATAAATCATAACCTTTTAACCAGTTAACAAACCGTCTTTGAAAATATTGTTTAGTTTTGAAGAAAAAAATTTTTAAAAACAACAATGTTTTTGTCACATTTTAAGAGAAACAATTTTCTACAATAATCTTTATAATCGTTGTATCCAAGGGATTTTTGTGATCCCTTGGTCTGTATTTTGATTGCGGATTTGTCAACGGTTAAGATTAGGATGTTGGTAGCGAAAAGAATGTTTTTTTTTTAAAAGTGCAGATTTTTTATTCTCACGATTAAAATCAACAGGTAATAAAGTAGTTCATAAAAAGAAAGAGATTTCCCTCAAAGTTTAGCAGCAACAACAACAGAACCACCACCAGCAGCAGATGTAGTGGGTACTTACTCTTTGAGCAGCCACGGAGCGTCGTTATCTCGACCGGGAGATCTCTTCGGATAGGTTCTCTTCTCTTCTGGGCCTGCGCCTTTCCTGATCCGATATCACGATAAGATAGCGCAGCCTCTTCTCTTCTTCTCCGTCCGTCCGGACACGGTGGTGGTGCTTTGTGACCGGAGACCCCGCTGGATGCAGCTAGAAAAAGGAGTCATTGTGTACACAGTGACCCTTCTTGTACGCGGGGCCCTCGAGAGAACCGCGGCGCCGATAGCATCATCGTCGGAGGCCGAACCATCCGTGGCGTCCCGCAGGATTCGGTATCCTTGTAATACAAATTTATAATTCACTGGGACACTGGGTCGACCTTTTCCGCAGATCGGGAGATATCAGTTCGGATTTGAATGGCGAGAGAGATGTCGTTGTGGTTGTCGGAGGTTCACAGGATGAATAGAGTTGTTTCGTATTCCGTCTTAATCGACCATTTTCTTCTATGGAAGAGAATCTTTTACATTTTATTTTTATTATCATTCGATGGAGTATGGAAAGATTAGATTTAGATAAGAACTTGTATCTGCTGCTTCCTCATGGTTTTGTATTTGATCGATTTCCAGTTTACCACAAAATGAGATGGGATTTTCTGCCACATCACCCACCCCACATCCCTAAAGACTAAACTAATATCAAAATCCTCCTTTTACATTAGATTCTGGACACTTGCTAGTTATGCGCATTGATTGAGTACTAATTACTAAGATGTTGGAACAAATATGCGGTGTAGAGATATGTAATGATGTATAGGGTTGAAATTTTGGGATTAAAAGGCAAGTTTGGAAGACTTCCACGTAAAATTGGAGGTGAGTTTTGTGGCTTAGCCCAGTGATTGCAATACGAAGTTATATTGTTAGGGATTTTAAGTAAATATCTATAAGTTTAAGCTTTTTGGCAGACGCAAAGTGACACAACACCAAGTTTTGCTGCAATTCCCAGCATTCAGATGACGGGTGTCTTTCCATCAGTATATGCCTAATAAAGATAAAAATTTGTCGATGCATAAATCACTTATTGTTTAAACTGGCTAATGCAGCCAGCAGGAAAGGTAACTAACGTATTTTTCAGAAAGAACTTGGCGAACAGTTGATATCCCAATCCCGAAATCAGCGAATACAGAGCCCTAATATACCCCGAGGATTGCACAAGAAACAGACAACAAAATGTTAGGAACCTGGGTCTAAGCGACGTAGAACAAGTAGTAGCTGTTCTAGATGTCGAAGAAACAAGGTCAGAAAGATATTTTATGACCCGTATGCGATGTGATATTCCACAAAAAATGTGTTTTTCATCGGCCATATCTGTCCCAGAAGTGCTGAAGTACAAAATGTATTGTTAATCCTGCAGAATGGCTAAAAATATCTTACCCAGAAAGAGTTGGAAAAACAAATCGACAATCTTTCCGAAGAAGATTGCCTTCTGAAGAAGAAATTCCAGCCAAACGACCAAAAAATAACGACGATCATGGTGAAGATCTTCCGATTCGGATGAATAATCCCAATCAAATAACAAGAATAACGTGGGTTCGCAAATCTTCAACCCAGAAGAGCTATGCCTTAAGTTAGGAAAGCATTTGTATTAGCAAATCTGAATAGGAGTTCATCCAAACTTGATTGCTTTTTGCAAGTATTTTCTAAACGTTTAGTCTTGTACACTGCTGAAAATACAAATAAACAAATCAACAACAAGAATGATCTGAGATCATGGTAGTAACAGAGTGTATGCTGGTGATGAGCTACAAACAAGAAGAACAGGATTTCGAAAACAGGATTCGTCTATAACTTTGATATCCATATATGCCGGTAAGGATACTTCAGGTACTTAAACATCTACACTAGGAGAGTGGGTAGTAAACAAACTACTCGGATTTAAACCGCGTGATGAAGATGTGTTTGGCTGCTTCGGCCGATTTTTTACCTCAGACAGGTTGCTTTATGATCTGTCACTTGCAGCTGTGGGCACTGGCATACAAAATATGCCGATTCATAGAGAAAAGTTGGCCTGAGGAAATAGCAAAGTTATTAATACTGCATCTGAACTATTAGCTTGTCAGCAAGTCCTAGTCCTCAGCAATTGCCATAAAAACGAATTTCCTTCAGTGATCCGTAAATTAAAAAATGGCGAAAGAGTTTTTTTAGAATGCCCTCAAGCTATTATTGATTACAACATATTTATGGGTGGAGTTGATCTGTCCGATCAGCTTACCATTATACAGGGTAATTCAAATTCGACCTCCACCATTGGGATCTCAGAAACCATAGGAGATACAGAAATGGTTAAATGGGTGCAAAGTTGCGTATCTTAGAGCTCATCATTTTTCAACTAAGTTTTTGGATCTAGCCGTTTTAGTTTTTAAAATATGGCCGAAAAACAAAAAAATGACTTTCGTTTTTTCATGAATCTGAAAAAACATTCTTAAAAAGCTTGTCGACTTTGCAACGACGAATCAGAAACAGTTGAACAGATACTGTATAGTTGCGTTGCCAGAGGCCGTCTAATTGTAAGACACAAAATTTTCGGTAACTCTCTTGACACTTACCGACATAAAAGTTCAAGACCTCAGGGCAATACTAAGGTTCATCAAGGACCTACATTTATCCTAAACTTTTAGAGGGCTAAAGTTACAATAGATCTTATAGGTCGCGTTACCGAGAGGGGCCGCTCCCCTCAGCTCGGCAGCAATAATAATAATAATAATAAGCCAGAGAGGTCAACTAAAGGTGGATTTGATGCTATTGATGCACTTATATTTCAGTATTTGGTATCTAGAATCTCATCATTTTTCTTTAGCAATTGTTTATACTTAATAGACTGAAAATTTCATATAGAGCAAAATACTAACACGCGACGAATCGCATAAGTTTATCTGTAGCCACAAACGATGAGTTAGTATTGCCCCACACGAACAGTAGCAAATCATTCGATTACCCTTAACTGCGAACACTCCTTATCAGAAGCAAGATTCCAGAACCTCGCCTCCAATATAGATCTCTGGAGGCAACCCATACTTAACCTTAATTTCGTTGTATGTTCCCTATCTTATGCTTCCAAATCGCGCAGAATTGAAAATGTTAGCCCATAACAATCTTTTTCACCGTCGCCAGCGCATCGTTGTCCCTTATTCCACCTTAAAACTAAATTTTCGCTCGCTTTTATATCAGAGTTCCAATCTTTTTCCACATCAATCACTTCAAAACCTTCCCCATGACCACCAACAAGAAAATGAGTCAATGTTCTTTCGGGGTTTCATTTACCAATGGAAAGAAGACCACGCAATACCAAAGTAGATACTCTCCTTCATACGAAAATCTCAGGCAACAAATCAGGTTTAACCGCCAGTTTTAGTCTTTTCACCACCTTCGCTCTGACGCCATCAGAACCAACTGCTCTGTAGGTCTTTGATCATTTCGACAAATTACTTTTCTATCAATAAGACTCTCCAGAAATCGCCATCTCTCGTCACATAACAAAGGAGTCTTTTTGAATCACCACCTGCATAATTCTCCAGCGCCTTCTAACCCACCAAGTCCGCCATGGTCCAGCTGTCTCATCCCATCCTTTTCCCTCTCTGTTCTTCCCCCATCAGTTCTCATCAGTAGCTGTTCTAAAATTGTTAATGATCAAACACCACCAATTCATACTTCTTGGAACTGCAGCCCCTCGATACTCATAGTCCACTCGGCATCTCATGAGCATATCTTCCTCATCCCCATGACTTCACTCCTGAAATCTCTCTCTTAATCAACTTTCAAACACAATCCAGTCTCTATTTTTGTAATCATAATTAAATTACACCTTTCTGTTCAAGGTATGACCAGCCGGAATATAGGACATCGAAGTAGAGTGATATAAATCCCGAGTCAACCTACTGTTAAAAGGTAAGATTCATGATTTATACCAAACTCCGTTACGAACATAAATAATGGATGTTCGTTGTTATCCAAGAAAATGTCTTTAATGTACTTTAGTACAAAGTTCTAAAGTCTTACACCGCTATCATTTAAAACATCGAACCAGTTTGGATATCGCTAATACCTCCACAGCATTTTTCCAAGCTGTTAAAGATATTTTTCTTTCTTTATGAACGTTAATAATTTCATTTCTATTTATTAAAAACCGGAGTTTTGACGATTTTATAAAGATTGTTGTAGAAAATTGTTTCTTTTAAAAAGTGACAAAAACATTGTTGTGTTTAAAAATTCTTTTCTCCAAAACTAAACAATATTTTCAAAAACGGTTTGTTACATTAAAAAGGTTATGATTTATTGTATCATTCCTAAAAATTATATGGCGTTACCTTAAGATATAGATTTTTGTTGATTTTTAAAAATTTGTTATGAATAAAATTTCTTCACAAAATGTGATAAAAAAAAATTATTGAGTTTGAAACAAAATATCTCAATAACTACAACATATTTTGAAAAACGGCTTTTTTCGTTTAAAAGCTTATATCTTTCTTTACAAACTTTAATAATTTCATTTCTATTTATTAGAAAACCGATTTTTGGCGATTTTATTAAGATTGTTATAGAAAACGATTTCTCTGAAAAAGTGGCAAAAACATTGTTGTGTTTAAAATTTTTTTTCTTCAAAGCAACATTTTCGAAAACCGTTTGTTACATTAAAAAGGTTATAATTTATTGTATCATTCCTAAATACTAGATGTCGTTATCTTAAGATATCGATTTTTTATGATTTTTTAAAAATTTGATGTCAATAAAGTTTCTTCTCAAAATGTGATAAAAAAATGGATTGTGTTTGAAACGAAATATCTCAATAACTATAGGATGTTTTAAAAAACAGCTTTTTTCGTTTAAAAGCTTATACCTTTCTTTATGTATATTAATAATTTCATTTGTATTTATTAGAAAACCGATTTTTGGCGATTTTGTAAAAATTTTGTAGAAAACTGTTTCTTTTAAAAAGTGACAAAAACATTGTTGTGTATAAAAATTTTTATCTCCAAAACTAAACAATCTTTTCAAAAACGGTTTGTTACCTTAAAAAGGTTTTGCTTTATTGTATCATTCCTAAAAAATACATGTCGTTATCTTAAGATATCGATTTTTTATGATTTTTTCAAAATTTGTTGTGAATAAAGTTTCTTCTCAAAATGTGATAAAAAATGGATTGAGTTTGAAACGAAATATCTCAATAACTATAAGATATTTTGAAAAACGGGTTTTTTCGTTTAAAAGCTTATATCTTTCTTTATAAATATTAATAATTTCATTTCTATTTATTAAAAACCCGAGTTTTGACGATTTTATAAAAATTGTTGTAGAAAATTGTTTCTCTTAAAAAGTGACAAAAACATTGTTGTGTTTAAAAATTTTTTTCTTCTAAACTAAACAAGATTATCAAAAACGGTTTGTTACATGAAAAAGGTTATGATTTATTGTATCATTCCTAAAAATTGCATGTCGTTATCTTAAGGTATCGATTTTTTATGATTTTTTTAAAATTTGTTGTGAATAAAGTTTCTTCTCAAAATGTGATAAAAAAATGGATTGAATTTGGAACGAAATATCTCAATAACTATGGGATATTTTCAAAAACGGCTTTTTTCGTTTAAACGCTTATATCTTTCTTTATAAACATTAATAATTTCATTTCTATTTATTAAAAACCCGAGTTTTGACGATTTTATAAAGATTGTTGTAGAAAACTGTTTCTCTTAAAAAGTGACAAAAACATTGTTGTGTTTAAAAATTCTTTTCTCCAAAACTAAACAATATTTTCAAAAACGGTTTGTTACATTAAAAAGGTTATGATTTATTGTATCATTCTTAAAAAATACATGTCGTTATCTTAAGATATCGATTTTTTATGATTTTTTAAAATTTGTTGTGAATAAAATTTCTTCTCAAAATGTGATAAAAAATGGATTGAGTTTGAAACGAAATATCTCAATAACTATAAAATATTTTAAAAAAGGCCTTTTTTGGTTTAAAAGCTTATATCTTTCTTTATAAACATTCATAATTTCATTTCTATTTATTAAAAATCCGAATTTTGACAATTTTGTAAAGGTTGTTGTAAAAAACGGTTTCTCTTAAAAAGTAACAAAAACATTGTTGTGTTTAAAATTTTTTATCTCCAAAACTAAACAATATTTATAAAAACGGTTTGTTATATTAAAAAGGTTATAATTTATTGTATCATTCCTAAACATTACATGTCGTTATCTTAAGATATCGATTTTTTATGATTTTTTAAAATTTGTCGTGAATAAATTTTCTTCTCAAAATGTGATAAAAAATGGATTGAGTTTGAAACGAAATATCTCAATAACTATAAAATATTTTAAAAAACGGCTTTTTTCGTTTAAAAGCTTATATCTTTCTTTATAAATATTAATAATTTCATTTCTATTTATTAAAAACCCGAGTTTTGACGATTTTATAAAGATTGTTGTAGAAAACTGTTTCTCTTAAAAA
Organism: Onthophagus taurus; assembly: GCF_000648695.1. NCBI lineage: Eukaryota > Metazoa > Arthropoda > Insecta > Coleoptera > Scarabaeidae > Onthophagus > Onthophagus taurus. Next base: position 450,277 of record NW_019280804.1, read on the forward strand.
GTGACAAAAAGATAAACAAAGTTTATGATTTATTTAACACGATTTTTTTAAATCTATTGTGAAGAAAACACAAATTTTATTATCTTTTTAGAATACTTTTTAATCATATACTTTTAACATTTTCTCTTATCTTCATTATGGATTAAAATCAGCGTATTATTTCAAATAAAAAGTTTCAAATCCTTTTATATTTTCTTATTACATTAACTGAACATGACTGAAATTCTCCTTGCTCTACTCCACCATAAAATAGTTCATCAAGTGAATTCCTTCTAAAATACACACAGAGAATTTGTTGCAGCAGCAGCTCTGGAAAGAGGTTGAGGAGGAGGAGGAGGAAAAGCTGCACGCTTTCAGGCTTGCCAGAATTTAATATCTAGCGGTAATATAATGACGGGGACCTATTTGGGGTCTTCCTTGTCTGGCACGAATTTCTTGCAAAAGAACGAACCGAATGCGAAGAGAAAGATAGAGTAGATATTCCCTCCTTTGAACCGTAGCAAAGTTTCGGCGCATTTCGCCAAGATTACGTGATGAAATGGAAATACTTTAAAATTAATTTATCGATCGAAAATCTTAATAAAAAATAATGTTATCATGTTGTATATCATTTCTTTCAGTAACACAATGATTATTTCTCTTTCTCAGTAAAAAGCGATCAATCATCAAAGGTTCTGTATATCGCGAGTTTCTTCCTTGACCTGGGTCTCTCTCTCTTCTGGGTCTTTATTATTTCGGATCACGACTGGTCAGGTCCATCGGACGTACAAGTGGGCAGCCATTGTGTTCGATGGAATTTGATATTCAATTATTTTTAGTGCTGGGCCACCGCCTGCTCGCTCGTTCGCTTGCTTGGCTTTTCGATGAGAACAGGTTTTCAGCTACTTACCTTTAACATCAAGCTACTTTACCGTTAAACCACCAACGTAACATTACTTTTTATAACAATTTATTTTGTTACCTTCAATATCGTTAAGCAAATAAGAAAAAAGATTTGAAAACGTCACTTAAAGATTCCCAGAAGCTCTTAAAGCATCCATGTCGTCAAAATATAAATCCGATAAAAATCTATCAATCAAAAGCAACGAAAGAAGTTAGAAGAGGGTTGGATGAATATTCGGATGGATGGATGCATTAAGAGATCTCCCCATTTTACTTTTTAGAGAGTGACATTCTTGGTGTCGTTTCAAAACCTCTTTAGGCGTCCTCCTACTACTACCATATGACAAGAATCTTCCAGTTTAATCTTACACCGAGGATGTAGCGCAGAGGGTGGTGATGAGAAGAATCCTCCTCGAATCTATTTCTACTCACAAATCTACTTCTGTTTGTGTGGTCTTCGTGATCTTATGTTGTTGTTTTTTTAAAAGAAATGCGTGGGTTTAATCGTATTATAACCCCTTTTCTTCTTATAAATTTACATACTCGGACAAAGAAACCCCTTTTGGAATTGTTGATGTAGGTGAGATACTTAATTTTTTTTTGATTTTGTTCATTTAGACTCATGATACATATCTATAAAATTTCGATGAATCTCTTTCGAATTCCCGCCAAAATATTGCAATTACCATGTATTCGATAATCATGATCTATATGTAATTGGATTGGTCATAGTTACACTACTATCTAAGACTTACTATCTAAGAACAAATTATCACAATTCGTTCAACAAAATTGAAAAAATACTACAAAGATATGATATAAAATATATAAAACTATACAATCTAATTATCAACTCCGAACAAAAAATAGAAGAAAAACAAAAGAGCGGATAGATAGTAAATTGTAGCAATTGTGAAAAAGTATACATATTCCAAATGGGACGTAACCTCAACATTAGAATCAAAGAACACATATCAAAAGAAACCTCTTCTGTATTTAAACACACGTCTGAGACAGGTCATAAGTTCAACAAAAATTCAATAAGACTTATTAGACAGCTACCTAAATCTAAAAAATTGGATTTATATGAAGAAATGGAAATATCTAAATATAATAATAATAATAACAAAGAATTATTAATGAACAAAGATACGGATATAAATCCTTATTTGTTTATGCCTTTTATAAGTGTAAATTCACCACCTAGAATAATATCTTAAAATAATCCAAATATTGCACATACCAGTTCCTTTTCGACAGCTATAGATATAGGATATTTTTGTGATCTTGTTCGATTTTAAATTTTTAACATATTTTTAACGTATAAGTTTATCGTAACAATTTATTGTAAATTTAACAATGCTGGGAGAAATTCTAAAGTGGAACATCCGAAACCTGATGACGGAAACTTTTTCCGAAACCGGTAGTTGAGAACAAATAAATTTCATTCTTCGGAATTTTTATTTTTTTTTATATTTAAGATGAAATCGTGGTTTTGCTTTACTTTGCTGGTAATAAAGCATGAGGTTCGGAACGTTTTAGAAAAAAAGTTTTAGTATAAAAGTTGTAGCTAATTTCATTCTTAACAATATTGCTCTTTTATACTTTTGCTCTCAGATGCATAAGTATCGAGCAAAATTCGAATAGGTGGAAATTAGATGAAATCGAGGTTTTGCATTAATTTGTTGGTATAAAATATGGTATTCGGAACGTTTTAGAAAAAAAGTTTTAATATAAAAGTTGTAGCAAATTTTATTCTTAACAATATTGCTCTTTTACACTTTAGCTCTCAGATGCATAAATATCGAGCAAAATTCGAATAGGTGGAAGTTAGATGAAATCGAGGGTTTTGCATTACTTTGTTGGTAAAAAAGCATGGGATTCGGAACGGTTTAGAAAAAAAGGTGTGATATAGAAGTTGTAGCAAATTTCATTCCTAACAATATTGCTCTTTTACACTTTTGCTCTCAGATGCATAAGTATCGAGCAAAATTCGAATAGGTGGAAATTAAATGAAATCGAGGTTTTGCATTAATTTATTGGTATAAAATATGAGATTTGGAACGTTTTAGAAAAAAAGTTTTAGTATAAAAGTTGTAGCAAATTTCATTCTTGACAATATTATTCTTTTACACTTTTGCTTTCAGATGCATAAATATCGAGCAAAATTCGAATAGGTGGAAATTAGATGAAATCGAGGTTTTGCATTAATTTGTTGGTATAAAATATGCGATTCGGAACGTTTTAGAAAAAAAGTTTTAGTATAAAAGTTGTAGCTAATTTCATTCTTAACAATATTGCTCTTTTACACTTTTGCTCTCAGATGCATAAATATCAAGCAAAATTCGAATAGGTGGATGTTAGATGAAATCGAGCTTTTGCGTTACTTTCTTGGTAAAAAAGTATGGGATTCGGAACGTTTTAGAAAAAAAGTTTTAATATAGAAGTGGTAGCAAATTTCATTCATAAAAATATTGCTCTTTTACACTTTTGCTCTCAGATGCATAAATATCGAGCAAAATTCGAATAGGTGGAAGTTAGATGAAATCGAGGTTTTGCATCGCTTTGTTGGTAAAAACCATGGGATTCGGAACGTTTTAGAAAAAAAGTTTTAGTATAAAAGTTGTAGCAAATTTTATTCTTAACAATATTAATCTTTTACACTTTTGCTCTCAGATGCATAAATATAGAGAAATATTCGAATAGGTGGAAGTTAGATGAAATCGTAGTTTTCCATTACTTTGTTGGTAAAAAAGCATGGGATTCGGAACGTTTTAGAAAAAGAGTTGTGATATAGAAGTTGTAGCAAATGTCATTCTTAACAATATTGCTCTTTTACACTTTTGCTCTCATGTGCATAAATATCGAGAAAAATTCGAATAGGTGGAAGTTAGATGAAATTGTGGTTTTGCATTAGTTTGTTGGTAAAAAAGCATGGGATTCGGAACGTTTTAGAAAAAAAGTTTTAGTATATAAGTTGTAGCTAGTTTCATTCTTAACAATATTGCTCTTTTACACTTTTGCTTTCAGATGCATAAATATCGAGAAAAATTCGAATAGGTGGAACTTAGATGAAATCATGGTTTTGCATTACTTTATTGGTAAAAAAGCATGGTATTCGGAACGTTTTAGAAAAAGAGTTGTGATATAGGAGTTGTGGCAAATTTCATTCTTAACAATATTGATCCTTTACACTTTTGCTCTCAGATGCATAAATATCAAGCAAAATTCGAATAGGTGGAACTTAGATGAAATCATGGTTTTGCATTAATTTGTTGGTATAAAACTTGGGATTCGGAAAGTTTATGAAAAAAAGTTGTGATATAGAAGTTGTAGCAAATTTCATTGTTAACAATATTGCTCTTTTACACTTTTGCTCTCAGATGCATAAATATCGAGACAAATTCGAATAGGTGGAAATTAGATGAAATCGAGGTTTTGCATTAATTTGTTGATAAAAAACATGGGATTCGGAACGTTTTTGAAAAAAAATTGTGATATAGAAGTTGTAGCAAATTTCATTCCTAACAATATTGCTCTTTTACACTTTTGCTCTCAGATGCATAAGTATCGAGCAAAATTCGAATAGGTGGAAATTAGATGAAATCGAGGTTTTGCAATAATTTATTGGTGTAAAATATGGGATTCGGAACGTTTTAGAAAAAAAGTTTTAGTATAAAACTTGTAGTAAATTTAGTTCTTAACAATACTGCTCTTTTACACTTTTGCTCTCAGATGCATAAATATTGAGCAAAATTGGAATAGGTGGAAGTTAGATGAAATCGAGGTTTTGCATTATTTTGTTGGTAAATACCATGGGATTCGGAAGGTTTTAGAAAAAAAGTTTTAGTATAAAAGTTGTAGCAAATTTTATTCTTAACAACATTGATCTTTTACACTTTTGCTCTCAGATGCGTAAATATCGAGAAAAAATCGAAAATTTGAAAATTAGATGAAATTGTCGTTTAACATCTTGTTGATAGATCACGGGATTCAGAACGTTTTAGAAAAAAAGTTGTAGCAAATTTTGCAGTAATAATAATAATTAGCGAAAAGATAACAATAATAATGAAATACTTTTTAATTATAAAAAAAATGTCTAAATACGATGAATGAAAAGTTAATTGATATATTAATTTATGGTAACTCAAATCTAATGCTTTTTTTAAGGTTTTATCTAAATGGTAATAAAAATAATAAAGAAAGCGATAAAAATTGAATTGATTTTAAATGAAGTAAATATTAAATGAGTTATTATCATGGATGGCGAATTATTATCACGAACTTTAATACAATTTTGCCACGTTATATATCAATTTAGGGAAAATTGGAAATCCTATTGATTTATATTGGTAATAATAGTAATGAGTGATTTCTTAAAAGGTAATAAAAATAATAATTTCAACAATTTTTAATTGAAATATGTCGTGTTTAGTACCAATTTAAAGAAAGGAAATTTCAAATCCTATCGATTTCTACAAGTAATAATAATGATAAGTGTTTATGTAAAAAGGTAATAATAATAATTTTTAGTGATATTCAAGAAAAATTCTTCGAACTAGATGTGAAATGAAAAGTTATCTATCATATTGATTTATGGTAGCTGAAATGTACTTTTTTTAGTTACAATTTATTAATTATTATCAAAGATGGCGGATTATTACCATTTCTTTTAATTATTTTTTGTTATAACTTTTTCAATCTTTAATAGAATTTCGTCGCGTTTTGTATCAATTTGGGGAAAATTTGAAATCCTATTGATTTCTATTAGTAATAATAGTAATAAGTGATTTCTTAAAAGGTAATAAAAATAATAATTTCACCAATATTTATTTGAAATATGTCATGTTTGGCATCAATTTAAAGCAAATTTCAAATCTTATCGATTTATACCAATAATAATGTTTTTTTTTCTTTTAAGGTTTTATTTTAAATGGTAATAACAATAATAAAGATAGAAATTTAAAAAGAATTTATTTTAAATGAAGTAAAAGCGAATTTCCTTTATAAAGAGTCCAACCTCGATATTCCTTCCTCGCTAATTTATTAAAATATTCGTTTCGTTAGGTAAGTTATTATCAAAGATGGCGGATTATTACCACCTTTCCAATTATTTTTTGTTATAACATTTTCAATCTTTAATAGAATTTCGTCGCGTTTTGTATCAATTTGGGGAAAATTTGAAATCCTATTGATTTCTATTGGTAATAATAGTAATAAGTGATTTCTTAAAAGGTAATAAAAATAATAATTTCACCAATATTTATTTGAAATATGTCGTGTTTGGTATCAATTTAAAGCAAATTTCAAATCCTATCGATTTATACCATTAATAATGTTTTTTTTTCTTTTAAGGTTTTATTTTAAATGGTAATAACAATAATAAAGATAGAAATTTAAAAAGAATTTATTTTAAATGAAGTAAAAGCGAATTTCCTTTATAAAGAGTCCAACCTCGATATTCCTGACTCGCTTATTTATTAAAATATTCGTTGCGTTAAATAAATTATTATCAAAGATGGCGGATTATTACCACCTTTTTAATCATATTTTGTTATAACTTTTTCAATCTTTAATAGAATTTCGTCGCGTTTTGTATCAATTTGGGGAAAATTTGAAATCCTATTGATTTCTATTGGTAATTATAGTAATAAGTGTTTTCTTAAAAGGTAATAAAAATAATAATTTCACCAATATTTATTTGAAATATGTCATGTTTGGTATCAATTTAAAGCAAATTTCAAATCCTAACGATTTATACCAATAATAATGTTTTTTTTAAGTTTTATTTTAAATGGTAATAATAATAATAATAATAAAGACAGGGATTAAAAAAGAATTGATTTTAAATGAAGTAAAAGTGAATTTCCTTTATAAAGAATCGATATTCCTGACTCGTTTATTTATTAAAATATTCGTTTCGTTAAGTAAGTTATTATCAAATATGGCGGATTATTATCACCTTTTTAATTATTTTTTGTTATATCTTTTGCAAGCTTTCCCCGGATTTTGTATCAATTTAGGAAAAATTTGAAATTCAATTGATTTATATTGGTAATAATAGTAATAAGTGATAAAAAAAAGGTAATAAAAATAATAATTTCTACCATTTTTCTTTGAACTATACCGTGTTTGGTATCAAATTAAAGGAAATTTCAAATCCTATTGATTCGTGCTGGTAATAATTTTGTTTAATATTTTTGATTAAAAATGTCTACAGTATGAAACGAAAATTGTAGAAATAGTTTCAATAAAACTATCTATATCCCTCAAGACACAAACCTCGCGGTCAAAGGGAAGGTATTGATAGATTGTAGATTGAATTGGAAATCCACTCAAAATCCGCAAGTGCGGAAACTAAATCCGTACAAACTAGCACAGTTATATAGCAATCGGGAAAGCCGCCCAAGCTAATCGGTTTTCTAGCGGGCGACGCGCGTTGAGCCCCCCTTTCGTTCAAAGGGCACAAGGAAAATTCACAATAGGTAACCTAATAAGGATGCTCCTTTTGTTCCGGAGCTCCCGAATAAGGTACAAAGGGGGCCTTATTGTTTCAGTCGTTGAACGTTACACGCCGAACGGTTCTCCTCCTAGTTGATAGTCTCGGCACCGAACAGGAACGGAAGCTCCGCTCCCGATCGATTCGTTCAGTTGAGTGATTTTCTCTGTCCGAAACCTCTGACCGGGATCAATTGCAACCCGAACAAACTATATCTTGAAATTAAATAAAAGAAACGTTTTCGAAATTGCTATATAATTTAAATTGATATTAATGATAAACATTGCTAGAGTTACATATTAGAGGAGTGGTCTTCCTCGTAGTTAGACTGAGATAGAAAATAAACAGACAGTCCATTGTGTTGGTCGAGGATCAATCAATTCCTCTTTGAAATATCTCCGATGATTAATGCTGTTGACGAATGATACGGCCGAGAATGGGTTAGAAACCGTCTTCTTTACACATACGCAGGAGTGTACGTCTCTCTCCAAGAAGGAAGGACTTTGGTGAATATTTATATAATGTGTACATGTTGGTATGTGTATGTGTATGTGTATGTATATGTATATGTATACAGTTATGGGAAGCACAATGAGGGGGCCGCATCTCTCGCTTGGCGTCGAGTAATGATTGTTATTGTTGTGCAATCTTGTCGGGATGTATAAAATTGATGGGAAATATTTTATTTAAATATTTTTTGTTTCAAAAGTGTCGAAAAAAGGCCATTATTGCGGATTGCGTGACTACGAACTGTAGAGGTTCTCGTCCCGTGGCCGTATTTCAGGCATAAACGGGCAGTTGCATTTTTATGCTCCCCATTCACCGCCGTCGCCGGACTAAATATAAGGTTTATTGCGTTTTGATGTGGCCGTGCTTTCCGCACGCCACCGGCTTCCAATGTGTTTTCTGTTTCGCCATAGTCGTCCTCCAAGACGCCGCGAGAAATAGGGGGCAGTTAACAACTTTGTTGTTTACCTTCGTCGGGATCTGTTAAGAGCCTCGTTAAATTACCTTTTTGCTAGTTGACTTTTTCCTTACCATAACACCCACAATCTAACTGTTTTATGGATAAAACAAGAACAAATTTGTTCTTTTTTTTTACAAAAAAATAATAATAAAATTCCGATGACCGAGATATAATATGTTAGCCATCAAGTTAATTGAAGCGTATAAATGCAAAACTAGACATTTGACATTCGAATAGTTTTGTAAGTAGATAAAACATAATATAATAAAGTAGAACACATAACATAATAAAGTAGATAATACATTGACACGTCGGTATGTGCTTTAAAGCGCAAGTCAGGCTTATAGTAAAAAAGTTATTTTGATAAAAAAAATGAGAATGTCTTGTTTTGCATCTAAGGCTTGGAAATCTCTGCTTCGTGAACTGCAAAGTTCTGGATTTGGCGTTTCTGTAAAAAGACTAGCAGTATCTGCACTAATAAAATTTGGAATTGCGATAAAAGAGATTTTAAAGAAGCTGATTTTATTGAAAAAAAGTACAAAATTAGTTTCTTAGGTACAAATTTAAATTCGTAAGTCAGTATCTTCTTCATTATCAGAAAACACTAGTGTGTCATTCACATCTAGCTGAGTTTCCGAAGTGTTGGCTGGATTGTCTTGAAAGGCGTTTTTGAAGAACTCCAAACGTTCATCGTTTTCCCATTTTGCATCATAGTGTTTGGCTAGCAAAGAGGAAATGCTTCTTATCTTGTCCGGTTTAAGGCTTCTGCCGGTATTCAGTGGTTATAAAATGGTTCACCCCTGACAAGAACGGAACCATCGGTGGCCTTTGTAATAATAAGCATTTTATTGTTTTTGATAATTACAATTTTCCCCTTAATACATCCTAATATATGTCCTTAGTATATTATTTTCACCCTCTACCCTCTTCCTCCATTTCCATACCCTCGGCTCCTCGGCCCAATGCTCTCCTCATCCATCCCTTTGTCTCTTCACCCCCACAATCATTCTCATCCATCGTTTCCCCTCTCCCCCTCTCCTAAGATCTGCCCTCGGTCCAACTCCTCCTCCCTCAACTCACTGCACCCATTCAACATATGTCCCTTCTGATAGTGTCACCACTGTTCTTGAGGTGTTTAATGCATATATTGCGCGTCTTTAATTTACTGTTGAGACTGAGTCTGACTGTTCAGTTCCCTTTTTGGATTGTCGGTTGTTCAGACAACCTGACGGTGCCCTCCTTATCGACTGGTACCGTAAAAAACAACACACTGGGAGGTATATTAATTATTTCTCCGGTCATCCTTTACACCAGAAGATTAATACCGTGACTGCCATGAGTGACAGAATCACTAAGATCTCCCACCCATCCTTTCGAGAAAGGAATCTGAGGACTCTTAGCCAAATGTTTTATAATAACGGTTTTCCCAGGTCACTGGTTAACAAGCTTCTGTTTAATGTTGTCGGGAATTTGAATGGTTCTCTTACTAGACCTGTGCCATCTCGTGGTGAATTGAGATTCTCGCTCCTGCCTTTTATTCCCCAATTGACTAAGAAAATAGTTTCTATTTTACATTCTGACAATGTAAAGATTGCCAAATATAATTACAAACCTTTGCGACAGCTGTTCACCAACCTCAAGGACCCTACCCCTACCATCTTGAAGTCTAATGTCGTTTATAAAATTCCCTGTGGTGTGTGTAATGCCGTATATGTGGGTACGACCTCACAGTATCTAAAGAAACGCCTCAGTCAACATGAAGTGGATTGCCGCAACCACATGGATAATAAGTCTGCCCTTGTCAACCACTACCTTTCCACGGGTCACAAGTTTGACTTCGCTGCAGGTTCGATACTCTGTCAAGAGCCCAACTATAAAAAAAGGCTCTTCCTTGAAATGGTGTATATCAATCAAGAACAGTCATCTGTCAACTCAAGAATTGACACCCAAAACTTGAGTGGTATTTATAAATATCTCTTATCCAAGAATTGTCACCCCCCGTCACTGAAGTTTCGGGGATTTTCTTTTAACCCTTTGAGTTCTTTTGAAATTCCCGCTATTTTTCGATTTATCGACCCCGTTGTGCGCATGCGCGCCTTTCGGTAATATGGCGTACGTCTTTTTAGCGTGTCTGTGCATCTCGTTGGTTCTTAGAGTTTTTGGTTTTCTCCTGCTTCTTGGTTTGGTTTTCGCCTGCCTTGTGCCTTTTGGTGGTTCTTTGACGCCCCCCTCACCTGTTTTTCCAGGCCGTTTGCTGGTTGTTCAGCGGTCTTCAACCGTTGACATGCTCTTAACCTCACTTTTGTTGGCGCTCTGTCCGTAAGTTTTATTGCGTCTTTTTGTTATTTTTGTTCATTTTTTGATTTATTGTAGATGTAATGTTCTGATGAAGGCCTAAATAAAGACCGAAAGCTTAACGTTATAAAAGGATAGTTTTCTTTTAATTCAGCGCTTTGGCTGCTATACCCGATATTAATTTCTCTATATATGTTCCAACGTTTCCCATTCCTCTCTGCATAGCCTACACCACCTCTCCTCATCGGCCATCCAGTATCTGTTAGCTCTCTCCTCGTTTCCACAACGGAACCTAGCCACCAATTTCTTCCCTTACTCACCTCCTTCCAATAACAAGTATCTAGGCAGCCCCTCCGTAATTATGTCCCTGTACCTTTCGTTATACCTCCCCTCTTTTATTTGTGTCTTTCCTGTCTCTGCACATCTCGGTCCCTATCTCTCAACTCCCTCCACATCTCCCTACCCACCCTTCGTCTACTATTTATCTCAGTTACCGAGTAGCCCGCTCGTCTATAATAGTTGTCTCCATTCCCATATCTGATCTTTCCCTCTCTAATTTTCCTCCAACACTCCCCCAAGATCCCGCAGTTTGGCCTCCCTTCTATTCTTTCTTCATATTTCACTGCTCTCCTGCCCCCCTCCACTCTGACTTTATCCACCTTTACCTCTTCCCTCACTATATACCCCGGTGTTTCTCTCGACACCCCAAGCACCCATCTCCAGTATCTAGCTTGCACGTCCTCTAGCATTGCCTGCTCTCTCCATCCCCATACCTCTGCTCCATACATCACCACACTGCTAACCAGACCTTCAAACATAATCTTCCTCGCTGCCACATTCCTTCCAAAGACTCTCTTCCCCCAACCCCATACTTGTCCCATCACCTTATTCGCCTTTTTTGCCATAGCTATCACATGCGACCCCTCCCTGTTGTCCTCCCTGAACACATACCCCAAGTAAGTATACTCCCTAACCTCCTCGATCTCTTTTCCCTCCCATCTCCAGTTTTCTGTTCTTTTTCTCCCCCCCTTACAAAACTTCATCATCCTTGTCTTCCCCACATTCACTTCCAGCCCCTTCCCCCTAAAATATCTTTCCAATGTCTTTATCATATCTTTCATCTCCGGCGCTTCTCTCGCCATGACCACGATGTCATCCGCGTATGCTAACATATACACCTTTCTACCTCCCACCATCAACCCTCCCATTTGCGGTGGCCTTTGTAAAAATTATGCGTTTAGAACTTTTCTTTTTAGAGCTCTTCTGAACTTTTTTCACGTCACTTTTCCAGTCGAAGATTGGGTAATCTTCGCCTATTCTAAGTACTGTAGCATACTCTTTAATTATCTTCAGGTACATCTCTGGGTTAATTATGGTGGCACATTTTTTAATCTTCCTCTCGATTTGGCCAAAGACTCGATATGGGGAATAACTACTGGATAAACGAGTTCTATGAGTTGTATCTGAGGTGGAGAACAGCGCTTCAGGCAGTATTGGACCATACCGATCATCGAACTATTTTTATTTTGTCCTCCACACCCATCGCACACCAAACGCACTTGCTGTACCTCTTCATCAAAATTAAAGTTCTGCAATGAGTAAAAAACTGCAGAAACTATTTCATTTGAGCTTCTTTGGCGGTCCTTTTCTGTCCAAATAAATGATTTTACGTTTTCAGGAGTGAGTTTCGACTTACTACCGTCAAATTATATAAATTGACCTGCATACTAAAATAACAGGCTTGATCTGGAATTTTTGGCAGTGGTAAGTTTTTCTTAGCAAGTCATAAAATGCATTACTGCGTAGTTTGTGTACACGCTGTTCTGTCATTGCCATTATTTTTTCTTGAGGGTCGGTAATTTTTCTTAGTTTTTCTGAAAACTGCAGGCATTTTGAACATACATCAACCTTCGGAGATCCAAAGCCAATATTGTATTGTCGTACAAAAATGTTTCTGAAAAAACACTGTTTAACTTTTAGGGTTTCATCCATTCGGTCATTGTACATCTTCCATAATTTGACAATATTCAGCCCACATGGTAAGTATCGCCTAATAATTGTTTTATTACGTGCATAATGGGTCTCGCAGCAATTTAATCCCTCGATGAAATTCTTTATAGCTTTTCTTTTAGCAGCCGTTTTGTGTGATATTTGATCACCTCCTCTGTTTTCTGCTGGTAAACCTCCGGTCTGATGATATCTGCTAAGTATTCTTTCAAGTCGGTTTTTTCCAATACCTAGTATAGCCAGAAATGTTTTTTTGCACACAGGAATTGTCCCTTTGGAAGTTTTAATGTTCTACTTGACACTGATCGCCTTTGCTTTATTACGAACATTTTCTTTAATTTTGGTACCCGGCCTTTTCGGCTTACTTGTGACGCAATGCTTCAATACAAACATATTTTAAAACAATTTGTTTTTCTTCTGGTAAAAACCCTCATTGAATTTCCTTATTTCAGTTATAGTTAATAAACAACATTGCATTGTTTTTGTTCTATGCCTACAAGTGGGGAATTCAGGTAGATGTTGCCGAGAATACCTACAAAAGTAAAAGAACTACTTGAAACAAACATACCTCTTTGTGTTGGCTTTTTCACGCTTCCACTCTTGCTTATTTGCTATTCTCTTTCGCCCTTTGCCACGAAGACTTGGCTCAATGGTAATGTTGTTATCCATTTATTTTGTCACAGATAGTCAAAACTCCGTAACACGTTCGTTACCACGCTCTCGTTTAAACTAATCATGCAGAAGCGAACAAAACTAACAGCTGCTTCAATGTCACGGCGATCACGTGACGTAATGCGAGAACTGGATAGGTTCAAACACAAACGTCTGCTTTTGCATCTAACTACTTGGCGCAAATGTCTGCTTTTGCATTTAAAGTGGAATTTATTATCGCAATAAATCGCTTAAATGTATTGTTACGTTCCTGGGGGCCACAAAATCAATTCCTTGCTAAATTTACAATACAGATCCGTGTCTAACTAATTTTTGAAGAAAATGTCGAATGTCTGCTTTTGCATTTATACGCCTCAATTGTTAGAGCTTAAAAAATTTAGCATCAAACTTAATTCCTCGATATCGGCGAACTCGGTTTTCTACGAAATGTTTCATCGATGAAAATCATCCTTACACTCTAACTTTTCTATCTTTTGTATAAATTGAGATATCCCCACGTGTGATATCTTAAAAGAAAGCTTAAATAATAAGGATTTTAATGTGATCATGTATTTATACAATATACTTATTGTATTTGGATTTGTCAAAGGCTTTTGATTCTCTAGAGAGGAGTGTATTAATGGAAAAATTATGGAAAATGGGTATAAGAGCAACAGCTCAATGTTTAATTAATTCTTATCTGGTCGACAGAAAACAATGCGTTAAAATGAGAGGAAAAGATGATATGACCTGTGTTTCTAATTACAGTCCAACCAAAAGAGGAGTGCCAAAATGATCAATTTTGATCAGTAATTGATCAACCGGTAGTATTGTATGCGGACGACACCTCTGTGATATGTTCAGGAAATGAAAATCTTGAGGAGAAGATCGTTAATACCATAGAGTGTGCCGAGAAATGGTTTGGTGCAAATAATCTTAGACTAACTACGAGTAAAACCGAAATAATAGAATATACCATAACGAATTCAAGTTGGTGTCTACCCACACTGTCAAATTCCTTGGTGTGATAATGGATAGCAACCTTCAATGGAAGCAACACATCGAATATTTGGGTGCTAAGATGGCCAAATATGTTTACCTGTTAGATATGTTAGACGGTATCCACAGCATTACCAAGAAATGCAAAGAACTCATGAATATTTCACAAGAAATAAAAATCTACTAAATCTGCCGATAACAAAGTCCACTCGAATTCAAAAAAATGTTATGTATCAATCGGCCAGAATATATAATCATCTTTCGAATGAATTAAAATCATTAACAACATCTCGGTTAAAGATTAAATTAAAACGATATTTGGAAGAAAACCCTTACTACGATCTAAACGAGTACTTTCAGGATGAAGAATGGAGCAATTGAATTTTTAATTGAATAATATATATGTCTTTCTTTTGAATATCCTTTTTTTGTTGACTTGTACTATGCCAGTGTGGCGATTTTGTACCAATAAATATTATTATTATTATTATTGTTATGTAGCCTTAGCCATTAAGTTAATTGTTATAGCTTAATTTAGCATCAAACTGAAACATTTCATATTATATCATACGGATTGATTGAGATATTTTAATGAATAATATCATAAAAGATAGCTTAATTTATTGGAAATTTAACACAATGTAACAAATTATATTTGACTTACTAGATATTTACGAAGTGGGTATTCTAAGAGGTGTTTCAATCGATTAAAGTCAGGCTTAAACTCTAACTTTTGTATCTTTTGGATAAATTGAGATATCTCCACGTGTGATATCTTGAAAGATAACCTAAATAATAAGGATTTTAATGTGATATATTATGTATTGATACAATATATATAGCCTTAGCCATCAAGTTAATTGTTAGAGCTTAATTTAACATCAAACTGATACATTTCATATTATATCATACAGACTAATTGAGATATTTTGATGAATAATATCTTAAATGATAGCTTAATTTATTGGAAATTTAACACAATATAACAAGTTATATTTGAATTCCTCGATATCGGTGAACCCGGGTTTATTACGAAATGTTTCAATCGATGAAAATCAGGCTTAAACTCTAACTTTTGTATCTTTTGTATAAATTGAGATATCTCCACGTGTGATATCTTGAAAGATAACCTAAATAATAAGGATTTTAATGTGATATATCATGTATTGATACAATATATATAGCCTTAGCCATCAAGTTAATTGTTAGAGCTTAATTTAACATCAAACTGAAACATTTCATATTATATCATACGGACTAATTGAGATATTTCAATGAATAATATCTTAAATGATAGCTTAATTTTTCGGGAATTTAACACAAAGTAACAAATTATATTTGGAATACTCGATATTGATGAAGTCGGTTTTCTAAGAAGTGTTTCAATCGATGAAAATCATAATTAAACTCTAACTTTTGTATCTTTTGTATAAATTGAGATATCTCCACGTTTGATATCTTAGAAGAAAGCTTAAATATTAAGGATTTTAATGTGGTATATCATGTATTTATACAATCTATGTAGCCTTAACCATTAAGTTAATTGCTAAAGCTTAAAGTATTTAGCATCAAACTAAAACATTTCATATTATATCATACGGATTGATTGAGATACTTTAATGCATAATATCATAAAAGATAGCTTAATTTATTGGGAATTTAACACAACATAACAAATTATATTTGAATTACTCGATATTTAGGAAGTGGGTATTCTAAGAGGTGTTTCAATCGATGAATATCAGGCTTAAACTCTAACTTTTGTATCTTTTGGATAAATTGAGATATCTCCACGTGTGATATCTTGAAAGATAACCTAAATAATAAGGATTTTAATGTGATATATTATGTATTGATACAATATATATAGCCTTAGCCATCAAGTTAATTGTTAGAGCTTAATTTAACATCAAACTGATACATTTCATATTATATCATACAGACTAATTGAGATATTTTAATGAATAATATCTTAAATGATAGCTTAATTTATTGGGAATTTAACACAATGTAACAAGTTATATTTGAATTCATCGATATCGGTGAGCCCGGTTTTTTACGAAATGTTTCAATCGATGAAAATCAGGCTTAAACTCTAACTTTTGTATCTTTTGTATAAATTGAGATATCTCCACGTGTGATATCTTGAAAGAAAGCATAAATAACAAGGATTTTAATGTGATATATCATGTATTGATATATATATATAGCCTTAGCCATCAAGTTAATTGTTAGAGCTTAATTTAACATCAAACTGAAACATTTCATATTATATCATACGGACTAATTGAGATATTTCAATGAATAATATCTTAAATGATAGCTTAATTTATTGGGAATTTAACACAAAGTAACAAATTATATTTGAATTCCTCGAAATCGGTGAGCCGGGTTTTTTACGAGATGTTTCAATCGATGAAAATCAGGCTTAAACTCTAACTTTTGTATCTTTTGTATAAATTGCGATATCTCCACGTGTGATATCTTGAAAGAAAGCATAAATAACGAGGATTTTAATGTAATATATCGTGTAATTATACAATATATGTAGCCTTCGCCATCAAGTTAACTGTTAGAGCATAAAGTATTTTGCATCAAACTAAAACATTTCATATTGTATCATACGGATTGATTGAGATATTTTAATGAATAATATCCTAAAAGATAGCTTAATTTTTCGGGAATTTAACACAAAGTAACAAATTATATTTGTATTACTCGATATTGTTGAAGTCGGTTTTCTAAGAAGTGTTTCAATCGATTAAAGTTAGGCTTAAACTGTAACTTTTGTATCTGTTGTATAAATTGAGATATCTCCACGTTTGATATCTTAAAAGAAAACTTAAATAATAAGGATTTTAATGTAATATATCATGTATTTATACAATATATGTAGCGTTAGCCATCAAGTTAATTGTTAGAGCTTAAGGTATATAACATCAAACTAAAACATTTCATATTGAATCATACGGACTGATTGAGATGTTTTAATAAATAATATCTTAAATGATAGATTAATTTATTGGGAATTTAACACAACGTAACAAATTATATTTGAATTAGTCGACATCGGTGAGCTCGGTTTTTTACAAAGTGTTTCAATCGATGAAAATCATGATTAAACTCTAACTTTTGTATCTTTTGTATAAATTGATATATCATACGGACTGATTGACAATTTAAATATAACTTGCTACATTGGGTAAAAATTCCCAATTAATCACGTTATCTTTGAAGATATCGTTCATTGATATATTTCAATTTTCAAAATAAGCATCAAAAGAAGGGATTCATCGCAGTTTTCTTCATATTGAGAAGCATGATTCGAAATCATCTAGATATTAGAATAGGAAAAGTCATTTTTTATTAGTTAGGCTTTCTTTTAAGATATCGCACGTAGCATCAAAATATCTCAATCTATTCCTATTATATACAATAAAATATAATTAGGTGTTAAATTTTTGAAGTTAAATAACTCAATGGAGCAGTTTCATTTATTGGATTAAAGCAAGTTATATCACATTAAAATCCGGCTTTCTTTTAAGATATCGTACTTGGATATATGTTAATTTTTCAAAATGATATGAAAGGTAGAGTGTAAGCTTGGTTTTAACTAATTTAAGCCGGTTTAAGTAACTCGACCTTATCGATATTGAGTCAACCAAATGTAACTCGTGAGATTGCGTTAAATTCCTTATTAATTAAGGTTTCTTTTGAGATATCACGCATTGATATATTTTGATTTTCCCCGGAGATACGAAGAAAAGTATCGCGTTGAATTTTTTATTGTATACGAATTATTTAAGTAGGATTTTTAAATAAATGTTTTATCACTTTACGCTAAAAGATAGTGTATTAGTTAGAAACAGTCATCAAGTTGAGTAGTAGCAGAAGAAAATTACGTACCTCCATCAAAATTAATCAGACGTCTCTTTGAATAACTTACGTCTTTCGCGTGGTGCCGGGAAGGAGTAGAAGAAGAATAAGAAGGAGACGGCTCGGTTTTAGGATGGGCGATCCGGACACTTTCATTAAAATTTTAATTCGAATTAAAATGAACCGTCCATAAATTAAGTTTAAGTTTCTGCGGCTCTTGTCACTTTCTGGCAAGAATGAGAACATTTAAAACAAAAAAAAATAGAGTACAAAAAAAAGATAAAGATAAAACCGAGATGGACAGGCGAAGTGAGACGTGGAAACTATCCCTATGTAATTTAAGTTGTCCTGACTGACGTTCCCATAAAAACATTTCAAAACTCCGCTACGTTGCCTTATTACGACCTGTCCGGTTTTGGATCTCGGTCGTCGGAATTTTAATATTACTTTTTTGTAAAAAAAAAGAACAAATCTGTTCTTGCTTTATCCATAAAACAGTTAGATTGTGGGTGTTGTGGCAAAGAAAAAGTTAATTAGCAAGAGGGTAATTTAACGAGGCTCTTAACAGATCCCGACGAAGGTAAACAATAAAACTAGATACATTGTGTTAGATTTCCAATATATTAAGCTATCTTTCAAGATATTATTCATTAAAATATCTCAATCATTCCTATGATATAATATAAAATGTTTCAGTTTGATACTAAATACTTTAAGCTCTAACAATTAACGTGATGGCTAACGCTACATGTATTGTACAAATACATGATATGTCGCATTGAAATCCTTATTATTTAAGCTTTCTTTCAAGACATCACACGTGGAGATATCTTACTTTACATAAGAGATACAAACGTTAGAGTTTAATCCTGATTTTCATCTTGAAACACTTCGTAGAAAACCGAGTTCACCGATATCGAGGAATTCAAATGTAACTTGTTACATTGTGTCAAATTCTCAATAAATTAAGCTGTCTTTGAATATACTATTCATTGAAATATCTTAATCAGTTCGTATGATATGATATGAAATGTTTCAGTTTGATGCTAAATTAAGCTCTAACGATTAACTTGATAGCGAAGGTTACATATATTGTATAAATACACGATGTGTCACATTAAAATCCTTATGATTTAAGCTTTCTTCCAAGATATCACACCTGGAGATATCTCAATTTATACAAAAGATACAAAAGTTAGAGTTTAAGCCTGATTTTCATCGATTGAAACACTTCGTAAAAAACCGATCTCACCGATGTCGTGTAATTCAAATATAAATTGTTACATTGTGTTAAATACCCAATAAATTAAGCTATCTTTTAAGATATTACTCATTAAAATATCTCAATCAGTCCGTATGATATAATATGAAATGTTTCAGTTTGATGCTAAATTAAGCTCTAACGATTAACTTGATAGCGAAGGTTACATATATTGTATAAATACACGATATATCACATTAAAATACTTATGATTTAAGCTTTCTTCCAAAATATCACACCTGGAGATATCTCAATTTATACAAAAGATACAAAAGTTAGAGTTAAAGCCTATATTTGAATTACTCGATATCGGTGAAGTTGGTTTTCTACGAAGTGTTCCAAGATGAAAATCAGACTTAAACTCTAACGTTTGTATCTCTTGTATAAATTGAGATATCTCCACGTGTGATATATCGAAAGAAAGCATAAATAATAAGGATTTTAATGTTATATATCGTGTGTTTATACAATATATACAGCCTTAGCCATCAAGTTAATTGTTAGAGCTTAAAGTATTTTACATCACATTGAAACATTTCATATTATATCATACGGACTGATTGAGATATTTTAATGAATAATATCTTAAATGATAGTTTAATTTGTTGGGAATTTAACATAATGCAATAAGTTATATTTGAATTATTCGATATCGGTGAAGTTGGTTTTCTACGAAGTGTTTCAAGATGAAAATCAGACTTAAACTCTAACTTTTGTATCTCTTTTATAATTTGAGTTATCTCCACGTGTGATATCTTGAAAGAAAGCATAAATAATAAGGATTTTAATGCGATATATCGTGTGTTTATACAATAAATGTAGCCTTAGCTATCAAGTGAATTGTTAGAGCTTAAAATATTTTACATCAAACTGAAACATTTCATATTATATCATACGGACTGATTGAGATTTATTAATGAATAATATCTTAAATGATAGCTTAATTTATTGGGAATTTAACACAATGTAACTAGTTATATTTGAATTACATGATATTGATGAAGTCGATTTTCTAAGAAATATTTCAATCGATGAAAATCAGGCTTAAACTCTAACTTTTGTATCTCTTGTATAAATTGAGATATCTCCAGGTGTTGTATCTTGAAAGAAAGCTTAAATAATAAGGATTTTAATGTGATATATCATGTATTTATACAATATATGTAGCGTTAGCCATCAAGTTAATTGTTAGAGCTTAAAGTATTTAGCATCAAACTTAAACATTTCATATTATATGATATGGACTGATTGAGATATTTTAATGAATAATATCTTAAAAGATAGCTTATTTTTTGGGAATTTAACACAATGTAACAAGTTATATTTAAATTCCTCAGCATCGGTGAGGTCGGTTTTCTACGTAGTGTTTCATTTGATGAAAATCAGGCTTAAACTCTATCTTTTGTATCTTGTATACAAAAGGAGATATCTCCACATGTGATATCACCAAACAAAGCTTAAATAATAAGGATTTTAATGTGATATATCATGTATTTATACAATATATGTAGCCTTAGCCATCGAGTTAATTGTTAGAGCTTAATTTACCATTAAACTGAAACATTTCATATTATATCATACGGACTGATTGAGATATTTTAATGAATAATATCTTAAAAGATAGGCTAATTTATTGGGAATTTAAGACAATGCAACAAGTTATATTTTAATTAGTCGATATGGGTGAAGTCGGTTTTCTACGAAGTGTTTCAAAATGAAAATCAGACTTAAACTCTAACTTTTGTATCTCTTTTATAATTTGAGATATCTCCACGTGTGATATCTTGAAAGAAAGCATAAACAATAAGGATTTTAATGTGACATATCGTATATTTATACAACATATGTGGCCTTAGCCAACAAGTGAATTGTTAGAGCTTAAAGTATTTAGCATCAAACTTAAACATTTCATATTATATCATACGGAGGACTGATTGAGATATTTTAATGAATAATATCTTAAATGATAGCTTAATTTATTGGGAATTTAACACAATGCAACAAGTTATATTTGAACTACTCGATATCGGTGAAGTCGGTTTTCTACGAAATCTTTCAAGATGAAAATCAGACTTAAACTCTAACTTTTGTATCTCTTGTATAAATTGAGATATCTCCACGTGTGATATCTTGAAAGAAAGCATAAATAATAAGGATTTTAATGTGATATATCATGTATTTATACAATATATGTAGTCTTAGCCATCGAATTAATTGTTAGAGCTTAATTTATCATTAAACTGAAACATTTCATATTATATCATACGGACTGATTGAGATATTTTAATGAATAATATCTTAAAAGATAGCTTATTTTTTGGGAATTTAACGCAATGTAACAAGTTATATTTAAATTCCTCAGCATCGGTGAGGTCGGTTTTCTACGTAGTGTTTCATTTGATGAAAATCAGGCTTAAACTCTATCTTTTGTATCTTTTGTGTAAATGGAGATATCTCCACGTGTGATATCTTCAAGCAAAGCTTATATAATAAGGATTTTAATGTGATATATCATGTATTTATACAATATATGTAGCCTTGGCCATCGAGTTAATTGTTAGAGCTTAATTTATCATTAAACTGAAACGTTTTATATTATATCATACGGACTGATTGAGATATTTTAATGAATAATATCTTAAATGATAGCTTAATTTATTGGGAATTTAACACAATGCAACAAGTTATATTTTAATTAGTCGATATCGGTGAAGTCGGTTTTCTACGAAGTGTTTCAAGATGAAAATCAGGTTTAATCTCTAACTTTTGTATCTCTTGTATAAATTGAGATACCTCCACGTGTGATATCTCGAAAGAAAGCATAAATAATAAGGATTTTAATGTGATATATCGTGTATTTATACAATAAATGTAGCCTTAGCTAACAAGTGAATTGTTAGAACTTAAACTATTTAGCATCAAACTAAAACATTTCATATTATATCATATGGACTGATTGAGATATTTTAATGAATAATATCTTGAAAGATAGCTTATTTTTTGGGAATTTAACACAATGTAACAAGTTATATTTAAATTCCTCGGCATCGGTGAGATCGGTTTTCTATGAAGTGTTTCAATCGATAAAAATCAGGCTAAACTCTAACTTTTGTATCTCTTGTATAAATTGAGATATCTCCACGTGTGATATCTTGAAAGAAAGCTGAAATAATAAGGTTTTTAATCTTATATATCGTGTATTTATACAATATATGTAGCCTTAGACATCGAGTTAATTGTTACAGCTTAATTTATCATTAAACTGAAACATTTCATATTATATCATACGGACTGATTGAGATATTTTAATGAACAATATCTTAAAAGATAGGTTAATTTATTGGGAATTTAACACAATGTAGCAAGTTATATTTGAATTCCTCGATATCGGTGTGGTCGGTTTTCTATGAAGTGTTTCAATCGATAAAAATCTAGTTTAAACTCTAACTTTTGTATCTCTTGTATAAATTGAGGTATCTCCACGTGTGATATCTTCAATCAAAGCTTAAATAATAAGGATTTTAATGTAATATATCGTGTATTTATACAATATATGTAGCCTTAGCCATCAAGTTAATAATAATAGAAGAATAATATCTTAAAAGATAGTTTAATTTATGGGGGATTTGATTTATTGTGTAACTAGTTATATTTCGATTACTCGATATCGGTGTGGTCGGTTTTTTACGTAGTTTTGATATCAACATGATATCGATGTAGCGCCTCGGCTGCAAGTGACCTCGGCCTAATTGACATGATTGAAAATTGTATAGTTTTTGTATTAACATGCTATTGATGTAATGCGTCGGCTACAAGTGACCTCAGCTTAATAAACAGGCGTATTTTTCAGAACAGGTTGAACAGAGGTGTCACATAAATATCATACAGTTCAAATATGCCATTTTTAATAAACACAATTAAATCTAATATAATAGAATGTAACTTCATTACATTACTCTTACCCATTTTATCTTTATACCTACTAAAAATTCTAACATAATGTTTTTATTCTAAGATAACCTATTATTAAATTCTTGAGTACTTTTTCTTCGAAAACGATCAGATAAAGTGGTGAGATCCAGGTGGTTCGTTTTCGGTGGAGGAACAATTGGCAATTCCGGGACGAATGGGTAATTTTTAAAAGGACCCGACCATTATAGCGTTTATCTACCATCTACAAATGGCAACCGCTGAGCGCCACTTACCTCAACTTCAACTTTAACCGTTCGAAGAGGGGTGACAGATGCGGTTTTTCTTAAGAAATCCTTCGATCCGCCCCTTTTCCCTATGTTTTAATGCTTAACTAATAGAAGTGTTCCTATCTTCTCCAATCAGACCCGCAATTTAACCACTTTAAGAATCTTCAGCTGTTTTAAAACAAATTTTTACAACCTTTCAATTTTTATTATTAGAAAAGTAAAAACTTATTAGCACGTTCGTTTCAATTATTTCTATTAAAAGGTATTTCAAAAGTTCTAAAACTTAAAATATAAACCATCTTGATATGTATATCGTAAAAAATACATTAGTATTTGTTTTTTTGAGTTCCATTAGAGGGCACTCGGTAAAATTAACACGTTGAGTGTGCGCCGTTTTTGGTGGAGCATTCGGTAGTCGTCGACATTCTTTTGAATCTTGAACCGATAAATCCCTAAAATCAATAAACGTTTTTTCGTCTTTTGTTTAACGTTTATTTATTTTTCGTTGTTTACTTAAAACAAACGACTACCGATTGTAAATAAAAAAAACCCTCTCGCCCTAAATAAACAACCCCCTTGACGCGTTTTTTATATCGTTTTTTGAACGTGAAGAGATTCCTAGACCGTGTTAAATACTAAAACGTTAAAACAATTATCGAAATTGTATTTTATTCGAAATCGGCTCGATGGAAAAGGGTCATTTTAATCCGCTTCCGTCGCGAACATTTTTTTTTTATTTTCCGCTTTTTTTGTCTCTCTTCACCGTTTGTTGTTGTTGTGTTGTTACTGCTGCTTTTGTTGTGTTGTTATTTTGCTCGCTTCGGAAAAAGTTGGTTTGTTGCCGATTTATGTGAAATTGTATTGTTTAGTTAATTAAAAATCAGTTTCGGATACCTGGCCAAGCACATAAATAAAAATCGATTTTTGTTTTATTTGCTTTTTCCTAATTGCTTCCAATGTTTATTTTTTTCTATCGAGTTGTAACAAATGTTAGAATTTTTTTTGTTAGACGAAATGTATTTATCTCGCGCAGATAATGGTATAAATAACACTTTGAAACTACAAAACAAAAAAATATCTTGGAAAATAAAGTTTATTTCAATTTATTTCATCTATTTTTGTTACTCATAAATATTATGATTGAGTTATTTACGATATCATACGATAGGTATGTTAAATTGAAGCTTAAAGATTCTAGTTTATGATATGATACAAAAATTATAAGATAATATTATTGAAATTTCGAGGAAAAAAGTATTAAAGAAGAAATTGTCGAATTTGTTAATCAAAAATGATACGAAACTTCCAAAAATCATATCGATTATATTTTTACGAATCATGATATGATATGTATGTTAAATTGTAGCTTAAAGCTTCTAGTTTATGAAATGATATAAAAACTATAGGGTAATATTATTGAAATTTTTAGGAAAAAATTACATAAGAAGAAATTGTCGCATTTATGAATCAAAAATAATACAAATTTTCAAAAAATCATATTGGCTGTAATATTAAGAATCATAATATGATATGTATGTTAAATTGAAGCTTAAAGATTCTAGTTTATGATATAACATAAAAACTATAAGGTAATATTATTGAAATTTTCAGGAAAAAAATATTAAAGCAGAAATTGTCAAATCAAAAATATACGAAATTTTCAAAAAATCATACTGACTGTATTTGTAAAGATCAAGATGTGATATGTATGTTAAATTGTAGTTTAAGAATCCTAGATTATGATATGATATAAAAACTATTAGATAATATTATTGAAATTACCAGGAAAAGATTATTAAAGAAGAAATTGTCAAATTTATAAATCAACAATAATACGATAGTTTCAAAAAATCATACCGACTGAAGTTTCAAGAATCTGGATATGATATGAATATTAAATTGAAGCTTAAATATTCTAGTTTATGATAGGACATAAAAACTGTAAGATAATATTATTGAAATTTCCAGGAAAAACATATTATAGAAGAAATTGGCAAATCAAAAATATACGAAATTTTTAAAAAATCATACTGACTGTCTCTTGAAAGATCAAGATATGATATGTATGTTAAATTGTAGTTTAAAGTTCCTAGATTATGATATGATATAAAAGCTATTAGATAACATTGTTGAAATTTCCAGGAAAAAGTTATTAAAGAATGAATTGTCAAATTTATAAACTAAAAATAATACAAAATTTTCAAAAAACCACATCGGCTGTATTTTTAAAAATTATGATATGGTATGTATGTTAAATTAAAGCTTAAAGATCCTAGTTTATGATATGACATAAAAACTACAAGATAATATTATTGAAATTTCCAGGAAAAGAATATTAAAGAAGAAATTGTTGAATCGAAAATTTACGAATTTTTCAAAAAATCATACTGATTGTATTTTTAAAGATCAAGATATGATATGTATATTAAATTGTAGTTTAAAGATCCTAGATTATGATATGATATAAAAACTATTAGATAGTAATATTGAAATTTCCAGGAAAAAATTATTAAAGGAGGAATTGCCAAATTTATAAACTAAAAATAGTGCAAATTTTTCAAAAAACCATATCGGCTGTATTTTTAAGAATTATGATATGATATGTATGTTAAATTCAACCTTAAAGATTCTTGTTTATAATATGATATAAAAACTATAATGTAATATTAATGAAATTTTCTGAAAAACATTATTAAAGAAGACATTGTCAAAAAATCGAATTTCAAAAAATCATGTCGCCTGTATTTTTAAGAATCAGGATATGATATGTATGTTAAATTGAAGCTTAAAGATTGTAGTTTATTATATTATATAAAAATTATAGGATTATATCGTTGAAATTATCAGAAAAAAATTGTTAAAGGGAAAATTGTGAAATTTATTATGAAAAATAATACGAAATTTTAAAAAATCATATTGGATATATTTTTAATGATCAAGATATGATATGTGTGTTAAATTGAAGCTTAATGATTCTAGTTTATGATATGATATAAAAACTATAAGGTGATATTAACGAAATTTTCTGAAAAACATTATTCAAGAAGACATTGTTAAATTGATAAATCAAAAATAATACGATTTTCAAAAAATCATATCGACTGTATTTTAAAAAACCATGATATGATATGTATGTTAAATTGAAGCTTAAAGATACTAATTTATAATATGATATAAAAACTATAAAAGTATATCATTAAAATTTCCAGAAAAAAAATGTTAAAGAGGAAATTGTCGAATTCATAAATGAAAAATAATACGAAATTTTCAAAAAAATATATCGAATGTATTTGTAACGATCAAGATGTGATATGTGTGTTAAACTGAAGCTTAATGATTCTAGTTTGTAATGTGAGGTGATATTAACGAAATTTCCTGAAAAACATTATTAAAGAAGACATTATTAAATTTCTAAATCAAAAATAATACAATTTTCAAACAATCATATCGACTGTATTTTTAGAAATCATGATATGATATGTATGTTAAATTGAAGCTTAAAGATTCTAATTTATGATACGATATTAAAACTATAAGAGTATAAAAAAAAATGTTAAAGAGGTAATTGTCGAATTTATAAATGAAAAATAATACGAAATTTTCAAAAAATAATATCAGATGTATTTTTAATGATCAAGATATGATATGTGTGTTAAATTGAAGCTTAATGATTCTAGATTATGATGTGATATAAAAACTATAAGGTGAAATTAACGAAATTTCCTGAAAAACATTATTAAAGAAGACATTATTAAATTTATAATTACAAAATAATAGGATTTTCAAAAAATCATATCTACTGCGTTTTAAATAATCATGATATGATATGTATGTTAAATTGAAGCTTAAAGATTGTAGTTTATGATATGATATAAAAATTATAACATTATATCATTAAAATTGCCAGAGAAAAAATGTTAAAGAAGAAATTGTCGAATTTATAAATAAAAAATAATACGAAATTTTCAAAAAATAATATCAGATGTATTTTTAACGATCAAGATATGACATGTGTGTTAAATTGCAGCTTAATGATTCTAGTTTATGATATGATATAAAAATTGTAAGATTATATCATTGAAATTTCCAGAAAAAAATTGTTAAAGAGGAAATTGTCGAATTTAACAATGAAAAATGATACGAAATTTTCAAAAAAACATATCGTATTTTTAACGATCAAAATATGATATGTTTGTTAAATTGAAGCTTAATGATTCTGGTTTATGATGTGACATAAAAACTATAAGACAATATTATTGAAATTTCTTAAAGCAAAAAATTTTGTTTTTTTATATCATTTAATAATCATGATATGATATGTATGTTAAATTGAAGGTTAAGGACTCTAGTTTATGATATGATATAAAAACTATAATGTAATACTAATGAAATTTCCTGAAAAACATTATTAAAGAAGACATTGTCAAATTTATAAATCATAAATAATACTATTATCAAAAAATCATATCAACTGTATTTTTAAGAATCTGGATATGATATGTATGTTAAATTAAAGCTTAAAGATTCTAGCTTATGATATGATATAAAAACTATAAGATTATATCATAAAATTTCCAGAACAAAATTGTTAAAGAGGAAATTGTCGAATTTAACAATGAAAAATGATACGAAATTTTCAAAAAAAACATATCGGATGTATTTGTAACGATCAAGATGTGACATGTATGTTAAATTGAAGCTTAAAGATGTTTGTTTATGATGTGATATAAAAACTATAAGGTGATATTAACGAAATTTCCCGAAAAACATTATTAAAGAAAATATTGTTAAATTTATAAATCAAAAATTATACAATTTTCAAAAAATCATATCGACTCTATTTTTAACGATCAAGATATGATATGTGTGTTAAATTGAAGCTTCAAGATTCTAATTTATGATATGATATAAAATCTATAAGGTAATGTTATTGAAATTTCCTGGAAAAAATTATTAATTCTTTAGTAATTTTTAAGTTATAGCTTCAAGACGTATATTTCGCATTTATTTAAAATTAAATTAATACTTTAAAAATAAATAAATTATAAATTTGTTTGTATAATGACTACAAAGTATCAATAACCTCTCAATAAACTGGTAGGAAGCTTTTCCCGGTAAATAACAACAACTCCAAGAAAGTTTCCCGCACCGAAAATAAGATAACAGGATAATTCCAAAGCTTCCATATTAATATCATTACGGAGGAGCATCGGGGAGTCCGGAAGCTCGTCGCAACTTTGCGGGGAAACTTGTGTGTCGCGATAAAAGGGAAAGCAAAAAACAAAAAACGTAGTCAAAGAAGGGGTCGGAAAAGAGCTTTCGATCCGGAAGATGTGCCGAAGAGAGAAAGAAGGAGAAGTCTCGTGGCTCCCCATCCCGTAATGTCCTTTCAAAATCGCGTTAAGTACGAAGTTTTCCTACCGCTTTTCGTTCGGGGCGTTGTTTTAAAATATGTCGACGATCAAAAGACGCCAAACGCGGAGAGGATTTAAAGGAAAAACGGTGAAATTCCGAAGCTTCTATAAGATAAAGCTTAACACTTTAAAAGGAAACATTTTTTAAATAAACACTTTTAAGTTATCGACTATGTTTTAAGTGCAAATACATCGATCAACGTCGATTATTATTTGTTAATAATACCTCAATTGTGACGATAATTAATCGTGTTATTGCAATTATCCAAACAATACACGATGTTGGGATAATAATAAATAAACATTACTATTAGCAAATTTACGATTATTGACATTGGATGTACATATAATGTTTAATGGTCGAAATGGGACCGCTATTATATTTGAGCTAAGTATTAGATCGTTCTAAATTTGAAATGGCGAAAAGTAGAACACAGAAAAAGAAAAAATAATATGTTTTAATTTATTAATTTATTTATGAGTCCCACCTACGTAAATACAACCGGCTTAAAACACGCCAGTTTGAAAAAAACATGCAAACTACATACCTGCTCGTAGATAAATTGCGTGAAATAAATTCTAATTTATGGACTACATTTTCAACACAATTATACCTCTCCTTATTTAACCCTTTCATTAAATAAGTAACCCTTTATTATAATCTTAAATTAATCTAAATAAATATCTTCTTTTCCTAAGTGACACCGAGTATTAAAAATAAAATTCAAAGCTGTTTGAGAAAAGCACCAAGAATCTCGCAACGGTGATAACGGTGATGACGCCAGATGTTTCCCTAAAGTAGAAGAAAACTTCTTTCCTTCTCCAGGCCATTTAATGTCGCGACAAAAGTTTCTCTCGTTCCATACTAAACGTGAAGACGGGAAAACGGTTCAAGAAGGTCGACTTTCCTCGGGGAAGCTGTAGGGTAAAGGAACTGGGGAACTTAATTGATTCAATGAATCGAGTGCGAATAAACTGCCATAAAACGACACATAAGTTCGCGTGGAAAGTGCGAATTGCCACGTTCTCTATATCTTCTCGTACCAGAAAACGGTTTTCTACGATTCAATTACTTTGAGATTACTTTTGAATTAACTGGCTTTAAAAAAATATATGAATTAATTGACTTTAAAAGTTGTATTTTGAATTAGAATTGAGTACAAAATATTGTTTAGGAATTAACTAATTAGATACAAAGTGTAATATGAAAATATGTCAAGTTTTAGTTTTATAAATGTACTTATAAACTAGTTTATGTTCTAAATAAAGTCAGTAGGCATCAAAGTTGTTTGAGTAAGGCCCACTACTACCACTCATAGTTAAAGTCTCTGATAGCGTTATCTATCGGATAGTTTAAAAATTGGTTACTACCACTGTATTTATCTTATAGATACCGCTATCCAAGGGATAACTTTTGAAATATCTGTAACGCGTGGATTGGGTGTCGGATAAGTTGCTATCTAAGGGTTTTACTATTTTAGTTAAAATACGAAAAGTAATATAAACTTAAATAAAAAAACTATTAATAATTAACATTAGATAAAATCATCATGGATAATTTCTTCAACATTAATGAATTATTTCCTATAAGAAGCGAAAGGATAATAAGGTTTAGAGTTGACCATTTAAATATTCATTCAGATGTTGAATTTATGACGTGATTTCGTCATTGTTATGAAAATATTGTTATTTCTAATAGCGATAGAATGCCAATATGAGGGTTAAAAAGTTGCGAAAAGTTTAATTTAATACAAAAAATAGATTCAGTAGATAAAATGAAAGATAAACAACGTATTTGTAATCAATTTTCAAATGTTTTTCAAGGAATAGGGAAATTTTCAAAGTTATATAAAATAAAAATAAAAAATGATGTAAAACCTGTTTGTAATCCACCTACAAGAATTCCATTAGCTTTACAAAAAAGATTAAAAATTGAATTAAATGATTTAAATAAAAGATAGAAAAAGATGACAATTCATCTGAATGGATAAATAAATTAGTTATTGTTGAAAAACCTAACGGTAGTTTAAGGTTGTGTTTAAATCCGAAAGATCTAAATGAGAATTTATTAAATGACTATTACACTATTCCTACATTAAATGATTTAAAATCTAGACTTCAAAATGCTAAATGTTATTCAGTCTTGGACTTGAAAGATGGTTTTTGGCAAATTCCTTTAGATAAAAATACTTAAAAAATATTGCACATTTCGTACTATGTATGGGAATTACAGTTTCAAAAGATTGCCATTTGGTTTCAAATTTTTGAAATGAATGACAATTTTTTCGAATTTTGCAATTTTTGTCGATTAAGTTTTAAAAATTCGTATAAAATCCAGTTCTTGGAATATGAGTATGAAAATTTTCCAAAATGTTAATAAAGGTGCCCTCTTTCCAATGAACCGACACGTTTTGAAAAATAGCTTTTAGTTTTTGATCAAATAATATTTGAAGTTTTGATAAAATTTTCGATGTTGCAATTTTCATCAATAACCTTCAAAATTCGCTATAAAATTAATTTCTTGAAGGATGTTTGTGGAAATATCAATAATTATTAATTAAAGCATATTCTTGTTAATGCAAAATGCCGTTTTGAAAAATCACTTTTAGTTCATAAGAAATAAATTTTTGAAATGATCGATAATTTTTTCGAATTTTGCAATTTTCGCGGATTAAGTTTTAAAAATTCGTATAGATCCAGTTCTTGGAATATAAGTATGAAAATTTCTCAAAGTGTTAATAAAAGTGTCCTCTTTCCAGTGAACCAACACGTTTTGAGAAATAACTTTTAGTTTTTGACAGTTTTTGTTAATTGACTTTAAAAGTTGTGTTTTGAATTACAATTTCAATAAGTACAAAATATTGTTTAGGAATTAACTAATTAGATACAAATATAATAAATTATGAGAATTGCAACTCCAATGAAATTGATCAACGAGTCTTGCTGCCATAAAAATGCACTATGATGGCTTTATTTCCGAGCATATAGATAAGAGGTCCAAAACGATTGGCAATGATACCACAGATTTTCTGACACCTCCATTGGAGTCCCTAAACCGAGCTCTTACCGTCCACTACTGATACCAACTTATACCGTTTATTCTACCTCCAACGATTTGTCACCTGCTGATCTAAGCCTAACCATGTCCGAAGATTTACAGCGAGTAGCCGAAATGCTAAACTAATCTAATAAACTTCTAAACTAATCTAAACTATGGTTTAGAACTCTTGGAGGTATCTGAGGAGAGATGTAACCCTTCGGCTATTCGTTGGACATGGTTAGACTCACGTGAGGTTACATTCACCAGGTGACACGGCGCTTAGATTATCCATGATAATTTTGGCATGCGCTAGCACAGCTACTGGAAAGTGTACTATCTCATCCACTATATAAGAAGACGTGCCATTCCCGACTGCCATACTACTCTGCGCTGGTATCTGTCGTTGTACATCGATGAGTCGAAACCATCCACCACTGATATGTTTCTGCTGAGTGGCAACTTTAAGGGAGATTGCGATAGTGACGATATACTTTTATGGATCTATGCATTGAATTAACTTCAACTCTGCAGGACAACAAAAAAAATGCTGGAATGATGTCTAAGGTATAGAAAGAAAATGTGCTGTGATGACAAAGACAGTAACAACAATACGCTAAGAAAGCTATGGTCGTTATTGAAGGAACCTTGAACTGATATCGTCTCCATGACGGAATTATGTCTCGCAAATACCAAATGAATTATCTAACTCTTGTTAGATCCTCTATTCTGAAAATCCATAGTGAATCGGGAATCCACAGTGGATAATGAAAAATTAATGAAATTTTGCTAATTATGTCCAGACTCAAAGTTATTGGAGTAAATCTTTTTTTGGACAACCCCATGAAAGGGATAATTAGATACGAAACATTGTGGCCATACCAATGAAACCGATATTTTTAGAATGTAGGGGATCGCCAACCTAAATCTTTTTAGGAATGAAATAAACGCACTAAAAGGAAAACAATACAGGACTATAAGGCAATGAAGAATTCGCGATATTGCCTTTTCTTATTATTGGCCTTTTCAAATCCAGTAAACAATAACAAGATCTTACAAGGTCGAACAGGATAACCTCAAGTCACGATCACCATATTAGTATAACCCTGAACAGAACTAGCATCGGGAGTGCTTAATCTATGTGGAAAAGTCGTCGGGACAAAAATCTTCAACATCTTATGACGAGTGTTCAAGAAGCTGTCATTAACATTAGATTAACGTAACAAATTATAAAGACGTATATCATGAATAATAATAATAATCAAAACATGAACGTATAATGAACTGAAGATGTTCCTAGTATCCAAAGAATCAAAAAGTAAACTATTTGAGGAATGGCAGAAAACTATGCATCGTCCATAAGGAAATCTACTATAAAAGATTATATGAGATTATTATTTTAGATTAAATCACTTTCAGTTGAGAAATACATTTTTGAAATGACCGAAAATTTTTTCGAATTTTGCAATTTTCGCCGATTAAGTTTTAAAAATTCATATAAAATCGATTTCTTGAAATATGAGTATGAAAATTTCCCAAAATGTTAATAAAAGTCTCCTCTTTCCAATGAACTAACACGTTTTGAAAAATAACTTTTAGTTTTTGAGAAAACAATATTTGAAGTTTTGATAAAATTTTCGATTTTGCAATTTTCATCGATAATTTTCAAATTTCGCTATAAAATTAATTTCTTGAAGAATCCTTGTGGAAATATCACTAATTATTAATCAAAGTATCTTCTTTTTAATGCAACAAGATGTTTTGAAAAATAGCTTTTAGTTTTTGAGAAATAAATTTTTGAAATGATCGACAATTTTTTTCAAAATTTGCAATTTTTGCCGATTAAGTTTTAAAAATTCGTATAAAATCCAGTTCTTGGAGTATGAGTATTATAATCTCCTAATATGTTAATAAAAGTATCTTCTTTCCAATGAACCAACCAGTTTTGAAAAATAGGTTTTAGTTTTTGAGAAAACAATATTTGAACTTTTGATAAAATTATCGTTGTTGCAATTTTTATCGATAACTTTCAAAATTCGCTATAAAATTCATTTCTTGAAGTATCATTGTGGAAATATCACCGATTATTAATTAAAGTATCCTCTTTTTAATGTAACCAGCCGTTTTGAAAAATCACTTTCAGTTCTTGAGAAAAAAATTTTTGAAATGAGCGACAATTTTTTCGAATTTTGCAATTTTCTCCAATTAAGTTTTAAAAATTCGTATAAGATCCATTTTTTGGAATATGAGTATGAAAATTTTTCAAAGTGTTAATAAAAGTGTCCTCTTTCCAATGATCCAACCCGTTTTGAAAAAAAGTTTTTAGATTTTGAGAAAACAATATTTGAAGTTTCGATAACTTTCAAAATTCGCTATAAAATTTATTTATTGAAGGATCCTTGTGGAAATATCGCCAATTATTAATTAAAGTATCCTCTTTTTAGTGTTGCTTCGTTAGTTAAATCAGCATCAAAAAGTTCATTTTTTATCTTGGATCCAAATAAGATGACATATCTTATCGGCTTTTTTATTAATTTCATTTTTATTCAAATATCGCAATAATGGGGCAATATAGGGTATGACTTCAGAAATGTACCAGAAATTATAACCATAATGGCCGGATAGATATGCCGGATATCCGGTCATCACTATGAGTTCCATCATTAGTTCTAGGTATTAGATTAGGTTGGGTTGAATTGATCAAGCGAACTTAAAAATGACAGAAAAGCTCTGATAATAAGACAATATTTTGCGGAAAAGTACAGAGTGGGCTAAAAATCATTCTCAAATTAATTCTGGGTGAATTAATTAAGAAGAGTATAAAACAATAGTGGCCATATGGTGGTGGTGTTATAATTGCTGCTACATCTAACACCGAGAAGTAAGTAGTATCTAGTCTTTCATTAGCACTATTCAGTCTTCCACAATAGCATTTAATTTTTTTGAGCAGTATCTTGCTTTCTGCAAGCAACATTTAGTTCTGTTTCATCAATGTAGCTTTCCCTTAGCAGCATCTAGTCTTTTATTACTAGTATCTAGTCATCTATTAGCAGTATCTAGTCTTGCATCAGCAATATCTAGTCTTCTATTAGCAGTATTTAGCTCTTTACCGGCAATTCAACAACCACAAAAGAAAAGGTTTCAGCATCATTCCGTTTCATATATCAATGCAGGTATTATGACTCCCTCCGCCATAAATCTCTTCGTCGTCGCACTTTCACACATTTCTTCCCGGCTATTACTGTCATTCTACCTACCGCCTCGGCTATTTTGCCCCTTGTAATCGAGACACTCAAATTACCCGCATGGTTACCATTGATCTTACTATCCCTTAAGTTTCTTACAGTCCGTCCAATAACTGCACTGTCCCTATCCTTCTTCAATAACCCTATCTAGAACCTTTCTATGCTATCGCAAGTTTTCCTTCATCCATACTTTCCATGCCTCATACCACATATTTTCCAACCTCATTTTGTCTCTCACTCTATCACTCAACCTCTCTCTTCCCTCCTTTTTCGTCTTCATTATTTCCTACTTGTATGCCTTCCAATCTTCCACAAACTGTTTGCCTGTACTCTCTTTGTTTCCTCTTCCTCTATAATTCCTCATTCCACCAACTAGCACGCTTCCTCCTCTTCTTTAACAATCTTCTAAATGCGTTCATTATATCGTGATTGCACTCCTTCACTCTTTTCTCCTCATGAAAACCCGCCATTACCCTCTCAACCTTTCCCAAATACCCTCATTTATATTCAAACCTGTTCCTTTTTGATTCCATTCTCCTTTCACCTACATACCTAATACCCCACTTAATGGTTGTATAATCACTCAACAAAGGTTCCTTCAAGACTGCTGAAGTGGATACACGCATCTCAATCTTACAATTCTACCACACATCTTGTCCACGCAGTCCCCTCTTCTTCCGCTAATCATAACACAATCGCAACACTTATCATTTCCCATGATTATATCATCGTCCTATCGTATTTTCCTTCATGTGAGGTTCCTGTAGCATGATCACATTTGCTCCTCTCGAACCCTTGATACTTGCATCATTTCTTTGCCCCACATACTTCCTCCTGAACCTTAGTTATGTAATCACAATATTCGAAACCTTTCCATCTCTCTTTGCTGCTTTAAACGCTACCTTTTTCTCAACCTCCTCTTACGATATACGTCTCTGTCCTTAGATATTTTTTCTGTATACCTCTTCTATCATTGTACCATCATCCATGCCATACCTGTAATAACATCCTTTTATCTTTCAACACATTATCCTGCTAAAAGCTTCCCACTACAATTATCCTTGCCTCTTCACTAAGGAGGAACTTTTTATGTGTTCTTCTTCCCTCTGCCATACTTAATACTTTACATACTTAATCTTTTCCACCGCTTTGTCTATTTTTCTCTCAATCATCCCTTAAATTTTGTCATTCCTCCCATATGTTTCTGAACCTAAGACCATACTTTTTTTGCCGCCCCCTACACTCAGTACTTATCACTAATTAGTACAGTTCACTTAGCATGGTACAAAAACATTTTTTGCAAAGAAGATATAGGTCAAGAAGTTAAAGATGGCAAAAAAATGAAGGAATAAACGAATATTTAGTTTAAATTTTGGATAAAATAAGTTGAGTAATAAATAATTTCTGTCAATTACCATTTTCAATGGAGAACAGTTATAATGACCATTTAACATTATATTAATTACTTCATTACAGCTGACAAAGAGATAATTAGCTTTTAACTTTATTTTATAAAAGCATTTCAAACAACAAAATTATAATAATATGACAAGCATATTTTTAATGAATCCCTCAAATTCTTCATGCATTAATCTCATATTTTCCACATTAATCCTAGAGTCATAAGATAAATGTTCCATTTACCCTCTAATAATTACGACGATTAACTTGATATATTTGTATCATTAATAAATTATAGTTCCCTCCGAAACTTAGGTTGCAAAAAGAGGCAATAAGATTATCACAAGTTGTATTATATAGTAGTAATGTAGTGGAATGATTCGTGGAGGGTGGAGAGGGGATCAAAATCAGGTTGGAACGGGCGATGCGACGAAGGAAATAGACTTGATTAAGCAAGACGGTAAATCATTTGGCATTTATAACGCATCACGCATACACAACGTATATATGGTAGCAGTTGGGGCCAGGAGTTTGTGCGAGAGCCCGCGAGATGATGTACTGGTGCCTTCTGCCGGACCCAGAGTCCGGCTTATATATACGAGTTCCGAACGACGTACCAACATAAATAAGCATTTATCCAGTGTCTAGAGCCGGACCTACCGTTTCGTAGGCTATGATTTAATGGCCAGTCTTGCCAACTGACCGCTCTTCGTCGTTTCTCTCTTTAACAAAACATACCGCCGCGCCGCCGCCATCACAAACTTTGAAAACGCATTGGGAAAAAATAAATTAAAGAAAATTATTAGCACCCACGACGTTAATTATCGAGTGAGTTATCTTTATGTCTGTTTGATCCTTATACTTTACGATGGGAATATGATTTTAAACGATGATAATTAATATTGTAGATGTGGATCATGGTTCTAAATCAAAAAGATCGGGAAAAATCCCACATCAACTATTTTAAAAGATCTAATCATCTAAATTTTATCATTTCGATTTTTTCTCAATATTTCTGCATCTGAGAGCAAAAGTGTAAAAGAGCATAAACTTTGCCATAACTTTGTTTGGCTTTTTGTTATGATATGTGTGTTAAATTAAAGCTCAATGATTCTAGTTTATGATAGGACATAAAAACTGTAAGATAATATTATTGAAATTTCCAGGAAAAACATATTATAGAAGAAATTGTCAAATCAAAAATATACGAAATTTTCAAAAAATCATACTGACTGTCTTTTGAAAGATCAAGATATGATACGTATGTTAAATTGTAGTTTAAAGTTCCTAGATTATGATATGATATAAAAGCTATTAGATAATATTATTGAAATTTCCAGGAAAAAATTATTAAAGAATGAATTGTCAAATTTATAAACTAAAAATAATGCAAAATTTTCAAAAAACCACATCGGCTGTACTTTTAAGAATTATGATATGATATGTATGTTAAATTAAAGCTTAAAGATCCTAGTTTATGATATGACATAAAAACCGTAAGATAATATTATTGAAATTTCCAGGAAAAACATATTATAGAAGAAATTATCATATCAAAAATATACGAAATTTTCAAAAAATCATACTGACTGTCTTTTGAAAGATCAAGATATGATTTGTATGTTAAATTGTAGTTTAAAGTTCCTAGATTATGATATGATATAAAAGCTGTTAGATAATATTGTTGAAATTTCCAGGAAAAAATTATTAAAGAATGAATTGTCAAATTTATAAACTAAAAATAATGCTAAATTTTCAAAAAACCACATCGGCTGTATTTTTAAGAATTATGATATGATATGTATATTAAATTAAAGCTTAAAGATCCCAGTTTATGATATGACATAAAAACTACAAGATAATATTATTGAAATTTCCAGGAAAAAAATATTAAAGAAGAAATTGTTGAATCAAAAATTTACGAAATTTTCAAAAAATCATACTTATTGTATTTTTAAAGATCAAAATATGAGATGTATGTTAAATCGTAGTTTAAAGATCCTAGATTATGATGTGATATAAAAACTATTAGATAATATTATTGAAGTTTCCAGGAAAAAATTATTAAAGGAGGAATTGCCAAATTTATAAACTAAAAATAATGCAAAATGTTCAAAAAACCACTTCGGCTGTATTTTTAAGAATTATGATATGATATGTATGTTAAATTAAAGCTTAAAGATCCTAGTTTATGATATGACATAAAAACTACAAGATAATATTACTGAAATTTCCAGGAAAAAAATATTAAAGAAGAAATTGTGGTATCAAAAATCTATACCGACTGAAGTTTCAAGAATCTGGTTATGATATGAATGTTAAATTAAAGCTTAAATATTCTAGTTTATGATATGACATAAAAATCGAAGATAATATTATTGAAATTTCCAGGAAAAAGATATTATAGAAGAAATTGTTGAATCAAAAATTTACTAATTTTTCAAAAAATCGTACTGATTTGTATTGATCTGTATTTTTAAAGATCAAGATATGATATGTATGTTAAATTGTAGTTTAAAGATCCTAGATTATGATATGATATAAAAACTATTAGATAATAGTATTGAAATTTCCAGGAAAAAATTATTAAAGGAGGAATTGCCAAATTTATAAACTAAAAATAATGCAACATTTTCAAAAAACCATATCGACTGTATTTTTAAGAATAATGATATGATATGTATGTTAAATTAAACCTTAAAGATTCTAGTTTATAATATGATATAAAAACTATAATGTAATATCAATGAAATTTCCTGAAAAACATTATTAAAGAAGACATTGTCAAATATATAATTCAAAAAAAAAATCGAATTTCAAAAAATCATATCGCCTGTATTTTTAAGAATCAGGATATGATATGTATGTTAAATTGAAGCTTAAAGATTCTGCTTTATGACATGGTATAAAAATTATACGATTATATCCTTGAAATTTCTATTAAAATAGAAATTGTTAACTTTATAAACAAAAAATAATACGATATTTTCACAAAATCTTATCGGATGTATTTTTAACGTACAACATATCACATGTGTGTTAAATTGAAGCTTAATGATTCTAATTTATGATATGAAATAATAATTATAAGATGGTATTATTGAAATTTCCTGGCAAAAATTATTAAAGTAAAAACTGTCATATTTATAAAAAAAAATTATACGAGATTTTCAAAAGAACTTATCGACCGTAATTTTAATAATCATGATATGATATGTATGTTATATTGAAGCTTAAAGATTCTAGTGTATGATATGATATAAAAATTATAAGATTATATCGTTGAAATTTCCAGAAAAAAATTGTTAAAGAGGAAAGTGTCGAATTTATTATGAAACTAATACAAAATTTTCAAAAAATCATATCGGATGTATTTTTAATGATCAAGATATGATATGTGTGTTAGATTGAAGCTTAATGATTCTAATTGATGATATGATATAATAATTATAATATAATATCATTAAAATTTCCTGGAAAAAATTATTAAAGTAGAGGGTGTGAAATTTATATGTAAATAAAAAATAATACAAAATTTTTAAAAAATCTTATCGACTGTAATCTTAATAATCCTGATATGATATGTATGTTAAATTGAAGGTTAAAGATTCTAGTTTATGATATGATATAAAAACTATAATGTAATATTCATGAAAATTCCTGAAAAACATTATTAAAGAAGACGTTGTCAATTTTATAAAAAAATAATACGATTTTAAAAAAAATCATATCCTCTGTATTTTTAAGAATCGGTATATGACATGTATATTAAATTGAAGTTCAAAGATTCTAACTTATGATATAAAAATTATAAGATTATATCGTTGAAATTTTCAGAAAAAAAATGTTAAAGAGAAAACTATCGAATTTATTATGAAAAATAATACGAAGTTTTCAAAAAATCATATCGGAGGTGTGTTTAACGATCAAGATATGATATGTATGTTAAATTAAAGCTTAAAGATTCTAGTTTATGATATGATATAAAATCTATATAGCAATGTTATTGAAATTTCCTGGAAAAAATTATTAAAATAGAAATTGTCAAATTTATAATTAAAAAATAATACGAAATTTTCAAAAAATCATATCGACTGTATTTTTAGAAATCAGGATATGATATGTATGTTAAATTGAAGCTTAAAGATTCTAGTTTATTATATGATATAAAAATTATAGGATTATATCGTTGAAATTTCCAGAAAAAAATTGTTAAAGGGGAAATTGTGGAAGTTATTATGAAAAATAATACGAAATTTGGAAAAATCATATAGGATGTATTTTTAATGATCAAGATATGTGTGAGATGTATGTTAAATTGAAGCTTAATGATCCTAGTTTATGATGTGATATAGAAACTATAAGGTGATATTAATGAAATTTCCTGAAAAACATTATTAAATTTATAAATCAAAAATAATACGATATTCAAAAAATCATATCGACTGTATTTTAAAAAATCATGATATGATATGTATGTTAAATTGAAGCTTAAAAATATTAATTTATGATAATGATATTAAAAC
This sequence comes from Onthophagus taurus, assembly GCF_000648695.1. NCBI lineage: Eukaryota > Metazoa > Arthropoda > Insecta > Coleoptera > Scarabaeidae > Onthophagus > Onthophagus taurus. Next base: position 491,536 of record NW_019280804.1, read on the forward strand.
AATAAGAGTATATCATTAAAATTTCTAGAAAAAAGATGTTAATGAGGAAATTGTTGAATTTATAAATGAAAAATAATACGAAATTTTCAAAAAATCATATCAGATGTATTTTTAACGATCAAGATATGATATGTGTGTTAAATTGAAACTTAATGATTCTAGTTTATGATGTGATATAAAAACTATAAGGTGATATTAACGAAATTTCCTCAAAAACATTATTAACAAAGACATTGATAAATTTATAAATCAAAAATAATACGGTTTTCAAAAAATCATATCGATTATATTTTTAAGAATCTGGATATGACATGTGTGTTAAATTGAAGCTTAAAGATTCTAGTTTATGATGTGATGTAAAAACTATAAGGTGATATTAACGAAATTTCCCGAAAAACATTATTACAGAAGACATTGTTATATTTATAAATCAAAAATGAACGATTTCAAAAAATCATATCGACTGTATTTTTAAAAATCATGATATGACATATGTTAAATTGAAGCTTAATGATTCTAGTTTATGATATGATATAACAACTATATTGTAATATTAATGAAATTTCCTGAAAAACATTATTAAAGAAAACATTGTCAAATTTATAAATCAAAAATAATACTATTATCAAAAAATCATATCAACTGTATTTTTAAGAATCTGGATATGATATGTATGATAAATTGAAACTTAAAGATTCCAGTTTATGATATGATATAAAAATTATAAGGTTATATCGTTGAAATTTCCAGAAAAAAAATGTTAAAGAGGAAATTGTCGAATTTATAAATGGAAAATTATACAAAGTTTTCAAAAAATCATATCAGATGTATTTTTAACGATCAACATATGATATGTGTGTTAAATTGAGGCGTAAAGATTCTAATTTATGATATGATATAAAATCTATAAGGTAATGTTATTGAAATTTCCTGGAAAAAATTATTAAAATAGAAATTGTCAAATTTATAAATAAAAAATGTTTCATATCATTTAATAATCATGATATGATATGTATGTTAAATTAAAGTTTAAAGATGCCAGTTTATGGTACGATATAAAAACTATAATTTAATATCATTGAAATTTCCAGGAAAAAATTATTACTTCTTTAATAATTTTTAAGCTAAATTTAAAAAATTTAAATAAATATTTTAGAAATAAATAAATTACAAATTTGCTTGTATAATGACTTTACAAAGTATCAATAAGCGTATGTCGTATTTTTGCACATACAATCTTCTCACGAAGCTGCTAGTCATCTCACAAACACATCACTAGACTAATGTAATGTGGAATGTGATCGTTATGAAGGATATCACAATGATACATCATCTTTGCACACTGAATGAATTATCATGAGAGCAACAAGACTTAGCAAAACTTATCACAACAACCGTCAAATATCAACCAGTACGAAAACCGGTTGTTTGTACTGTGTTCATGTATTTTGAGTTCAATATCATTTAATTAAGTATATCATAGTCATCCCATTAACCAATACACTTTCTCACATCCCGCGCAAAGTCATTGTAGCTCAGACATTTTCAAATTATCTAGAAACATGATTACATTGCCAAAGGTTTCTACGATCATGAATAACATGGTCATCATACTGCAGTGTTTCTTGCACCATGGAGTGTCAACTCATCTCTTGGCAACATGAGTAACCAAGTTATTTATGAAGTAAAGTACTTCAAGGGATTGAAACAAATGACTCACAGTAGAAGCAGTATATCATCGGCAGGAAATATGGTTGCTACTACGAACACCAAATTTTGCCCAAGTAATAAATATTTTGAACGCTTTGCACCTGAACCAGGAATATACTTCTAAATTAATCGTTTCAGAAACATAGTAGCTTTATGATGAAATTGGCCAAGATAAACAGAAAAGTGGCAGAACATTCTTTTACTTTCTGGCACCTTTTATCAATCCGGAAGCAGTATTAAATTATCATCTTGTTAAACAATTATCCATTCTATGACCAAATTATATTCGCAAATATCATCGAACTTGGAAACTAAACTTTTCTAATTTGGTCGCCTCTGTCCTCGATATGTTGGGTATCTTTTTCTTGTAGATTTAGATTCAACTACTTAGGGCGTCACAATTTATTAGCAGCCAGGGCATTTATGGAGAGTATCTAAAGTAAATCCTAATAAATTCAATGTTGAGATATTTCTTTTGGAGAGTGAGCAGAATTGGGTGGCAATTATGATTCTTAAGAGGGATTTTAAAGTTAAAACAGGAGATATAGATCCGGAGAGAGGGTATTGCACAATCTGAATTCTTTGGAAAACCCTAAAAAATGCTCGAGGTAGAGGGGGAAGGGTTTTATTTGTTTGATAATCCCAGTTATAAGTATCTGTATAGCAGATTTCCTAATCTCTATAATAATAGAAAAAAGATAAGTTTGGTTAGAATATTGGAAGTTGCTGAGATCTTGCTTTGAGATCTGCTTTAACAAATTGTAAGCCATATTTTCTACGACGATTAGCTTACATCAACATTGCCTGAAGATGTTGGAATGATGGAATTGCAACCCATAAAATCAATGAGGCATGCCGAGGACTAAACACAGAGTTGATTTAGACACAGCTATATCAATGCAGATTTGATACAGAGACTTAAATTAGTCTCAATGGAGGCGTAAGATCATAATGTCATGTCATGAGACATATTATGGTAACAATGCAAACTTCAGAAATTTGATGCAGAGTTAATAAAGAATGAATGGAGATTTTATGCCGTCATGAATAAACCTTGAGTAACTAATAAATACAACATTTATGCAGATCTGATGAAATGTTTTGATAAAAATTTGATTCTGTACAAATTTAGCTTGATGGAAGCATGTTTTAATGCAGAGATGATGTAGACTTAATAAGAACATAAAAATTTTCTTTACACTGTTCTTGCTCACCTTTGTTTAAGGATACATAAAGATACATTATTCAAAAGTTCGGATGTGATTTATTTCTTAACATACCATAATTGAACCCCAACTTTTTATAAACTCTTCTTTATTTTAGTTAACATTTAACGAGGCCATAAAACGAAATTGATATGAATCGTTTAGGGCTTTTGTATAATTCTCGATCGGAAAAGTCCGATGTCACTTTGGAATGCTCGAACGGTCAATTATCATCTCCCACTCTCTTCCCTTTCGGTTTGATGGATCTGTCCGGAGTCAAATACGTTAAGAGGTCACCGGCGAAGAACAAAAGTGACGAGACAAAAAAGAGTAGCTCCTTTCAAGAACAACACTCGGGTTGGATGTCTTGGAACTTGGACCGCCGGCCGCTTTCCGAACACGTTATAGATGATATCTTCTTGTCGGCGTTAATAGTAGCAAACAAAAGGAGCTGTCAGTCGTCGATCCACTCGAGAGGATCCACGATTTACCTTTATTTATTGTGTTAATTCGATGATAATTCGATTTTCATTATATTTTCATTACTGGTTTTAATTTTATTTTAATGCAACCCTCTCTCGTCCGCAATGAAGATATATTATGTTGTGTGGTTAATATCATTACATTATTGTATATAGTTATTTGATTAACAACATTAATGTTTTCCATTTTGGGTGTAGTAGATCAAAAGAGCTTTCGAACGCGAAACCTATTTAAAAACGCATTAACAAATCGGGTTTGAATTTGTGTCCGAAATGGCAGACCAACCGATTCCGACGGTGATTTATATGAACGTTTTGGTAATTACACAACAATATCGCGTTATCTATCAACGGGATCGAATCCAAACGAATTACATATACCGGATGTGTGTTTAATGTAATTTTACGTTTGATTACACAAAAAGAAATTTGTTGCGTTAATCATGAAAAGTTTCGGTTTCGAGGAAAGATAAAAATTTTTAAACCCAACAAGGGAGAGAACTTGTCCATTATGACACTGCAACTGAAACGAAGGATTCCCTCAAAATAAGGGAAAAAAATTACTAAATTTGTGCAGAATCAAATTTTTATCAAAACATTTCATCGTATCTTCTTCAGATTTGCATAAATACTGTATTTAGGAGTTACTCATGGTTTATTCATGACGGCATAAAATCTCATCAAATTTCTGAAGTTTGCATTATATATACCTTATGACATGGCATTATGATCTTTTGCCTTTATTAAGACTAATTTAAGTCTCTATCAAATCTGCATTGATATAGCTGTGTATAAAGTCTAAATCAACTCTGTGTTTAGTCCTCGGCGTTGATTTTATGGTCCGCAGTGTCTTCCTAACATCTTCAGGCAATGTTCGTGTAAGCTAATCATCGTGGAAAATATGGCTTACGATTTGGTAAACCAGATCTCAAAGCAAGATCTTAGCAACTTCTAATATTCTAACCAAACCCATCTTTTTTTTCTATTATTATAGAGATTAGAAAATCTGCTATACAGATACTTGGCCTATAACTGGGATTGTCAAACAACTAAAACCAAAAAGATTTCCAAAGTTTTCCAAAGAATTCAGATTGTGCTCCGGATCTTTATCTCCTGTTTTTAAAATCCCTCTTAAGAATAATAATAATAATAATGTCTTTATTCGTACCAACATCAAATTAACAAATTAAATATTCTATACAAAACAAAAAAAAAATAAAATAAAATACTAAATTCACTAGTAAATTATAATAGTACGAAATGGCGAAGTTCAGTGCCGAGACACTGCTCAACTTAACCTTAAATTCCATTATAATAATATTCAAAAAATTCAAAAACGTTCAGCAACAAGCGAACAAACTAGATATATAAAGAAAATAATTAAAGGAATACCTCTGCCAGTACAGATAGAAACGGAAAAAAAATGTAAAAAAAAAGAAAACTAATACTTAATAAATGCCACCTTCGCCTTACATTTAAATACAGTAGTGCCCCGATTATCCGCGGAATTGGGTGGCAAGGGCGCCGCGGATAATAAAAATCGCGGATAACCCGAAAAAGACTAAAAATAAGGTGGAAACACAAAACATAATCCACCATAAAGACTATTTTACTTAAACCTTTCTTCTACATGTAAATCACTAAAGACTAAAGTAAAGACTAGTAATAAACAAAAAATAATATGTACATATGTATTGTATCACTGTACTGTAAACAAAACTGTACTGTAGACAAAAACTGTCAGTTACATCTTTTTAAAAAAATCGGTCACTAGCTTTTGCTTCTTGCTTTGGAAGCACCTTTTCTTTATTCTGGATTGTACGTTCCTTAGCATAAGTTTTTCTGCCAGATGTGCGTCGTCTTGCTCCTCTAAATATTGAAGCAATCCGTCTACATGCTGCAAAGCAGTTTCATGTGTCATCCGCGCAAGCACCTCGCCTTCTTCACTTTCAATTTCTTCGTTTTCTTCGTTCACTCCCATTGCTTTGTTTGTTATTTCTACGTCAGATAGTCGTTCAAACCCTGGCTCATTTTTGTCACATTCCAGCCACTCTTCTATGTTTTCTTGATTTACATTCTCACCTCCCGGAACGGATGTCACTAAGTCAATAAGTGCAGCGATAGGCATATCTTCATTATGTTCTTCACCAATGTTTTGGTTGACATTTACTTCAATATTTGGAAAGAGTTTTCTCCACGATTTGACGAGGGTTGACGGTTTAATACAATCCCATGCAAACGCAATATCGTAAATGCTATCCAAAATTGTATACATCTTCCAAAGCTGCTTAAAATCGTAACCTTCTTCAATTTTTGTTTTTACCAACTTTGTTCTGTATATCCTCTTCACAGTTGCAATGACCCCCTGGTCCATAGGCTGTATGAGCGCAGTAACATTTGGGGGCAAAAACTTTGCAAAAATTTGTTCATCAGAAGATTTAAGCACACTTGCGGCAGGGTGTGAAGGCGCGTTGTCAATTAATAAAACGGCCTTTCTTGGTAAATTCTTTGAATCAAGGTGTTTACGTACTTGAGGCACAAAAATCTTTTCAAACCATTCTTGAAAAATCTGCTGGTTCATCCAACCTTTTTTTTGATTGAAATAATCGACTGGTAAATTGTCTGCTCTTGTCCCCTTAAAAGACCTTGGTTTCTTAGATTTACCGATTACAAGAAGTTTCAGTTTGTGGGTACCAGCAGCATTGCTGCATGGCAAGATTGTGATTCTTTCCTTGCTACTTTTGTGTCCTGCCGCTTTATGTTCACTTTCAAATGCTAAAGTGCGAGTGGGAAGACACTTCCAAAAAAGCCCTGATTCATCAGCATTATAAATTTGTTCTGGTGACAAATCTTCCGACATTACAAACTTTTCAAAATCACGTTGAAAATCGTCAGCTGCTTGTTGATCACCGCTCAGCTTTTCCCCATGAAGACCTATCTCCCTAATTCCATAACGTTTCTTAAAACGATGTAACCAACCGGACGACGCATCAAAATTTCCTTCCAGTCCTAACAAATCAAAGAAGACTTTTGCTTTAGCTGCAATGTTAGGACCGGATACAGGAGTGCCTTCACTTCGCTCTTGAGCTAGCCACTCCGCTAATGCCGAGTCAAGTTCACTGTACGTGGATTTCTTCATTGTTTTTCGTTTTTTCATTCCAGAAACACTGTTTGAAACTGTTGCAAAAGCCAATAACTTTTCTTTTTGCTTTAAAACATCTCGCACTGTTGTTTCCCCAATCCCGTATTGTAAACACATCTGCTTTCTTGATGCGCCATTTTCTATTTTAGAAATCATTTCTATTTTTTGTGGAATCGTTAACACAACCTTCTTTCGTTTTTCAGCCATTATTTATTTCAGGAACAAACTAATAATCTGCTAATAACCACCGACAAAGAAACACGACTGTAGACGGTGTGACAAGTCGAAACACGCTTTAAAATGAGTCGAAACACACGTTCGTCTGATCAATATCGAGCGCAATTCGCATAAACACACGAGCACACATAAATATTGAGGCTTTTCTCTCTGAATTATGTTGTAATAAAACACACAACAATGCAGCTGCCTCCTATGGACCATATTAAGCCATTTTACCTCTGTCAACTTATGTGAAATTCTATCATACTTCCTAATCCCGAAAATAAATCGCAGAAAGGCGTTCTGAACCCTCTGTATGCGCTGCTCATCGACCCTAAGTAAAGACGGCCCATACACCACATCTCCAAAATTAAATTTTGATAAAATCAGCGCATTACAAAGTAGAGTCTTAGTGTTGACAGTGAGAAGATGGCGAGAGGGGTACAGAGCTTTTAGTTTACCAAACGCACCCTGAAGCATACTTGACACGTGACTCCGGAATCTCAAATCCGAATCCATCACCAACCCTAAATTACGTGCTTCAGATACAATGGGGAGCGTTGATCCGTTGACCGTTACCCTGACATCTCCACCATAACGCAAAATATCCATTTTTCGGCCAAATATCATAACTTTTGATTTATTCGGATTGATTACTAAACTGTGATGGTTGGCGGCAGACACCAGATCCGACAATTCTATATTCAATAAATTCAGATAATGTTGTTGTTCTTGAGGTTTATATGATATATACACCTGAGTATCGTCTGCGTAAAAATGAACTTTGCAGTACTTAAAAATATTACTTAAAGGTGCTGTGTAAATTGAGAACAGGGTTGGGGAGAGCACAGAACCCTGCGCCACACCCGACCCAAGAAGGCGTACATTAGATTGATGGTTAGACAGCTGCACGTATTGTTGACGACCACTTAAGAAATTCTCAAAGAATGCAACTGCTGAATCTTCCAGCCCATAGTGCTTTAAAATAGTTAGTAAGAGGTTGTGATTTACTGTATCAAATGCCTTCGTGTAATCCAATAGAACAAGTATAGTCATGTACCCTCTATCTGTTGCACCCATTATGTCATCGATTACACACGTTAAAGCAGTCGTACAACTGTGACCATGTCTAAATCCAGACTGAACCGAAGGAAGGATGTTATTAATTTCCAGGTGATGCTGCAGTTGAACATTAATAATTTTTTCCATGATTTTTGACATTGCCGTTAGTATACTTATTGGACGAAGGTCAGAAACGAGGATCGGATTAGCAACTTTTGGAATCGGGCGCACGACTGCTACTTTCCACAAAGAAGGAAATACACTATTTTGAATACAAAAATTAACAAGATGTGTGACATAAGGCAGTAGAAATGGCATACAGTATTCTAATGTTTTAACCGATACTCCATCGGTACCAATTGCATTAGATTTAATTGATTTCAAAATCTTCAGAACATCGCTTTCAGATACTGTAGAAAATCTGAGAGGGATTACAACACGTTCATTTAAGTTGGAATACATATTATTATCAACGGTGGTATTAGTGCTGGGAAGCGAATCAATAAAGAAATCGTTAATAATAGAAGCATCTTGAAAGTGGTTAGGAAGCGATCTATGTTTGGACTTAATTAAATTCGTGGATTTCAAAGTATGCCAGGTCTTAGCACCGTTACCCCAATCCAAAAAATTTTGTAAATATTTTTGTTTACAATTGCGATGCATATTTGTAATCAAGTTACGCGCCGTTTTATATAGCTGCCAATGCGCGGGGTCTCGTGAGCGCTTAAAAGATTGAAGCAGTTTATCTCGATTTTGCATTGCTGCTCTTAGTTCAGCAGATATCCAGGGGGCCCCTGGCTTAGTAATTCGAGCTTTCTTTAGCGGCGCGTGCAGATCCAATAGCACTAGTATATTTTCAGTTAGAAATCTAACTTTTTCATCTATAGTCTGTATCTCGTATAGAATTCGCCAGGGCAATGGTTGTAAGTGCTCATAAAACATTAACTCGCTAAAACCAACGTTGTTCCGATATGTCTTGAAAAGGGGTACGACCCTCTCCTGTGGTGTATGTAGCTCAACAAAGACCAGAGAATGATCCGACAGATCATTATCCAACACCCCACTATCAGACACTAATTCATCGTTAGAGAACAGAATAACATCAAGCAAAGTGGCAGTTTTCGGGGTGACTCGTGTTGGCTCTTTAATTAGCCGCTGCAGTCCAAACACCTCCAGAGTATTAATTAATTCAGAAACAGCTGCCGTGTCAGATTTGAGCATATCTATGTTAAAGTCCCCAACGCATAAGACATCGTCAGCCAATAAAGTAACTTGTGCCAATACTTCTTCAAAGGAAGCTATAAAGTCTCCAGCAGCTATGTTCGGGGGCTTATAAATAACACCACACCATAACGATAATTTCTTCAGGGAAACTTTTATCCATAATTGTTCCAAGGCACCCTCCACATCCATAACCCTACAAACCACGTTAGACCGTACATACCAGCAAACGCCTCCACCACGTCCATGTCTATCATGTCGATATAGATTATTACCTTCTATTGCAAGATCATAATCCGGAACACTCGGATCCAACCAAGTTTCCGTAATAGCAAACATATCAAAGTTGTGCTCAATAAGTAGCAAGCTTACTTGATCAATTTTAGGCTGCAGTGAGCGAACGTTAAGGTGAGCTATCTTAAATTTACTCGTAATCATAATTGCCATCCAATTCTGCTCATTCTCCAAAAGAAATATCTCAACATTGAATTTAGTCTCGACCAAATCGCACCTTTTGTAAAAAAACACTCTCTTCCTTACGAAATTTGGGTACGAATTTGAAAATGCAGTTCATACTTTCTCATATCCAGCAATTATCTAATTCTGCTTTACGGATTTACTTCAGATACTCTCCATAAATGCCCTGGCTGCTAATAAATTGTGACGCCCTAAGTAGTTGAATCTAAATCCACAAGAAAAAGATACCCAACATATCGAGGACAGAGGCGACCAAATTAGAAAAGTCTAGTTTCCTTGTTCGATGATATTTGCGAATATAATTTGGTCATAGAATGGATAATTGTTTAACAAGATGATAATTTTTCTTTAATACTGCTTCCAGATTGAAAATTGGTGCCAGAAAGTTCTGCCACTTTTCTGTTTATCTTGGTCAATTTCATCATAAAGCTACTATGTTTCTGAAACGATTAATTTAGTAATATATTCCTGGTTCAGGTGCAAAGCGTTCAAAATATTTATTACTTGGGCAAAATTTGGTGATATACTACTTCTACTGTGAGTCATTTTTTTCAATCCCCTGAAGTACTTTACTTCATAAATAACTTGGTTACTCATGGTGCCAAGAGATGAGTTGACCGTGATGCAAGAAACACTACAGTATGAAGACCATGTTATTCATGATCGTAGAAACCTTTGGCAATGTAATCATGTTTCTAGATAATCTGAAAATGTCTGAGCTACAATGACTTTGCGCGGGATGTGAGAAAGTGTATTGATTAATGGGATGACTAAGATACACTTAATTTAATGATAATGAACATTAATCATGAAAAGTTTCAGTTTCGCGGAAAGATAAAAAATTTTTAAACCCAAGAAGGGAGAGAACTTGCCCATTATGGCACTGCAACTGAAACGAACGATCCCCTCAAAATAAGGGAAATAAAGATGGGGGAGAAGTAAACAGATAAAGATCGAGGTCGATGACACGTCTCGTTTTTTATACGGCTTTTCGACGATAGCGTAATTAATAATTTGAAATACGGTGTCATTAGCAGCTGATGGGCCATGTGCTTTCGAACACCCCTTCGTATGGCTGGAACTGCACCGCCGAGGGTGCAGGTAGTCGTTATTAAGATTGATCGCTTGGGTATTTTGTGCGGTAATGCTCCCACTGAACGTGATGTTCCCAGTTTTCCTAGTGAAAAATGAGTTTTGCTCGACTTTCGAATATCATCCCGAGAAGACCAATATCATAGAAATCCATGGGATTATAGTGTGGTTTTATATATATTGGGTATCAATATCCCATCAAAATGATGAGTCAGATTTTAAATTTATTGAATAAATCGTTGATGTAGAAACAAATTTTAAAACTCATCTTTGATTAAGCAATTAAATGCTTGAATATTTTCTTCTGAGTAATTAATGTATTCAGTGTAATTCCAGAAGTGTCTACTAGATAGCCAAGAAACTAGATTTTGCACCACTTTTACTTCAAAACTTGGAGCAAATCTGATGTCCATTAATTTTCATCACCTAATGCACCAAACAGCAGAACTGTTCCTAGTTGCTGTTGTTAATGATAGCGATGTAAGCGACATCTAACGGTAGAAAAGAGAAACTATTACACTGTTAAGTTAGATATAAGACGAAATAAGAAACTTGGTAAAAACGAATCGTTGTATGTCTTTTAAACAAGTCGTAATAAAACTTCAGTAGTTTTTTGCTCCCTTGAAGTCGAATCTATTGTGATTTCTCAGTAGGTGTACGCAAAGGTTGCAGTTTCATGCTCGAAACGTCTGAGAAATTAATACAAAACGGTGCAACTAGGTGTGGCGAAATAACCAGAAGATTTGCAATTAGGATAGCAACCAAATAGCATAAATTAAATTGAGAAGAGTGATCATGAGGCAAAGGCTTTAACTCGGAGTTACGAAGTTTGCAGAAAAGTTAAAGCAAATTACCTGAACGATGTTGGAAGTCGTTTCCTATCTCTGAAGAGACTATCTTATTGTTAGACCAAATACAAAAATTATTTCCTAAGCATGAAAACACTACGTGGACTACGCCAGTAAACATTTCTGTATTTACCTACAGATTTACTTCTGATAAAAATAATTACACCCAGTAGACAAATACTCCTATCGAATGGCACGTCTTCTATGATGATATTCTTAGGCAACATACACAGGAAAGCACAAAAACTAGCCAATGTGCTACAACGTGGCATGTCTAACTTCGGAGCGTTAAGCTACTCCAACATAGAGCGATGCGGTTGTCTTTGTGATTCTGTATTTAGTGAACTGGAATACTATTAAATTCAATCCATCCACGGCTAAAATAGCACATCGACATCAAAACCAACCCAAACTCAAATAACCTAAGGTATACATGAGCTCTATATCCACTCCAATCCACAATCAAACCAAATTCAACCATACCACATCCAAATAGCACCAACCCAAACCATCTGTTAACTGATAATGATCTAAATCAAATCAATTTCGTCAACAAAAAAACAGGACCGCTCCATTTTTAAAGAAACCCAATTCATCAATCCCATACTAGCTCTATTCTAAATGGCGTAGTTCAAACTCATCTGATTGACAAACAAACCAAACCTAACCCCTGCATACTCAAATTAGTACATCAACATGGATTTCAAAGACAATCCAAACCCAACCCAAGTCTGACCAACATATTGTTATCGAAATCATTGAAAATTCAAACCATCTATACCAAACCTAACATACCCATATCCTAGCCAGTTCCAATCTAAACTACGCAAAAGAAAGATAACACATCTGATCCACAACCAAAGCAATCCATCACAAATTGTGAACCCAGCACATGCATACTCGTTTGAATTCACAATCAAATCAAATCTAGCCATACTAACTATCTGATCGACAAAAGAAACGAAACCCAATTCATTTACACCCAAACTAGGTCAAAGTCAAAGCAGCACATCGACATTAAAACCACACTCAAGTCAAATCCAATTCACCAACAGCCAAACGAGTCCTAACAGTATCTCTTTTGATGATTTTGTGCAAACACATCAATTAATTTTTCTTGGTCGAAACTGTTATTTATAGTAGTCGTTGCATTCACAAACATAACGAGCTCTCTGGGATGATGAAATGTGCTTCCAAATGATGCTGATCGAGTAATAGACTGCACTGATTCTGTGTCAATGTTGAACGCTTGATAGCATCGGCATCGTTAAAAAAATCGAGGAGAAGAAAAATATTAGAATGTAAAGTTGAAAGTAGAACAAGACTGCTAGAGAACTAGAAAACGATTATTGTGTTGTTATTTGAGTAATAGAACATTCCTTCTTCTCTTTTCTTCTTCTTAAATTAGGTCTTTTTCCTGTGCCTCATTATGGTCTATCTTGCATGTTGTTTTATTTTGTGTTGTAATTTTCGAGGCAGTAAGGTACTGTAATTTCAGTACCAAATATATGAAAGGAGGTAAAAAATTGTTATAACTATATAAGTATAACACTACTAAGTATGGTCAACTATGGAGCAAGGTATTTGTTAACTGGTACTACTACTACAACTGCATACTAACGTTTGATTGGTATTGACGAAAAGAGAGAAAATTAAATTGGATGCTATGGAAAGGAAATATCTAAGAAGTGTAAAGGGAGTTACGATGAACGATAAGATTAGGAACAATAACATACACAAAGAAGTACATATCGAGGCTTTAGGAAATTTTTTAAAAGAAATTTCTAGAGATAGTTAATGTAGTGGAGTCATTTACACAGAATTAAAGATACAAGGCAAGTCAAACATATATGACTGGCTAGAAAGCAACGAAGTAGACAGAGAGGAAAACCACGTCAAACTTAGAGCAAGGCATTAAACGACATAATAATTAAAAGAGGCAGAACTTTACAAGAAGTAAAAAATCCGTCGAATACTAGAATATCGATAAGTACTGATCAATGTACAGGGTGTCCCAATTTCGATGTCCGCATAGGCTATCTCCAAAACTAAAAGAGATAGAAAAAAAGTAGCTTACATGTCATGATCTCGTTTTTCGAGAAAATGCTAATGCCGAAAACTCCGAACAGCTATCGTCTTTTGTTTTCGCCCTATCGACAAAAACTGAAAATTTTGCGAAAACGACATTCGCAAATATCTCACTTATTATCAAAGATGGAGTATTATAAGTAAAACATTGTATGGGCTACTTTTTACGAAGAATTCAGTGGCATAGGTAGAATATTTTTCCCATCTTTTATTTTCGAAATTTTAGACGTAACTTTATTTTTTTAAATGGAAACTATAGTTGGCTATGACTTAAAATAATTTGTTATTTTCTTCTGATAACAAATATATATAGTTTGTAGGGTATATTTCTTATGGTTATTGAATAATTAACAAAAATTCATTTTGTTCTGTCTAAAACTAATGTATGTATTTAAAAGTTAATGTTGCTATAGTGATAACCATACATACTATGATGGAACATAATGTATCAAATAATTGCCAAAGTTTGTATTTAAAAATTCGATAACAACTCTGGCATTATGTGCTGGTACGATGCACCAGCATGTTAAGTGTCAAAGTATAACAAAACTGAATAAAACTTTACAATGAATTTCGAAAATTATGAAAAATGTAACATGATGGAATGCTATATGTTATCAGATAAGAATGCGACGTTAGCCGCGGAATTTTATTTCACAAGATATCCAGAAAGAAGACAACCGCACGTAAGAACCTTCAGCCGGTTAGCAGAAAATTTAATAGATATTTGGTCCTTCCCCAAACCACATACAAAAACATACCAAAATGACCTGCAAGAGAAATTGCAACAAGACGTCTGACCCAAAAGCCGTTGCTCCCGAATATGAAAGAAAAATAAGTATAAACCATACAAAGCGGGGCTAACTCCTTATTTACGTGCCGGAGATGTCAATCGAAGATTAGAATTTTGTAGATGATATTTAGAAAAATTAAATAGTCTGCTGTTTGTTCAAAATGTTATCTGGACCGAAGAAGTCTCTGAGTGTTCAAAGAAGCTTGGGGTTCAATGTATGGTGTGCCCTTTTAGATAATAGAATTTTGCCATATAGTATCTACCATAAAAACTTAAACTCAGAGAAATACCTCAATATATTAAGGCAGCACTTGAGCCTTTGGTCGACAATTTGGCACTAAATATGTCTCAAATGATATATTTTCAATATGACGGAGCACCAGCACATAATGCCAGAGTTGTTAGTGAATTTTTAAATACTACTACAAACTCCTTGCTACAAACTTTGACAATAATTGGAAACAATGCTTTCCCTCATGGTATGGTTATCACCATAACAACATTAAGTTTTAAATACATACAATAGTTTTAGAAAGAACAAAAAAAATTGATACATTATATTCCATCATAGTATGTATGGTTATCACCATAGCAACATTAACTTTTAAATACATACATTAGTTTTAGATAGAACAAAATGAATTTTTGTTAATTATTCAATAACTATAAGAAATATACCCCACAAACTATATATATTTGTTATCAGAAGAAAATAACAAATTATTTTAAGTCATAGCCAACTATGGTTTCCATTTAAAAAAATAAAGTTACGTCTAAAATCTCGAAAATAAAAGATGGGAAAAAAATTCTACCTACGCCACTGAATTCTTCGTAAAAAGTTGCCCATATAATGTTTTATTTATAATACTCCATCTTTGATAATAAGTGAGATATTCGCGACTGTCGTTTTCGCAAAATTTTCAGTTTTTGCCGATAGGGCGAAAACAAAAGACGATAGCTTTTCGGAGTTTTCGGCATTAGCATTTTCTGAAAAAACGAGTTCATGACATGTAAGCTACTTTTTTTCTATCTCTTTTAGTTTCGGAGTTAGCCTATGCGGACATCGAAATTGGGACACCCTGTATATCTACATAGATTTTTCGAATCACTTCAAGTTTTTGGCAAAGACGTAGGCCAAAAGAAATAGCCATAGCATTTAGCAATAGGAATATAAATTTTGAGAAGGTGACAAGTGACAAAGGTTTAAAAATTGAATTTAATCAAACATGCAAGACTTTAATGTTGTCGAAGAGGAGAGCTTTCCTTCCAGCACATCAGTGGTATTTCCGAGCATCTTAACGTGGTTCGTTTTTCTTCTTTCGCAATTTTTGCCAATCTGTTCTCGGTCATTCTGTCAACATGATCTTTCCAACCACTTTTTCGCTTTCTGCTCCATCTAACAATGTCACGATGTTTTGAGGTGATACCGTTTTGAGGTTTATCAATCGAGTCCACTCTCTTTCTTGTGAGACATTATCACAAACATCTTGACAGACATATATAATTAGGCTCCTTCTTTGCTTGTGAATCATCTGCTTTAAGAATATCTAGCAGCGACTTGCATTTTTATGGACAGTCCATAAAAAAAATTAAATTGTTCAAAGCTTCCCAATAAGTTTAAAAGAATGAATTGAAATAAAGAAATAAATTTTAGCCAAACCATTGCCCATTTGTTCAGAATTCGTTTTTATTACATAGCTACAAATTTTTTTCTTTTTTTTTATTGGCAGCGTGGACTTGGTGATTTATGATCTAGGAGACCGTGCCGACACGTACACTAAGCGCCCTGCGATGCGAGTAACTAACACATACCAGGGGAAATTTAAATTTTGAAATGGACATGTAACGAAACAAAAAAACCACGAACGAACACCCTTTTTCGAGCTTAACTAACAATAAGAGAAATTAATTTAATTCGTTGGAACTTTGTGCAACTGTAAATTGAGAATAATTAAAAACCGGGTGTTTTGCGGTCGAATTAAATAATTGAAAGGCAATCAGCGGCGGATACAGACGTTTCGGAAAAAGCCGAGTGCCACAACCGCCACGGTCCTGAATTATTTATTTCGAAATGGACAATTGTAATCTGTTCAGCATCGGAATTGTTCGGTCCAGCGTTCTCGCATAATATGAAAATGCACAAAAGATCGAAACAAATTTGAACGCACCAAATTTTGCAACGCACCGAAAGCGGCAGGTATTGTCTAAATATATGTATATTGTTGAACTATATAACATATTGTCGTTTTGAAAAATCACTTTCAGTTCTTGAGAAATAAATTTTTGAAATGAACGACAAGAAGAAGAAAACAAATTTTGTTCTGAACCCGTAGTACATAAAATAAATAAGAGTAATGCTAACAATACATTTATATATATATATATATATATAGGCAGGTATGGATAGGGGGAATATCGATAAGTTGATATACAGTGTGTTAATTAATTATCGTACCCGATGTCATCATTGCAAGTATGCAACCAGTATCACAGTACTGGTATTGCAATACGGGATTTGCGTATTCAGATATATTCAGTGCGATATTGGTTGCATACTTGCAATGACGATGTCGGGTACGATAATTAATTAACACACTGTAGGTGTTCATTGCTAGGGTTACGGGGGTTCCTAATTTGGGTGATGGATCGCAGTGCAGATCTTCCACGTGGTAGGACAGGAAATCACCAATACGGAAACTTTGCCAATGCAGGATAAGCACAAAAGCAAAGTAACAGCTGCAGAAATGATGTACCGGGTGGTACAGGATCCGTATAGATAATAAGAGGCTCCCAAAAAGATCTACTGCTTCTAAAAAACTAAATACTGCTTTCTGAAAACTAGATATTGCTCTGGAAGATTAAATACTGCTTTCTGAAGACTAGATACTGCCGATAGGTCTAAATACAGCATCTGGAACACTAAATACTGCTTTCTAAAGACTAAAATTGTTTTGTGGAAACTAAATACTGCTTTCTGAAGACTAGATACTGCTGACAGGTCTAAGTACTGCAAAAGAAAGATAAGATATTGTTGGAGAAAACATACATAACGTTGGCAGAAGCCTAGATACTGCTTCTAGAAGACTAAATACTGCTTTCTGAAGACTAGATACTTCCGACAGGTCTAAATACAGCGTCTGGAACACTAAATACTGCCTTCTAAAGACTAAAATTGCTTTGTGGAGACTAAATACTGCTTTCTGAAGACTAGATACTTCCGACAGGTCTAAATACAGCGTCTGGAACACTAAATACTGCCTTCTAAATACTAAAATTGCTTTGTGGAGACTAAATACTGCTAACAGGTCTAAATACTGCAAAAGAAATATAAAATATTTTGTAGAAAACATACATAACTTTGGCAGAAGACTAGATACTGCTTCTAGAAGACTAAATATTGCTTAAGTGGATGTAGTTTTAAGATGTTCTTAATGTTGTTAGTTGACTAGCGGTAATGTTACATGTAATTTTTATTATTTTATTTTTTATGTATTATACGCTTTTTTTTGACTTGAGCAAATACTGTTGTATGACGTCGCCAATAAAGATTTATTATTATTATTAAGTTGACATATCTTATCAGTTTTCTTATTAATTTCATTTTGATTCAAATATCGTAATAATTAATAATGTGGCAATATAGGGTATCACTTCAGAAATGCACCAGAAATTATAACCATAATGGCCGGATAGATATGCTGGATAACCGGCTATCCGGCCGAAGGGGATGCCGAATTTTTCGTAAAACTATCCGTTCCATCACTACTCTAAATATATATGTGTATGTTACTCGCAATACCCGAATTCGGACATTGTCCGACATTTTTACCTACAACGCGTTGTGGGTAAGCTTAAATGATTACAACGCGTTCTGAGCTATTTCTTTGCTCATTGAGTAGCGGAAATACTCACAACGCGTTGGAAGTATTTAGATTTACTCAATAGCCGAAATTAATTAACCGAAATTAAAATTTTGCACATTGTGGACACCAAAAAGTGCCTAGAACGCGTTGTGAGTATTTAGCGTTTACTCAAAACACGTAGTGGACACCAAAAAGTATCCACAACGCGATGTGAGTATTTCACGGTTGCTCACAACACGTTGTGGCTATTCAATGTTTACTCAATTTGTAAATCATCGTAGGTAAAGTGGTCTCTCTAACCGAGATACAACAAAAGTTTATTAAGATAAAATGGTCTCTTATTGAATTATAGTGATATGCCAAATTTTTATTTCTGCAAGAAAAGAAAATTTTAAATGTTCTGGTTAGGCTACTCCTTGAAGAGTTAGCTCCACAAGAAAAAATAAGAAGATTACAAAGAAAAGTTTCTTCGCTGCAAAAGCTTCTACAGAAAATATTTTAGTAAATCTTATTATTAATGAAATGGCTACGAAAAACAAGAATTTTTGATGAAAATTCAGATTGAGATTTTATGAAGGAGTGAACCTTAGAAGTAATCATGATAGTGAGCACATTTCATTGGCAAAGAAAGCTTTGATTTTTATAGAACGGCGGCTGGAAAGTACCAGCTGATTATTAAGCCTGAGAGACGCAGAAAGTGTCAATTTATTAAAAACATTCATCAATTGGAACAATTATTAATTTTTCGAACAGTTTGGGTTCAGTAATCTAGAACAAGGAAGTATATTTATTAACAATAATAAGTTAAAAAAAAAAACAATTTATATGTCCATACTATACATATAGATAATAAGACAATAATAAGATAATAATATTGTGGAACTAAGGCCCACTTTTACCACCTCTAGTTAAAGTGGTTGTTAACTTTAACTAATGGTTAGCGCAAAAATCGGCTTTTACTACCATATTTACCTTGTTGATAGCGCTAACTAATAGTTATTTTCGGTCTATCCGTAACTATCGGATTGGGGGTAGGGTTAAATATTTACCTCATTGATAAACTTGGTTGAAGGTATTTTTAACTAGATGGCGTAACATAAATCTAACCGAAAATCATAATAAACGCTTAAGTTCGCTCCATAATAGTAATTAAAACGGTGCTATTGTCGTGTTATAACAGCGTTACACAGCGATAGAATAAAAAATCATGGATTTCGAAAGATTTGAAATTGATGAGCAAGAAATCTTGGAGAAAATTAATTATCTATTTCCCATTCGGGGTGGACGCGTAATCGATTATCAAAGGAATGTGTGTTTTCACCACATTTTAGCACAAATTGATAATGACATCAAACCACGAACGAGGAAGTATATGTATAGCACCTAGCTTTTATCAGTAGAAGAATTAATAATTAATTTTTTTTTAGAAATTCTGCAATCCCTGTTTCAAATAGATTGTTGCTTACTTTAAGATTTTTTTTTTAGTCACCAACAGTCATTAATATTCCCCTAGATTTTTATGTTAACTACTAGATAGCCTATCCATTAGTTAGATCGAAATGGTAAAAGTCGTTTCGCAGTTAACTAATAGATAAACGTTATCCGATAGTTAGACTAACGACCAGTTTAACTAGAGGTGGTAAAAGCGGGCCTAAATAACATAATATTTAACATTTATTATCACAAATTTTTACCTTATCGTTTATAGTTAATGAAAATTCCTTGTTATTTTTTCATCTCCCTCCATTTCTTCTTGTATTGCTTACAGTTGAGTGTGTTGTAATATGTAAAGCACGGTCGTGTTATGAATTTAAACATTATATCGGTTTGCAGACGGCGTATTAACGCCACCTGAACAAAAGGCCGCAGTAAGAGTAGTATATACGTAGCGTGTATAAACGAATTGATTGGGGGGCCGTGTGGGGCCGTGTGGGGCGCTTTGGTATTCCCTGCGACGACGACGACTTGCCGCGATACGGTCGATCTTGGAAACGTTTATACTTTGTAAATAAACTGGCGATATGCTTGCGGAATAACAAATATCATCGGGGCCATGGGAATCGTGGGCGTGAGACACTTAAAACGATTCAAAATCTACTAAATCAAAAAATACGAATCATAGTTAATTTTGTGTTGAATGAGTAGAACACCTGTACGAGTGATCATTAAGTCAAGTAGAAGCCATCAAAGAAAAATAAATCGATATTCGCCTAACTCGTTTTCCCACAGCCGTTTTAACGGGGCGAACTTTACCATTGCATGCACAGGAGGATATAGTTACAAAGTAGGATAAAATCCACAGGGGGATACGGTAACGGCAATTCAATACCTACAACCTCCTGTTTTACGGTGTGCACATATACAAGTCTTGTTTGGTTTCGTTAAGATTTTGCGCTCGACTTTTTTTCGGGGAGTTTTAATGAAGGTCGCACAGTTTAAAGGCTTTCTTTGGGGTTACTCATAATTACAAAAATTTCATTCAACACAATATTATCAAAAACATCTTGTTAATTTCAAAATCATTTGTCCACAATAAAGGTTAATGATATGTAATTATTCTAGAATTCTTTTTCTGTTCAGTATTTGGTTTTTTCTTCCTATACCCATATGTGCCATAGACCTCACCGCAAATGACAATGGTCGTGAGATATTAGAAATCAAAGAAATACAACATACAATTGAAGAGGTGAATACAGAAGAAAACAGCCAGGTTTACCACAATGTCATAGATGCCAAAAAATTTATTTCTCAAGAACTGAAAGTGATTTTTCAAACGGCTTGTTGTCGAAATATCATATCAACTTGAAGCTAAATAAAGGTTATGGGAGACTAGCTGAATTATACACCTCGTTAATTTACCGAATGGTAATGTACGCCTATGAGATATGGGAAAATGCGGCAGAATCAAATCGGAAAAAGTTGTGTGCACTACAAAATAAGGTCCTTAGAACAGCTGTGGAGGCCGAATGGTTTATCACAAACAAGCAATTACACATCGAATTGGGCATTAAAACGATTCAAGAGTGTATTTCAACAAAAACGAAAAAGTTCCACGAACGACTACACATGTATGAATAACAAAACTCTACAATTTGATCAGAAGAAGTTTTTCCTCTAAGCCAACCCAACTCGCAAGGTGCTTAGGAGAGCAGACGACTCCTCATGTTGTATATTATATTGTCTAAATTGTTAAATAATAAAAATGCCATGTATAGCTCTAGAGCTGGGCTGGGAAATAAATTAAAAAAAATGGTTTTAAATCTTAAAACAAAAAAATATAAAAAACTTGTACCGTTCAATATACATTTTAAACTATAGTATTGTATTTTTATTCTCTTTTTCTTATTTTCCACAGAATCCAGAAAATCAATTGAAGGAAAACGTAATGTTATTATTGAAGTTTATACCCTATAATGTTTAATTTACTATCCTCAACGCCTCCCAATTTAAATATTTACATCTTTCCTTTTAAACTTTTAATTTTAAAAAATAAAGTCCCTAGATTTACAAAGTACCGCGGTTTGACGCCATTTTGGCTCGAAAGTCAAGCGGGAAATTTAAAACTATATCGTTCTATTGATAACATTACGTCAAATTTCCTTTCTTTTTTTCTCGTGGTACTCTAAAGAGTCGAAAGTGCTATTTTTGCAACTCCAAAGGCAACAAGACGGCTATATTTTTGTAAATAAGTGGTGACATGCAGTGATAAGCTGTCAAACCGCCATTTTGGCTCGAAAACAGGCGTCATGAACCGCGGTACTTTGTAAATCTAGGGACTTTATTAAAAAATATAACACAGCGCCATCCATTGTTGATCAGGCAAAACCCATCCTTCTAGTTTCGCTACACACCACCAGATGGCGCCAATCTTTAAATTTTCGCGCACTGTGACGTCACTTCCTGCGCATGCGTAGGGGCAGGAAGATCAGGTGGACTTCCTGTTTGAAATTATATTTGAATACAATGTGGTTCGATGATCATTTATAGGCAGCATTATTATAATTTTGCAAAAACAAAAAGAAAGTTCATAAATGTTGGATTAGGCCGACTCTTTTAGAAAGAAATACACATATCGTACCAGCACATAATGCCAGAGTTGTTATCGAATTTTTAAATACAAGCTTGGGCAATTATTTGATACATTATGTTCCATCATAGTATGTATGGTTATCACCATAGCAACATTAACTTTTAAATACATACATTAGATTTAGATGGAACAAAATGAATTTTTGTTAATTATTCAATAACTAAAAGAAATATACCCCACAAACTATATATATTTGTTATCAGAAGAAAATACCAAATTATTTTAAGTCATAGCCAACTATGGTTTCCATTTAAAAAAATAAAGTTACGTCTAAAATCTCGAAAATAAAGGATGGGAAAAAAATTCTACCTACTCCACTGAATTCTTCGTAAAAAGTTGCCCATATAATGTTTTATTTATAATACTCCATCTTTGATAATAAGTGAGATATTCGCGATTGTCGTTTTTGCAAAATTTTCAGTTTTTGCCGATAGGGTGAAAACAAAAGACGATAGCTGTTCGAAGTTTTCGGCATTAGCATTTTCTCAAAAAACGAGATCATGACATGTAAGCTAATTTTTTTCTATCTCTTTTAGTTTCGGAGATGGTCTACGTGGACATCGAAATTGGGACACCTGTACATCCAGAATCTTTGAGATACATATTCCAGGAACAAGCAACATAAACACAACGTTCTTTTGTGTTCCTTTCGATGTGGACGTAGCTTAATGCCAACGTCTTGGTTGCTTCGTTTTAATTATTTATTGGACAAATCATTCTTTTGCAGGAAGTGTTAAACATTAAAATTCGATTACTCGATTTGAAATGTTTCGAGAAAACGAGTAATTTTTTTATTGAAAGGTTGAGTTTTAAAACCGCTTCGTCCCATCGTTTTTACGTTTTTTGTTTATTCACCTCCACTATTCCTTCACCACACAATAAATTAAAGAGGGGGTGTTTTGATGTTGATTGGCCAACACGCAGTTTAGTTGAAATGCGGATATTTAAGGGTGATAAAGTAGTTGCGAAAATTAAAACCTTACGCGAATTAAGTGAAAAATGCATGTTGTATTTGTGCTAAGTGTTTGGTGATGTTAGTGATGTTGGGATCATCGGATTGCTATTTTATGGATGTTAAAAGGTATCGTATTAATTCACTTTTTTTTTTGTTACAATAAATTAATTCTTTTCTTTCCAGCTGAACTTCGAAGTAAAAATCCAAGGGAAACAACATCCATTCGGTGAGTCGTTTATAATTACATTAATTTTTAGTTTTTACCGAAACATTTCTGGGTAATTCGCGATGTGAACGGTGTAATGTATCCAGATAAAAACCGTTTGAACAAATTTTTACATTTTATTCTTGAAAAATTATAAAACTTTAACATTACCAAACATGAAATAATTTGAAATTGATTATAAACCACTCCAAATAATACTGGTGTAATCTTACTAAGGACTTTTCAAAATTTATATTTCATATCTATAACAATCAAACATACAGAGCTGGATTTAAAAAATCATAACAACGATGTTTATGGAAAATACGAAATTATTTATGTCCCATTAATGGGACATAAACATTAATATCTCAGATTTTTTAAATTTACATTTTTCTTTTTATAACAATCAAACATGCAGAGTTGCCTTAAAGAAATCATTACAACGATATGTTTAGGAAATAACTAATTATTTATTGTGCACTAAATTCTCATTAAATTTCCTTCAAACTACTTTCTATTTCATAACGATATCTCAATTAGTTTTTGAGATACGTAAAGATTAATTACCCTAACATTAACGTTTAAAGTTGGGTATGGTTACAATCAAAAAATCATAACTTAGAAATTTGAAGATTTGAAAAATGATCTTCAAAATATTAAATACTAAATAAATTTGCTTCAAATTGCTTTTTATTTCATGATGATATCTCAATTCGTTCTTGAGATACAAATTTTGTAAATTTATGTTTCATGATTATAACAATGCAGTGTTGCATTTAAAAAATCATAATAACGTTGTTTATGGAAAATAAGAAATTATTTGTGGCACATTAAATCTACATTAAATTTGCTTTAAATTGCTTTTTATTTCATGATGATATCTCAATTCGTTCTTGAGATACAAATTTTTAAAATTTATGTTTCATGATTATAACAATGCAGTGTTGCATTTAAAAAATCATAATAACGATGTTTATGGAAAATAAGAAATTATTTGTGGCACATTAAATCTACATTAAATTTGCTTTAAAATGTACTTTATTTTATAACGATATCTCAATTCGTTCTTGAGATACGATTTATTAAAAAAATCTTTCTTCCTCTTTGTTCGGTTAGTAAAGAATAAATTTAAAAAAATTATATCTCAAGAAGTAGATGAGAAATAGAGATGAAATATAAAGCATTTTATAACAAATTTAATCCTGCCATAATGCTCGAAATCTAATTCATTCATTCCTAAATGTATATCTCGATGTTTCGATTTTTTAAATAAGCCACTCTATTTTGATTGAGGATGAATTGATATTGATATAACTTCAAAGCATCGTATCTCAAGAACCAATTGAGATATTATAATGAAATAAAAACCATTTTGGAGAGAATTTAATTGTGATTCAACACACAAAATATAATTTCTTCATTCTTATAAATCCCGATGCTACGATTTTTTAAATAAACCACACTGTTTTGATTGAGGTTGAATTGATATTGATACAACTTCAAAGCATCGTATCTCAAGAACAAATTGAGATATAGCAATGAAATAAAAACCATTTTGGAGCAAATTTAATTGTGATTCAACATACAAAATATAATTTCTTCGTTCCTATAAATCCCGATGCTACGATTTTTTAAATCAACACTATTTTGATTGAGGTTGAATTGATATTGATACACCTTCAAAGCACCGTATCTCAAGAACCAATTGAGATATTGCAATGAAATAAAAACCATTTTAGAGCAAATTTAATGTAATTCAACACACAAAATCTTCATTTCCATAAATTCCGATGCTACGATTTTTTAAACCAGCGACACTGTTTTGATTTAGGTTGAATTAATATTGATGCAACTTCAAACCATCGTATCTTAAGAACCAATTGAGATATAGCAATGAAATAAAAGCCATTTTGGAGCAAATTTAATTATGATTCAACATACCAAACATAATTTCTTCATTCCTATAAATCCCGATGTTACGATTTTTTAAATCAACACTATTTTGATTGAGGTTGAATTGATATTGATACAACTTCAAAGCACCGTATCTCAAGAACCAATTGAGATATAGCAATGAAATAAAAACCATTTTAGAGNCCAAATAATACTGGTGTAATCTTACTAAGGACTTTTCAAAATTTATATTTCATATCTATAACAATCAAACATACAGAGCTGGATTTAAAAAATCATAACAACGATGTTTATGAAAAATAAGAAATTATTTATGTCCCATTAATGGGACATAAACATTAATATCTCAGATTTTTTAAATTCACATTTTTCTTTTTATAACAATCAAACATGCAGAGTTGCCTTAAAGAAATCATTACAACGATATGTTTAGGAAATAACAAATTATTTATTGTGCATTAAATTCACATTAAATTTACTTCAAACTGCTTTCTATTTCATAACGATATCTCAATTAGTTTTTGAGATACGTAAAAATTAATTACCCTAACATTAACGTATAAAGTTGGGTATGGTTACAATCAAAAAATCATAACTTACAAATTTGAAGATTTGAAGAAATGATCTTCAAAATATTAAATGCTAAATAAATTTGGTTTAAATTGCTTTTTATTTCATGATGATATCTCAATTCGTTCTTGAGATACGATTTATTAAAAAAATCTTTCTTCCTCTTTGTTCGGTTAGTAAAGAATAAACTTAAAAAAAATATATCTCAAGAAGTAGATGAGAAATAGAGATGAAATATAAAGCATTTTATAACAAATTTAATCCTGCCATAATGCTCGAAATCTAATTCCTTCATTCCTAAATGTATATCTCGATGTTTCGATTTTTTAAATAAGCCACTCTATTTTGATTGAGGATGAATTGATATTGATATAACTTCAAAGCATCGTATCTCAAGAACCAATTGAGATATTATAATGAAATAAAAATCATTTTGGAGAGAATTTAGTTGTGATTCAACACACAAAATATAATTTCTTCATTCCTATAAATCCGGATGCTACGATTTTTTAAATAAACCACACTATTTTGATTGAGGTTGAATTAATATTGATACAACTTCAAAGCATCGCATCTCAAGAACAAATTGAGATATAGCAATGAAATAAAAACCATTTTGGAGCAAATTTAATTGTGATTCAACACACCAAATATAATTTCTTCATTCCTATAAATCCCGATGCTACGATTTTTTAAATCCACCCTATTTTTATTGAGGTTGCATTGATATCGGTACAACTTCAAAGTATCGTATCTTAAGAACCAATTGAGATATAGTAATGAAATTAAAACTATTTTGAAGCAAATTTAATGGTGATTCAACATACAAAATTTTCATTCCTATAAATCCCGATGCTGCAATTTTTTAAATAAGCTACTCTGTTTTGATTGGCGTTGAATTGTTATTGATACAACTTCAAAGCATTATATCTCAAGAACCAATTGAGATATAGCAATGAAATAAAAACCATTTAGGAGCAAATTTATTTGTGATTCAACACACAAAATATAATTTCTTCATTCCTATAAATCTCGATGCATCGATTTTCTAAATCCACACTATTTTTATTGAGGTTGAATTGATATTGATACAACTTCAAAGTATCGTATCTTAAGAACCAATTGAGATATAGTAATGAAATAACAACTATTTTGAAGCAAATTTAATTGTTATTCAACATACAAAATATAATTTCTTCATTCCTATAAATCCCAATGCTACGATTTTTTTAAATCCACACTATTTTGATTGATTTTGAATTGATATTGATACAAGTTTAAATCATCGTATCTCAAGAACCAATTGAGATATAGCAATGAAATAAAAGCCATTTTGGAGCAAATTTACTTATGATTCAACATACAAAATATAATTTCTTCATTTCTATAAATCCCCATGCTACGATTTTTTAAATACGCACTATTTTGATTAAGGTTGAAGTGATAGTAATACAACTTCAAAGCATCGTATCTCAAGAACAAATTGAGATATAGCAATGAAATAAAAACTATTTTGGAACAAATTTAATTGTAATTCAACTTACAATATACAATTTCTTCATTCCAATAAATCCCAATGCTACGATTTTTTAATTAAACCACACTGTTTTAATTGAGGTGGAATAGATATTGAAGTTCAAATCATTGTATCTCAAGAACTAATTGAGATATGACAGTGAAATACAAACCATTTCGGAGCAAATTTTATTGTGATTCAGCACAAGAAATATAATTTCTTCATTCCTATAAATCCCAATGTTACGATTTTCTAAATCCGCACTATTTTGATTAAGGTTAAATTGATGTTAATACAACTTCAAAGCATCGTATGTCGAGAACTAATTGAGATATAGCAATGAAATAAAAACCATTTTGGAGCAAATTTATTTGTGATTCAACACATAAAATATAATTTCTTCATTCTTATAAATCCCAATGCTACGATTTTTTAATAAGCCAAACTATTTTGATTAAGATTGAATTAATATTAATCCAACTTCAAAGCATCGTATCTCAGGAACAAATTGAGATATTACATTAAAACAAAAACCATTTTGGAGCAAATTTAATTGTGATTCAACACACAAAATGTAATTTCTTCATAACTATAAATTGGAATAATGCGATTTTTTAATTAAAGTACACCACAATGATTGAGGATAAGATGAGATTAAAAAAACTTTAAAGTATTGTATCTCAAGAACCCATTGAGATATTACATTAAAATAAAAAGCATTTTGGAGCAAATTTAATTGTAATTCAACTCATGTAATATAACTTTTTCATTCCTACAAATTGAGATGATGCGATTGAATGATAAAGTCAATATAATTCTAGTCTAACAATTTCTTGTTTAATTAGTGGTACTAAGACCGTATCAATTACATGATACACAATTGAATATGTAATTCACCTCAAATGTAACCATTAAATTAGATAATTGCCTTATCACAGTCAATTAACTCTATTGATCCTGCTCAACTTACACAACAAGATTGTTTACATAACACGTAACCGGAGAAACTATTTCGAGCTTAACAAGAATTTGTATCTTTATTCGCTTTTAAAAATCAGTGGGAGCCTTTGCAGTTGAAAGTCCATTTCAGAGAGTTAATTTTACGCGACACTTTCCGTTGAAATGTGGACATCGTGTAGGACATTCCGGGCGCATGTCGTCGACATACATAAAACCGGTAAGCGGACTACGACGGCGAACAGAGTACGTGTAGCTTTGAGCACGTGAGACACTCGCGGACCGTTCTAAATCCACGGATTTTTATTTTATTCTTTGAAAAAGAAAAAAAAAACCGACCGAGACGGCGGTGTTTTTCCAAGACCAACCGTAAATCACTCAAAAATGCCATGTTTCTACTCGTAAATTTGTTTAGTAAGCTTATTTTATGGAATAAACTTTTGAAAACTAAAATCTTAAAGTGTTAAATTTTATTTAAATTCGATCTTATCGCCAAGACGGAGGGAATAAAGAAAATATCGTTAGATGAAAAATCTGAATGGCGAAGCAAAGGTTATATTCCTGATTTAATTAAAACCACGTCACTCGCATGTTAAACCAAGAAATTTCTTTCTTTTTCTTCTCACACTTTGTGTTGATTTTCCTTATCACATTTTATAGCAAAAAGTTGATGTAATCGCCGTGTTTCTATCTACAGTGTGTTAATTAATTATCGTACCCGACGTTATCATTGCAAGTATGCAACCAATATCACAGTATGGGTATTGCAATACGCAAATCGCGTACAAATCGCGTATACTGTGATATTGGTTGCATACTTGCAATGATGAAGCCGATATTCTTTACAAGCCGATATCTTCTTTGTCTTTAGAAATGGCGGATTATTAAATACACCTATAGAAAGCCTGATCTTTCCTTCATCTAAAACCGAGATATCGATATCTTGATATCCACAGCGAAAAAAATAGAGAACATCGATGTGTTCCGAATACACCTCAAAATTGCGACCTCACAACTTTCTTATATGATACGGTCAAAACTCCGAGACCATCCATATATTTTCCGCTCTTTACAATGAGTCTGTATAATCTCTCTACTATCATCTCCAGTCGTTGAAAATCACCTTCATTTAATATATTCTTCAAAATTTGCTTTAATAGTAACATTGTGTGTTTTGGCTCATAGGTAATGTGCAGGAATTGATACATATTTTTATGCACATGAGCACAACAAAGCTGTACGTTTGTAACTGCTGGATCTCTTTCAAAATAATTGAGTACTACCCACTTTGTATGCGTATTTTAGATAATCTAAAACCTAAAATTTTTTCAAATTTTGCAATTTTCGCCGATTAAGATCAAAGTGTTAATAAAAGTGTCTTCTTTCCAATGAACCAACCCGTTTTGAAAAATAGCTTTTAGGTTTTGAGAAAACAATATTTGAAGTTTTGATAAAATTTACGATGTTGCAATTTTCATCGATAATTTCCATCACTACTGCAGGATATGACGAAATTCCACCAGAAATGTTGAGATTCTTAAGTGAAAGTGGTGTATCGGAATTATATGGGATTGGAGCCAAACTAGGGATATATAACATAAAAAGGTGTTCTATCACCTGCAGAAAGCAGCTATGAGAATGTTAAATTAGTACAAGAAGAAAATGTGGGATAAGATCCTCATAGAGGGCTGAAAATACCTGTATCTAAACCTATGGGAGGAGCGTCTGTAGAAGATGAGAAGGAAGCCAACATCCATAATGCGACTACAAAGTCTGGCTGGCTAATGGAGGAAGAGATTAGAAGGAGAATCGATATATTAAATCAAAGAAAAGTGGCATCAAACAAGGCACTGGAGATGCTTCTGAAAAATGCAATATGTAAATCATGAACATAGTTAACGGGATAATAATGTGCCAGACATTCCCAGACTCGTGGAAAATGACGATGGGAAAAGATGTATCACAGAGGTGTAATCATATGAATTCTGCTGGAGCGACTGCAAGAAGATGTAGAAATGAAAGTACTATTTCCGATAGATTAGTTTGTATGTATTGGTCGTAAAGCAGCTATACAGGAGGCAGCGAATCTTATCAGGACGTTGAAACTATCCTAGAAGAAAAGAATCTGGCAATTATGGTGATAGCAGATGTCGAAAAGGCTTATGACCGTCTGATAAGATGGCCTATTGGCTAAGATGGTTGAAGCCAATCTAGAAGGGAATCTAGCCAAAGTGAGGACTTAGTTTCTAAACAATATGTACTTTCAGGTGATAATGGGAAATAAAGTGTTTGTCGTAAGAAGAATGAAAGAAGTTCTGCCACAAGGATCTACACTTTCCCTTCGCTGTGGGACCAAGGAAGCAAAGATCGTTGAGAAAAATAAAGATAATAAAATCTGACAGCGGCGTTGTTAATATATTAAGTAAAAAATTTTTAAATATTACAAGGATGTGAAAAAATTAGAATCGTTTAGAAATAGAATTTTGATCAACAACTGCTACTTCATTCCACGTTAACTACTTAATGTTGGAACCAATCGAGAAGACAGCACTCGGCAGTATGCTAGAAGAAAGAAAGTTCAACTTGGTGAAAAGTTTGAAAGAAAATCAAGATTCGGACATTTTAAGAGTTCGATGGAAAATTAAAAAAGTTTTGTTGTCAAAAAATGCGGGCGATGGAGGGGTGTAAAACGAATAAAAAAGTTACCTAAGTCTAAATTTTACTCCTGGTGAAATCTGTTATGATAAAGGGAAAATGAGAGAAAAATCGAAAGCATGATAAAACCATTACAGACTAGCTTGTTGAAACATTACGTCTTGGAATGGAAGAAATCGAGAAGTTATGATCGACATGAGGAACCATAACATCGATATATCTCAAAATCTCAGAAAGAAAGAAAAAAGACAGAAAACATCAACATGTGAGAGTTACAAACTGGTATACAGCGGAAAAAACCAACGAAGAGAAATACAGGTTAATAAGAAGAAATAACGAGGAAACCGGTAAATTTTCTAAATTTTATTGCCGATAGTCTAAATGAATCGAACATGCAAATTCTAGATAAGAGTAAAAAAATATCAAAAATATCTTGCCAATCTGTCTAAAACGCAAAATATTTAACGAATGCGTATTATCAGTTATGACGTACGGTGCTGAAACGTTAACCTTGACCGTAACAATTTCAACAAAACTTCAAAATACACGGAGATGCACTGATATGATTGCGTGAATTGCAGAACTTACATGGAATTGACTGATAGAGACTGTCCTAGTATCTTGCCTTGAATAAATGTTTATGAATGTGAGTATTTCTTCCCCCTGGTCAAGTGACTAAGATACTGGAAGATACAGTTTTCTGATTTTAATGGTGTTGATAATTTCTCTTTCTTTCTCCAATTTTCCTAATATCTCCGTGCTTGCTGTTCTGCTCGCCCAGCTTATTCTCAGAACTCTTCTGTAACACCACATCTCAAATGCTTCAAACTAATCAATATTATTCTTCTTAAGTATTCACGCTTCCCTGCGCCAAATGAAAGCACTGGAAATACGTTAAGCACTGAAACAAGTACTTGTCCGACTTTCTCCTTCATTCCGCAGTTGTTCTTGTTGTTGTTGTAACTTTGAAATAATCATAAACTTGGCCTTCTTAGTATTCAGAGTGAGTCCTCTCTCTTAATTTTTTTTCACAACCTGATCCATTACGGTTTGAACTCCTACCAAGGATTCTGCTATAAGTATGATATTGTCCGGGTATGTGATGTTGTTGATCGCCCCTGCCAATGATTCCTGAATGATGTTATCTATGATATCTCGATTTTTCACTATATTTAGGGCCTGTTGGATGTCATCATAAAATTTCTTCTTTCTTCTTAAAACAAGTTGACTGTGGTATGAATTTCTCCTGAGCAGGACCATTTGATTTCGCTCAGACCCATTATATTAACATCAAGTTGTTGCGTTTCTTGAAGCATATTTTGAATCTTTTCTGCTTTACATACTTCCATCCTTGAACTGATTCTTATTGATAGAAGAAATAACCGAAGACATCCCCACACCAGGTGGCATCCAACAAGGTGCTACTCTCAGCCCATTTTTGTTCAACTTATAAATGGATAAAATAATAGTCAAAAGAAAACTTGCATAATATGCTAAAGTTGTTGCGATAATTTCCAACTCAGAGGATAACTCGCAAAGATAATTACACATGTTCTATCAAGCGAGCGAAATCATAAACATGGTTGTCTCTACATTAAAAATTAGAAGAGTGGTGGTTGCAAGAGAGCCAACAAGATGTAAGTTGGTAGGCAATAAAACCCAACAGTAGCAGAAATGAACATCCTGAGGGCAATCTTAGGGCAGACTAGATAGGACGAAATTAAGAACTTCATGCTACATTGTGAGATGGGGAAGGCAGCGAAAGAGATTTTGCCATAATCACGTCCAATCATGAGATGGAGAATCATCTTGCAGGAGAAGATGATTGGATTTAGAAGGTGTCGATAATTTTACTTAAAGAGATACTACAGATGTAATGACTGATAAAGAACTTAATGATAAAAATTCTTGAAAGACTCAAATCTTTTGTCTTCCAAGATTTTCTGTGGTGAGAATTAACTCGAATCAATTACGAAGGAAATAAGTGTAATATAGTAACCAGTTTAGTCAGTTTTTATTATTTTCATTTTAAAAACGGATGTTCTATTACAGAAACAATCACGTTATCATATCATTACCAGCGTGAAAACCACCACTTCAAGTCAATTTAACATAACCACTTCCATCCCTGAGGGCTTTCTCTCAAAGCCATCCTTCTTTTTCAGAGCCCACTTCTTCGATCGTTACAATCATTAAAACGACCAAAAAACAAAACCGTCTTTATTACACTCGTTCCTCCTAGAAGACTTACCCTAAAGCTATTAAAACGTTACCTACACAACCAGTAGAAGAAGAAATTCCCGCTTTTTTTTATTAACAACAGTTTTGTTGGCAATCTTTTTAATTGCACTCAGTCGTTTTACTCTTTTTGTGGACATCTTCAAGTTTGCGAAATGAAAACGAGTCAAAGATTAATGAGATTCACACACAAAGTAATAACGATGAAGGAGGGAAAGAGAGAGATGATGAGAGGTAAATTGTGTAAGTTAAGTTCATTGCCACCGAATGTGGTGGTCGCTCGCCGTTGGCATCGGCCCGTTTAGCGCATTGCGTCAATTATTCTCTCAATTGATTTATGTTGGGTTTATTATAATGAGTAGATGAAGATATATTTGATGAGTCATAAATTAAAAACAAATTTTTTTAGGTGAAAACTTTTTTCTGACACATGCAGATGACTCTGTTGGGGAAAAGGGGATTCGTTCGTGGGGAAAATCGCCGATTTATGATATAATGGGGAACATTATCGACACTCCGAGGAAAATTCCCGACGCTATTCCCAAAAGAACGTCTCACACGTTTCGGTTAAAATTCCATCTTCAAAGGCAACCTTTAAAAATTTTTTTTTAAATAATTATGGCGATTTTCAATTAAGTGGCTTTAAAATGAAAGATCATGGGGAGACACTCGCGTGGAACATGGGAAGGACAATTATTCAACGTACGTCGCGGATGGCGTGATCCGAGGCAATAGAGGCAGCGACCGAGCGACAAGATTTATGCGTGGCCGGTTGCATAACTCTGCCATTATCACTGTTTGTCCGGGCAAAAGGAATGCGACAAAAACGCGTTCTCACACATACACAGTGTATAGTACATCGTAGACACACACTCGTATATGTATAAACGTTTCGGAACGTGAACGCGCGTATCCATTACGAAATGTCGACCGAACCATTATTTCACCCATTATTCGACACACAATTCGCCGAAATTCTACGATAAAATCTCTGGAATTCGAGTATATTCCACAATATTATTTGCGAATCCGTGTGACGACAGCAACAAACCTGTAAAATAAACTTAAGTAATATCAAAACTCAAGATCTACGATTTGTGGTCATCCATTTTGTACTAAATTTGTATTATTAACCATAGAACTAAAGGATGCTTAGTGGCAAGTAAGTTTTTAGTACATCCTTAAATTTTAGTCATACAGAACTACTAAGTCGTAATGGAAATGGTGTAGGAAGGAGAGCATATGAGGAATGGCACATTGAAACAGATTCAAGATGTTTCTAAAAGCAGTGTTCGTTGCATGAATCTTGGAAACGTGAAAGGTTCATCAGTTTATAGAAAAGTCAAAATGGAAGCAATATAAAAGCTTGCTAAACTATATCTATCGTCTTAGATTTCTTAAAATACCCATACAAAGTAGTACTCAATTCTTCTGAAAGAGATCCAACGTTACANAATATATAGATATTTCTATCCGTTCCATCATTAGTGTAGATTCTTGCTGCAGATCTTCTTTCATTCTTCTTACGACGAACTCTTTATCTCTCATTATCACCTGAAAGTACCTATTTCTTAGAAACTAAGCCGTCACTTTGGCTAGCTTCCCTTCCAGGTTGACTTCAACCATCCTTGCCAATAGGCCATCTTATCAGACGGTCGTGAGTCTTTTCGACATCTGCTATCACCATAATCGCCAGATTCTTTTCTTCTGGGATAGCGCCTCTACAATCCCTGAATCCAAATTAATTCTTCGGAAGTAGTTTTTTTNAAAAGCTTGCTAGACTATATCTATCGTCTTAGATTTCTTAAAATACCCATACAAAGTAGTACTCAATTCTTCTGAAAGAGATCCAACGTTACAAATGTACAGCTTTGTTGTGCTCATGTGCATAAAAATATATATGAAATTAGTTAATGCATATTACATATAGGCCAAAACACACAAAGTTACTATTAATGTAAATTTTGAAGAATATATTAAATGAAGGTGATTTTCCACGACTGAAGATTATAGTAAAGAGATTATAGAGACTCATTGAGCGAAAAATTTCCTATAGGATCTACAGTGTGTTAATTAATTATCGTACCCGACGTCATCATTGCAATTATGCAACCAATATAGCAGTATTGGTACTCTTTTAGGTTTTGGACACTGCAGATAATAATCAAGTTCAACCCCAATTGGACTTTTTTCATTGAATACAACTTTATTTATATCAGCTTTGTCTTTAGCAACCTCATTGTAACAATCCCAATACGATATATAAAATCTCTTGTTGCAGTTTCGTCTAGTTTTCTTCTCTTCGCTTGTAATTCATAACCACATTCATTACTAACAGAACTGTCGCTGTTATCACATTCTAGTATTAATTAAAGTATCCTTTTTTTAATGCAAAAAGTCGTTTTGAAAAATCACTTTTAGTTCTTGAGAAATAAATTTTTGAAATGAACGACAATTTTTTCGAATTTTGCCATTTTCGCCGATTAAGTATTAAAAATTCGTATAAAATCCAGTTCTTGAAATATGAGTATGAAAATTTCCCAAAATATTAATAAAACTGTCCTCTTTTCAATGAACCAACACGTTTTGAAAAATAACTTTTAGTTTTTGAGAAAACAACATTTGAAGTTTTGATAAAATTTTCGATATTGTAATTTTCATCGATAACTTTCAAAATTCGCTATAAAATTAATTTCTTGAAGGATCCTTGTGGAAATATCACTAATTATTATTTAAAGTATCCTCTTTTTAATGCAAAAAG